>OY783194.1:14553811-14968811 GCA_963678675.1 Xiphydria camelus
TGGCAAAGAGCATTCCTGCCCCTAGCGAGCACTATTTCGATACCGGGAGTCCGTATGATTCCGACCCCTCCGTCCGATTGATCTAAATCAACCCCAGCATGAAGAACTCCACTCTACACACTCTACTGCGTGAACCTTGACGACTCAACTGATAGAAAAGAGCTTGGAGGAGGAAATTCTCGAAAAAGGATATTAGGTCTTGTTACCTAAAGAATTTAACGACCCTTTCTAAACGATTACATTACATCATTCTACCGCCCTAGCAGTTATAGGCTGGCGTTGTTATATACATACATATGGAAATAGTTAAACCACCTCTCTCCACACGAGATGTCATGCTAATCTACTTTTTACAATAAAATAAACAACATTTCAAGAGATCTAATAATATTATTTCGGATACCTGTCTCATTTATGTTATATATCTGTGGGTAGTTGAACCCACGAACTCTGGCTATTACCTCAATAGTTTAGGTATCCTTAACACGTTCGCTGCGTATCACACGGCTCCCGCGTGAGGTACCTGTGTCCCCTGGGCGGATCACGCGGCTCCCACGGCACGCCAACATAGTTTTACGCAAATTTCAAGATTTTAGTACGGGGGTTAACTCATTGTCAGTGATCTTGATACGTAGGGAACGTGTTCGTTTTTCTATTCTATTACTATTTCTAATCGTCCGAATGACTTCATTCAGAAGGAGAAGTTATCAGTTTTTTTATAATCTAAAATATGACAATATTTTTTTAAAATTGCTCGAATAGCGGTCAAACTACCTTAAAGGAAGCATTTTTTCCACATTTTTCTAATAGTAACAAATATACAGAATCACTTGAAATCTAAAAACGGCGGCGCCGCGCTCATATAGCGAGTAACGGAGGGTTAACTCACTTTGAAATTATATGCGATCTCTTTGTTTTAGATCAACTGTTCTTCTTTTTTCTAGGCAGTTTTTAATCATCCCATTGTTGATGTAATCAAAAATTAAATTAACATAAAAGAAATATGAGACAAAATATTGAATTTTGAGATGAAGAATAGAAAAATTGTTGAGTTGGATTAGAGTTACAAAAAAAAGCAATTATAATTTATTCTTTTCTTTTGTATAAAACTCAAAATAATACAATTAAAGTTATTAATTTGTTCATCAAAATGAAAATATGATTACAGTTTAATGCTCTATGCGTACAAAGTTTAAAATAATATGAATATATTTGCAGTTAAAAGAGAATTGAATATAAAATTAGAAATAATGTGTAATTACAAATGCTTACTTTATACGCAGTTGTTTACTACAACTTGATTCCTCCAAACTTTCGCCAGGTATGTACGTACTACAAGTACACACGCCAGACATGTTCTTCTATTGCACCGGGTGTTGGAAAAAGGTTGATTCATATCTCTTAATAGCATCAATCATAAAGAACTCGCCGAATATAACTAATCGCGTAATCGGCGAAGCGGTACATTTCGGCTAATGTGGGTCGTTAATACCTCGGTTTCGCATCTTTCCCGGAAAGAAGGTATCGGTATAATGTACTCACAAGCGTCAGATCGCATTCATCAAGAATAATCGTCGTGAAGTGTTCCGACAAAGGATGGTCGGAATTATGAATATCGATCCTTAGCAATTAGTATCACCGCAATATATATGTCGAACCCACTTAGCGTAATTGTCTATTTCATGAAATGGATATCCACTTCGCGAACTGTATCCAGATAGAGGAATAATATTTTATTCCTCTATCTGGATAAAATTCTGTCCAGTTCATGAAATGGAAATATTCTTTATCCATTTAATGAAATCATCTTACATTACAGCATCTAGACAAAAACCGTCCAGTTCCTGTTCTGTACAGATAGACCTTATTTGTCCACTTCAAGCAACATAACCTATAAAGTATTTAGTATTTAACTGTGTCTACAGTATCATTAATCCGGATTTTATTCAACTCCATCATATCAAAGTTTATAGAATATTCATAGATATTGGATCAATGTAATTTAATAACAATGCGTTCGTGGTCCATTTAAGATCTCGACGTAATAATCTCTAAACGTTTCTGAACTTACTCTTATGGATATTCTGTAAACTTTTAGTTACCTATATTGTTATCTATTTGTTATAGCAGCGCTCGGCGGTGAATTTAATGCATGCCTAACAATTTGTAAAATTAGGTATTTAAATTTAATTGTTAACCTTTTCAAAGATAGAGGATTCGAATCTTCAACCAACACGGAGTTTAAACACTGCTGACATAATATAATATATGTGTTTCCGTTAAAACCCGTTTTCTGTTAAAACTAGTTTTAACTGAAAAGCTCTTCAGTCAAAACTAGTTTTTCCTAGTCAAAACTAGAATTGACACATATTTTCAGTTGATTCTAGTTTTGATTAAACATATTGTCAGTAAATACTAGGTTAAAATTAAATACGTTTTCATGCCGTATGTCAGCTAATTCTAGTTTTATGTGGCTTCGCTCTCTCCGCCGATTCTAACCTAACCCAACTTAATCTAACAAATTAAAATATAAATAAATTAAACTCGGTAAGGTTCGATTATGTTTGGTTAGGTTATAATCGGCGGAGCGAGCGAAGCGAGCGAAGTCACCAGAAACGGTATGCATCAGTCTCGACTTCTCAACATATGTAAGTCGGACAATAAATTCAAAAACCTTACAGTTTTTGTACAATTTTTGTGTCCAGATGCTGTAATGCAAGATGATTTCATTAAATGGATAAATAATATTTCCATTTCATGAACTGGACAGAATTTTATCCAGATAGAGGAATAAAATATTATTCCTCTATCTGGATACAGTTCGCAAAGTGGATATCCATTTCATGAAACGGACAATTACGCCAAGTGGGTGCGACATATATACCTCGTTAATCTAGGGTCAATCTCAATATATTGCGGGCGGTATATTTCGGCGAATCATGGCTGTAAATGCATTTACAGGCCCGCACATTTCCCGGAAAGGTTAATTGCCGGACGGGTCGAAATATCCGTCTCCTGCAAAAAAGAAGAACAGTTAATCTAAAACAAAGAGATCGCATATAATTTCAAAGTGAGTTAACCCTCTGTTACTCTCTGTATGAGCGCGGCGCCGCCGTTTTTAGATTTCAAGCGATTCTGTATATTTGTTACTATTAGAAAAATGTGGAAAAAAATGCTTCCTTTAAGCTAGTTTGACCGCTAGAGCACTATTCGAGCAATTAAATAAAAATATTGTCATATTTTAGATTATGAAAAAACTGATAACTTCTTATGAATGAAGTCATTCTGACGTTTAGAAATAGAGATATTCGGTTTTTATTTCTCCATTGAAAACAATGAGAGGGACGTGCGTGCGTGCGCGCGGCGTAGTACGGCTCTGTGCGAGTAGACCTCCGACAAACGCTCGAGATACAGTCGCACTTACATTCGTCTCCCGTTCAGTGCAAAAGTATGTGAAAGTAGCCGGTAAGTAGCGTATTCCGTTTACCACGGCAGCTCAGCGCTCGGCGAGTAACGGAGGGTTTACCATTTGAATTCTGAGATTGGGCGTGCAGCGCCACTCGGTGTGGAGGTGTGGCGTGGCTAGTCAGCTGTTCTGCTCGTGAGTGTTGTTCAAGAAACTTTCAAAATTTATATAAAATAAAGGACACGTCCTAGAGAGTTATTTCCCGCAGTAATTTTGTAGAGAATTTCGCGCTCTACAAGAAGGTAATTTTTGAAGTGAAACTTCTTTGCTGAGGGTACTAAAATCGCGCGCGCCGACACGAGAAACCGTAACGAAACCCACACACTCCAGCGCTTCCGATCGTGCCTCACTCATACAGCGCTCTCGACCCTGCCCCAATATTGGGATCTGACATGTCTCGATACGCCGTCTGGTGGCGAGAAGTGAAACTATTCCTAGCATACCGTTTAGTGGGTTAGCTAGTGACTGGCATTGGATTAATGTATGTATGTCGCGTATTCGCCCAAATGCTTCTCGCATTTGGGCCGTAGACCGGTGCGAGGGAAAAATTCGACACTCCTTGGGACCCTTTGAGTCATAAATTAGATCCGGGAAAGTTCCTCAATGCCACAGGGTCCCGTGTAAATGTACGTCGGCCGGGACATAGGAACCGAGCACTAGAGTTTCCTCGGGATTTACAACACTTAATCCTGCCTTCCGCATTTCCCTGGAAATTTCTTCGCGTTGCGTAGTTAGCACCCCCACCCCCGGTCGTAAGAAAAAACTGAAAAAATCATACAACAAGCTCCTAGTCGAAGAGCGTCCAGTACGTTCAAAAACCTCGGAGCGAACAGAGAAATGGAAGGTGTAAGATTTTCGCCACATGGCAAATCCAACAGTAAAGTTTATTGTTACGTGAATGGCTGTAAGAGTAACTGGAAGAAAAATCCAGACGTTCGTTTTCACCGTTTACCACGTGCGGGCAAAGAATGTGTGTATAAGGAAAATTTTTTCGGAAATTTGGAAAAAGTTGATCGGTTAAAAGCGTGGAAAAATGCCCTAAAAATGGTTCGTACTTCGAACAGTATGCGAGTATGTTCATTACATTTTAAAAAAACGGATTATATACTGCCAGGTATGTTAGAATATCATCAACTTTTTACAGCGTTAAGCTGTATTTTTGCGGATATTTTATACGACAAAAAATGTCAGTTTCGAAATAATTTGTTACATAGCATTATCAATTTTATTGATTTGTTGTAGATGTAGAGAGCAAAATAAGACATCTCTAAAAAAAATGCTGTTCCCTCGTGCAATTTTTTTCTCCTTGGCCCGCTGTACAGGAACACACAACACTTTTGATAGTCCCATCTTTAATTTCGCCTACAATGTTGTGCACATGTCCTCTGATGTCAGAGGTTTTAATACACATACTTATATAAATGGAAGACCGTTAGCAGAACCCAGTCTCTCCTGATCAACACCACATTTTAAAATATAGCCAGCGCGTAACACTCTTTCACCTTCGATAAAATTTCTTTGAGCAGGGTTTGTACCTGCCCAAGAGCAAATCGCGTTCATAGTTAAAGCCATTCGTAAATGTCCGGGAACACTTAGAATGAGTGCGATGCTTGCGCAAGTGAGGAGCAGGAGATACGAACACGATAACGAATTTTTCACGACTGCCGGGAAACGGCTCGCAAGGAATGCCGTATGCTTCGGCACAAGGGCGGGTTTTTTCCATTTCACGATGTGAGAAGAAAGTTTCGAGAAAGTGGAAGAGTAAAAACGTGAAAAAGACTCCGAGGTTGCGCGCAGATACCTACGTCGACGTTCCGTGATGCGCCCGTCCAGGGACAGACATATACGCGTCTCGAAGGCTGAATTTATATTTATGGGAGGTCAAACCTGGACGATAACGGAGGGTAAAGGTTGCTCATGTCCTCCCGCGAGTCTAGTGAAAGTTGGAAAGGATTCACGGAGCCCTGCGCGTGCCAAAACAATAAATAATGACTTCACTCCCATAAGACTCTGTGTCGGTAGTATACTCATTCCGGCCATATTGGATTTTTCGAACTAAGCTCCTCCCCCATGTCAGATCCCAATACCGCTCTCAACTCTGCCCCATTCCACCGCTCTCTACCGTACGTAGACTATCGCCTTTGCCAGGCAAGCTATGTGCCGATTTTGCGAGGCTGAAGCGCCAGGCCGCCGTGCGACTATCACTCACGCGGCGAGGCTCACTATTATCGCAACCGAAGTAAAACGCACTAATCTAGATATCATCTGTACATCGGTCGCAACAGCGAGGCAGGCGTTATGTTTTGGTGAATGGGGGTTACGAATGCGTTCGCAGTCGCACACATTTCCCTCAAAACTACCTCTCAGGGCCAAAACCACCAACTCTGATTAAATTGTTAATTCCCGATTAGCTTAATTTAATCATGCTCTTGCGTTCCACCAATTTTTAAACCATGATTAAAGTGAGATAATCACCGTTGAACTTAATCAGCCATTTTTGGCCGATTAGGAACCTAACCAGTGATTAACGTGGATCAACATAACCTCAAAGTCGAAGTTTCACTGCTGTGCAATACTATATTGGACATGAATTTATTTTACGACGATATTTTATCATCATCTGATGATGAAAATAGTATCGAAATTGATAGAAGGCCACATTTAATTAAGGAACGAATTAATTATTTCCAAACTTTGAATGATTTGGATTTCATTACGCGTTTTCGGTTATCGAAAGACAGTGTTGAAGCTTTGCTTCTGGAAATTGTACATAATTTGCAACACGCTACAGAAAGATAAATTACTTCTTAAAAATAATATATAATGTAGGAGGGGTAATATGTACAGAGCGCGAATAAACTAGGAACTAAGGTTTATTCGTGATCTGGAATACAAAATGGTAGCGTAAGCGTGTGGAAAGAGAAGATCCCAGGAGGGATCGAGCTCGGAGAAGCGTCGGAGGGGGCTGCCGGTCGGGCAGCTCGTAGGCGGTGCGGGTCGTCCTCAGGAACGGCTGCGTCGGTCCTGGCGTGCCGGAACTGCTCGAAGGCGGTGCGGGTCGTCCTCAGGAACGGCTGCGTCGGTCCTGGCGTGCCGGGGGCTGCTCGCGTCCCGGGAATCGTCGTCAGGCCGGAGGCGAAGGTAACTCGTCCGCGTAGAGGGTCGCCGGGTAGGCGAGGCGACGTGAGAACGTCGGCTGGAGCGGCGAGGACGCTAGGGTGTTCGTGGAGCGAAAACTGCCGCTAGCGAACCTCAAGCCGGGACGGCGTAGGGCCGTCAGAGATCTGCGCGCGAGAGGGTGTTCGCTGAGCGAAGACTTCCCTCTCGGTTGCTCGAGAGTCGATCGGTGAACCACGAGAGCTGCGATGTTCGCTGAGCGAAAACTGTCGCCGCTCGTGTGGAGGCCGTTCGACTACTAGGGTGTTCGCTGAGCGAAAACTTCCCTAGGGCGTTCGACTGAGACTTCCGAGGGATAGTGGTGTTCGCTGAGCTAAAACTTCCACTACCGTGACTCGAGATGGTCTGCCGGCGATGGCTCGCCGGCCGTCTAATGTACCCCGTTTGCGGACCTTGCCGAAAGCCCGCTGATGACCGATGACCGTTAGGTCCTCGGATGACGCGTCCTAACTACCTGCGCGTCCCTTATGACGCGCTCGGGGCTGTCTCCAACCCTTGAATCGTCGGCAGGCTAACGCATGCCGACTCGGCTGCGATCCACGCGTTACAATAATCTATTTTAAAATATCGCAACATTATCATATTACGTTAAAAATCGCGTAGAATTTTCTGTATTTACTAAATAAAGGGAGTGCACATTTCAAAAACTACGCTATTGCACCCAGAGTACAACTCCTGCTTGCTCTCCGGTATTATGCAACTGGTTCCTTTTTAAATTCTGTTGGAGATTTCGGCAGCTCACTGAGCTCGGCTTGCGGCGCGTCAGTTGATCACGTCAGGTTTTCCTCCTACTCCATTACAAGTTCCGTTGATGAACCAATCAGAATCACCGTTACAACAAAACCAAAACTTATTGCGAAGAGGGTATATGATTAGATAATCGGGGGTTAAAAATTCATGGTGGAACGAATTGTGCATTTAATCATGATTAGAACGCCGATTAAATATAATCGTGATTAGGTAATCAAGCATTTAATCAGAGTTGGTGGAATCGGCCCTCAGTGTATCTAATTGTAAACCACGGCTACATCACGGAATTACTGTATCTCTTTGAATCCAATATAATCACCAGTAATATTGTGAGTGCAGTGTTAAATCATTTCAACTAACCGATACGGTTTAAATCCACCACTCCACGTTTTCGGTCACTATTCGTGTCACGCAGTAGTGCCTTCGGGATTTACGACCTCGAGGAGATCTACTCTTGATCGCACATGTTATAGTTATTAACTTGAAACTGAAGAAAAATGACGCAAAATCAATCGCTGTTTAGACTTTGCAGAGGGGGTCTGGTTTGTGTTGCTCGAGAGGGTTTCTTCGGGCGATGAAAGCTATTGTTTGTATTATGAGGCGACGCAGTGTCGCACCTCCATTAAGAGGACTGTTTAGTCTCACCATAAATCTAGCGTTTAGGACCCTTTTTTGGACGTATCCGTAAGATGATATGAGAAGCCAGACTAGAGGGCGCAGAGTTACTTGTGAGTTGTTTGTATTTCGTTTGTACATTTTCAGTTTTCCGAATTTTACCGTGTCGAATGGCCGGCTATACGGAGCTCGTGTAGTCTGCGATCGAAGTCGTGACCTTTCTCGAGAAACCACCATGCATTACTGTACATTCTTTCGCGCGAGCGCGCGCGCGCGCGTTTGTGTGTGTATTAATTTATAATTATTGTTGCAAAAAAAAACAGCAGAACGGTCAAAAGAGTACAGTGACAGGCAACGTGTAAAATAAACTTTCAATTTCGTTAATGTCAATGAACACTGAAAATTCTTTCGCGTGTGTGTTATATTAAAATTATTATGGCAAAAACAGGAAAACAACGGGCAAAAGAGTTTCGTGACAGGCACACTACCTAAAACTGATGTAGAACGAAGTCGAAAATGGAGAGAGAGAATTAAATTAACACAATCAAATATTGCTATATCTGCTAATGCAGATCAACACCAGTCCCAAACCCTGGAGAATGTAACAGATTTTTAAGTTCCTGGAGGATCCAATATATCGGTGAAAATACATCCAGTGAATATGATATTCCTTACACTACATTTTGTGCCCATAAAAAAATTCATATTGAATTCAACAAAAAACACAAAACGTGTGGCCGCCACACGCGGAAGAAATAAAACTTCGATATCAGTTTCTCTGAATTTGATTCCGGTGGTATTAGTTTCAATTAGATCTACAAAAAAGCAGTGTAAAAGACTTGTATAGAGCCAATTGAAACTAATACCATCGGAATCAAATTCAGAGAAACTAATATCGAAGTTTCACTTCTTCCGCGTGTGGCGGCCACACGTTTTGTGTTTTTGAATATATTATATATTCGATTATATATATTTGAATGTATATAAATTGAAGCGTGCTACGCCCAAGTCGGTAAGAGCGAAATCTCGCAACATTTTTGTTAAATAAACAACTCCGCGGTCACCTACAAAAATGTACCTCCTCGGAATATTGATCGCGAGATTTTTTCCTTTCGATTGGTCCATAAATCATCGACAGGGGATTAAAGTCCAGAAGAAAATCTAAAATGACTGGACTAACACCCGATAGTTGCGCTTATCGCCCCTTCCACGCCCACTCACCTCTATTCCTATCGATTCCCCATTCCCCGATCCTGCCTTAAATCCTCGTGACGTAACAACAGGTTTAGATTAAAATTCTTGAAATATTGAAAGAAAATTCGTTAAATTCGATTTTCCGTCACTATGTTCCGAAACGTCGCTACGAAACATCGAATATATGGTCAAGGCAAAATGATAAATTACTAACGAATATGAAACGTGATGGCAGCACTGCATCAACAGTTACAGTCGTATTAATGTTGCATTAATGTCGGCAACCCTATCTCTAAATATTGCATTAACGACGATGCAACTGATGATGCAGTTGACCATGCTGCAGCTAACGACATTGATATTGACTGCTATTAATGATATCAATGCACGACCTATTTCAAAGGATCCCGCACCATTCTTATGGAAAAATGGCTCTCGGTGGATTTTTCTAATTTTTAATATTTTGTAGTCCATTAGGTCCTGATCAAAAGTTAACACAGGCACAACCTCCGAGAATGGACAATTTTTGCAATAAACTATTTGAAGTTGCTAAACCCGCACTGGGAGCGAGAACTCTATGAGTGTTCGTATTATCAAATCACGTCGAGTATAAAAGAGATAAAAAAATGAAATAAATCAAAAATATTTTTGAATGCATTCAGAATTAAGTTGAAAAGTTTTATCCATAGTAACCGCTTTTTCTCGAGTAATAATGTAATAGCTAGAGAGAAGGTAAAGACAGTATGAACGAACGAATACTTGCTCCCGCACGCATATATGTGTATATCTCAGCATTTTTCCGATCACTTTATTTTTGTAAGACTTCATCTCTGAAATTGCCTCTTATGTACGGGATGTTTGCTTTACGTAAGTCCCCTCGCCTCTGACAAACACTCGATTCGCCGAGTTCGTAAGATATTTTCGATCGATTTAAATTTGTCGTCATATGAGTAGGCTTGGTTCATCGGGGTCCATTATAGTTACTCTCTATGCGACAATCTTCCGGATAAGAATCTCACCAGTTATTCTAATTAGATGATAAATATACTACTCAAAATAATTAAAGGAATGCTCCATTTAAAAAAATAGAGTAAATTTCAAATAACTGTAACTATGTAGAAAATTATCATATTGTGATTGCCTAACAAATTTTGAAGATTTAATATTTTCCTTTCAAAACCTTTTTGCTGACTTAAAAAATATTAATTACTATTAAAGCTACATGATTATAAATCTGCAGTCACCGAATTGTCAAATTTTCTGTCAATTTAACTAAATTTGAATCTGATCGTAAGTGAAATAAAGAAAAGTATTGTTTGTGCCTTATAATAGTCTGTAAAGGAAAATTAAAAGAAATTAAACGTTAGTTCAAATCTATATATGTAAATAAAAATGTAATGTTCGTAAATACACGGAATAAGATCTTCGAAAGTTCTTTACCGATTGCTTTGAAATTTTGACACAAGGTTGCAGTCGAATACGAGCGTGTTTTCATATAGGTACTTATAATTTATATACCTATTCTCTCTCTCTTAAGGAGTTTGGGGTGTAAAGTCAAAATGATGGGAAAAATCTGAAAAAATTATCAAATAATTATGGAATTATTCTAATGACTGTAATTTTTTCAGATTTTTCATGTGTAATGTTTTCGAGAAAAAAAAAATTTTATTTCTTTTCTAACGTCATCTGAACTTCATGCTACATAAAATACTTTACCAATGCTAAAGTTATTCAACATTTATTTAAAATATACTAAAATGTATTATTTCATCAAATTTTGATTAATTATTGTTAAAATAATGACAGTACTTACAGTTCTGCAATGCAGTCGAGGAAAAAAATTCGATATTTTGAAAAGAAATGATGGTAAATTTCTGAAAAAATTAAACGTTATAGAATAATTAATCAACTTTAATTTGGTATTATTTTTAAACTCTTCCTGTGTTTCGTTGTCGAGAAATTAAATAAAGTAATAGGGAAAACGTCATTTGTAGAGAAAACGGATTTGTTTAGAAATGTGGCAATGTTGTAAACGCTAGATTTGCCTTTCCAACGTTTGGTTCTCTTATAGGGCCGGTTTTACCAACACGGTATAAACGCCGTATAGCGCTATACTGATAATAACCAGTACGCAAGCGTTTTACCACGATGGTGTAAGTCTGGAATAGGATAAACTTTGGAATAAATGCAGGGATAGCTTATCCAGCAGTTTCAGCGCTGGATAAGCTAGCTATCCTCGGTATAACCTAACTTTTTGTTTGCGTCTTTATTCTTCCGTGACAGAATCATAATAATTGTTATTAGTTGTGAAATAGAGTTGATTGATGTGCCAGTTTTCGAATCATCATCTGATGATGAAATTGACGTCTTACAAAGAATGAAAAATCTTAGGAAAATACGTGCCCGGTAAGTAAATAAAGGATACCTATACCTACTAATTTATAACCAATATCTAATACAAAACTATTCCAGAGTGACTATTTCGAAGAATACAATGGTTGTAGAATTCTTCACTTGATTTCGTTTGGAAAAACAAACCTGTCAGAGATTATTGGAACAAATACGACATCGCATTGCTACGAGGTCGCAAAGAAATGCAGCAATTCAGCCAGCAACGAAATTATTGCCAACTTTAAGATTTCTTGCTTCGGGATCAATGCTAATTACTGTAGGTAATCGTTTTTATCATAATGTTAAAACTTTTAATTAGTTATTATTATATGCCGCCACCTCTGCAACCTCCGACGACTCCTAACATCGCGAGGAGAGCTAGTTCACAGGACTACAAGTTCATCGATCGGCATAAACCGCCACTGATCTCCCAGAAATCAATGGACGACATACTGAAAAACATCGACAAAGTCAAATTGAAACTGGTCACAAGGTACGATTAAACAATTTTATCGCGGTAAACTTTTAGAGGAGTTTCGCATTGTCAGAATGTCGTGGCTGCGAAGGATTAATTTTGTTCACAGTGGGCTTTTAAACGTGTTTTTCAGATCGCCGGGTGGGAGACCTTTGCGAGCCAAACGAGAAAATAGCTCTTGCAACGACCTTCAAGAGATCTTACGGAAACGATATATCGCAATGCAATCGCCGGACAGTAGAAATTCCACCGCGACGTTGACGTTCGATAATTCGTTCTAGATTAAGAACTCGATGATGCTCAAGTTCTCTAGGTCGCAGCATTTTCACGTCGGTCGGTGCTCCGGGGAACGGCTATTGTAGCCTTCCTTTCTACGCGTGCGATTGAATCATGATTATAATTTTATCTAAGTCAGAGCTCTCTGGAGAATCAAAATTAATAGATCTCTCTTTTTTTTTTATAAATGAGTCTTTCCTTGCTAGGTAATTTCGCGCGACACATTTTAGATTATAGTTCTTTTTTAATAGGAGAATAGAAGCTCATAGAAACGTCGGGAAAATTTTGTTTTCTCTCTTTGCTCTTTTACTCAGAAAATGCAAATTTAAATTTAAAATTTACGCACGCGAGAATCTCAACGGTATGCAATAATATCAACCAAAGAAGTCATCTACCATTGCATTGTTTTGTATAAGTAACATTTAAATTTATCTAGGTAGACATTATACCTTTCTTCAATTCGCGTGATTGCAGTTTTCAGGAGCAGAAGTGATACATCCGTCGTACGATGTAGAATATGAAAAAATGTTAGATTTTCATTGATACACTTTTGTAAGATACCTCGGCACTAGACATCAAGTCGTACAACGCTCTTTGTATACTTTTTAGATAGGGTCGCGTATACTTAAAAAAACGATGACATTGTACCGCTCTATGTAATCTCCGAGTAATGTCACCGTGTGATAAATCTTAAGTTGTAGCGATTTAAAAGTTTATAGATTTTAGAATATATTTTGTCCGATACGAGATTTGGATCAAATAGTGCAATTTTACGTTGTAATTACTATTATTGATGACCCTCATAGTTTTTTGAGACTGAACACATTCTTGTTGGTGAGATATCGAATGTTTGGACGTATTTTGTACCTGATGCTTTTATCGACGACTCGAAAATAGAAGTTATTGTTACGAAAATATAAATATATTGTGTTATAGATATCTTTTATTTACCAGGCACGTATTTTCTTCGGATTTCTGATTCTTAGTAATACATCAATGTGATCATCAGATGATGATTAAAAAACTGGTACATCAATCAACTCTATTTCAAAATTAATAACAATTTACCACAACGATCAGGTTATGATTATGTCATGAAAGAATAAAGACGTCAAACAAATAGTTAGGTTATACTGAGAATAACAACTCCGAATTTCGTGTATCGCGCCGGAACAACTGTCAAAACGACCAAATGTCATGCGCAGTACGTACTTCTTACTACCAACCTAAAAATAATTTTAGATGGCCAACGCTTATATCTGGAATAGTTATTCCAGGCAAACTTGGAGCTGGTAAAACACCTGCGCTTTATACCAGGTATAAAGAAGAGTATAAATTTATTCTGGGTTAACTTGGCTTTGGTAAAACCGGCCCTTAGTAGCAGAACGCACAAGCCGCGAACCGCGGCGGATGGCGGTCGCGGGGATGTTAATTTATATAGGAATATACCTATGGCAGACAACGCACTGGCATCCGCGTAACCGCGCGGATGAGCGGACGCCGACATCGGATGCGGCGAACGCGAAGACCGCGTGGACACTTTTATGACTGCTACCTAACCTCACAATCCTAACCTCGAAATTGCCGTTATTTTTCCTGTGCGAACTGTTGTCTATATATCGCTGTAGCTATCCTAATTTATACTTTCTATTCACCCTAGACACTTCCCCCTTTCCCTCACGCACTTACAATCCTTCTTTTCCACTCTAATCACTTTCCACACATACATTCTTTCTCGAAAATCGAGGTTAAGACAAGTTATAAACACACATCATAAGCACATCTAGTGCTCAATGTAGCCAACTACTGCATTGAAAATTACCTCTGCCACATCGTTGCCAGTTTTCCGACGGATTTTCGATGTTCTTTCATAAATTAGAAAGAACATTTGTACTGTAACGACGCTACCCGGCGCTACCGGGTAGTCGCATGCTTCGGCACGCTCTCTGACTGGCCCAGCTCGGGCAAGATAGCAGATAAAGATATATTGGGCGCCAGGTGTCCTGAGACACCAAAGATATTCACGATAGGTAATAGTCAGATCACGTGAACCGGAAACCGAGCTCCGCTAGCTCAGCCCCGTATCGGCGGGGTCGTGAGACGAAGAAATGAATTTGAGGCGGCTTTTAACAAAGAAATGATACTTACGATTTATTGAGAGAATAACTCACGTAATAGTCTAGGATCGGATAGCACAGATATTCGGTAATCACACGAAGACGGCACGCGAAGATAATACCGAAGACACGCGCGAAGCTAACACCGAAGGTAATACACGAAATACGCACGAAGAGAGCAGATAGCAACCGAGTTCGCACCGTCGCGGAGATACGCCCGAAGACAGCAGATGAAGAGGTGGCGGGAAAAACGATCTAACAAGGGGACCCTTCGAAAGTCGGAGCACCGATTGTAATGAATTTTTTTTTATAAATAAAGGGAAGTCCCCTGAGTAACGCTCATACTTTACTTTTGTCCAATGCGCCTTTGTTTATTTAAAAAAAAAGAAATTGTTTTGACGCGTAAAGTGTGTACTGTAATGTAATACTCGGTATCCAAGATAACGGCGTGGCGCAGTCGGCTAAGGCATAGACTTACCACGCGGGCGTCCCGCGTTCGATTCCCGTGCATGCACTATCTTTTTTTTTTGCCAATTTCGAACTTTTTCACTTTTTTTATTATTCAAACTATTGCTACCTCAAAGCTAAGCTAAGTAAGAGCTAAAAATCTTGTTTTTATTCATTTAAATTAGACTGTTTAATAACTGCAAGGTGTACAATAGATTGGTAGATAGTTTACTTCGGCCCACTGGCCTAGAAAAGGACTTGGTAAGTAACAAACATATTCCCTACAGTGTTCCTCCCATACCAGCATTCCACAATTCTTCCCATGCATACTTCTCTTTACGTAAACCGTTATCATTCCTCTGTATCATGTATTTTGTGCGCGTTTTCTCTTTCTCCTTCTCTTTCTTCCTCTGGTTTATCGTTCTTAGCCACGATACCTTCTTGCTTGACGCCCCTTCACTTAAGATCTCCTCTCTCGTTAACTCCGTTCTCTCAAGGTGACCAATAACTGGGTGGTTTACCCTAATTATTGTACATAATTATGGACGATATACTTCACCCCATCCTAATTGATAAGGCCGATGAAAATGACGACAATTTGGACGATCTAGTTAAGGGCATATTTTACACGATGGGGACCTCCTGAGTAACTGGGCAGCTCTCAATGGAAATTTTGATCTTGCCCTTTATAACGATAGCCTCAGCTTTGCCATGTTTAGGTTTAGTAGAAGGGATATACCGAGGCTAGCCAGGGCTCTACAAATTCCTGACCCGATTGTTGTAACTCGAGTTTCCTTAACAAGTATATACAGTCCTATTGATCTATTTCTTAGGAGGGTTTTACCCTAGTAGCAGAGGATATCTGTCAGACATCTACAAGATGTCTATATGTCTAGAAAATGATATCTATATTTGGTATAAATGTGGTCGAAATCTAGATATAGACAGCGCGTAGATGTCTGACAGATATCCTAAGTTGACAAGAATCGATATTCTGCGGTAAATATAATAATTTCATAAAATATAAGATTAATAATATTTAAAAAAGGGATTACAAAGCACTAGAGGGCCTTCTCGTTTTCTAATAAAATGCTAGCTGCTAATTCGTTTTAAAGTTTTTTATTAAAGAATGAGAAGACTAATATAGAGCTTTATAATTAAGTTTGTTTGTGTAATAGTATTAACTCTTAATTTTAAACAATCATTATATTTACCACAGAATATCCATTCTTGTCAACTTAGGATATCTGTCAGACATCTACGCGCTGTCTATATCTAGATTTGGACCACATTTATACCAAATATAGATATCATTTTCTAGACATATAGACATCTTGTAGATATCTGACAGATATCCTCTGCTACTAGGGTACTAAGGTAGTAGTAGAAGCCTCCACAATTACGTTTAACTCGAAATTGAAGAGCGGCATCGAGGCGCCTTGCGCCTACCTAAACTGGCCCGGAGACGGTCAATAATATTGTCAATAAAATTGATGATTTCAATTGCAATAGCGATTGATGGAGATCCAATGAACACACGTCAATATTTCATATAATCCTTAAATTTTACTTTCCACAACTCTGAGTGATCACGAAACAGGGCTATTAAAAGCAACACAAAGTTCCGCGATGTTTCTGGGTTCCACGGAGCTCGGCGGCGTATTCGTCATCGCGTGTCCGTCTTGTGCAACTGCCCGAACGATTGTCAATATCTCGATTACACCATCAATTGGGATGCGTCAATGGTCCCTGTCAATGTACTTCAATCAAATTTCCTATCAATCTCCGTCCATCGATTGACAATAGCATCAATCGCTTCCTACACGATCAATTAGATGCATCAATGAGTACCATTGACAATATTATTGACAATATTATTGACCGTCTCCGGGCCACTTAACATAACGCCCGCCTCGCCGTCGCGACCAATGGCGGAAATTAAGAGGATGAACTAATATTTGAATCTTACCGCTATAAAATCTAGTAACTCTCGAAAGTTACCGAGTCAAGTTGCATACGCGACAGGATACGTGTTCGGATAGGGATACGACGGTAGGCCCGTAACGATACGGGCAACGTAACGCATCGAGACCACCGTATCTATTCTGCGCATGCGCAGATAGATGCGTATACAGATACGTTTAAAATTTAGGACGTGCTAAAAGTGTCTAGTAACCGAGTTCGAATCCGGACGCGGAGATACGCACGAAGACAGCAGATATCAACCGAGTTTAAATCCGGACGCAGAGATCCGCACGAAGACAGCAGATAGTAGACACTTTTAGCAAACCCTAAAATTTTCTCCGTATCCCTATCCGTATCCGTAAACGTATCGACTTACGTTGGCCGCAAAATAACCATTTAAGCAAGCATCGATCTACCCATACGTATACGAAACCGAAAGCAATAACCTCAAAAAAACTGTCAAAGAACTTAGTTATTGGACAGTGTTCTTATTTTTTTATTGATAATATTTATTTAAGTAAGAACTAGAAATCTTGTTTTTATTCATTTAAATTAGACTGTCTAATAACTGCAAGGTGTCCAATAGATAGATAGATAGGTAGATAGTTTATTTCGGCCCACTGGCTTAGAAAAGGACTTGGCAGGTAACAAACATATTCCCTACAGTGTTTTTCCTATACCAGCATTCCACAATTCTTTCCATGCATACTTCTCTTTACATAAACCATTATCATTCCTCTGTATCGTGCATTTTGTGCGCGTTTTCTCTTTTTCCTTCTCTTTCTTCCTCTGGTCTATCGTTCTTAGCCACCATACCTTCTTGCTTGACATCCCCTCACCTAAGATCTCCTCTCTCGTTAACTCCGTTCTTTCAAGGTGTCCAATAACTGGGTGGTTTACCCTAATTATTGTACATAATTATGGACGATATACTTCACCCCATCCTAATTGATGAGACTGATGAAGATGACGACGATTTGTACGATCTAGTGATGAGGCATATTTTACACGATGGGGACCTCCTGGGAAACCGGGCAGCTCTCTATGGAAATTTTGATCTTGCCTTTTATAACGATAGCCTCAGCCTTGCCATGTTTAGGTTTAGAAGAAGGGATATACCGAGGCTAGCCAGGGCTCTACAAATTCCTCACCCGATTGTTGTAAATCGAGTTTCCTTAACAGGTATAGAGAGTCCTATTGATCCATTTCTTAGGAGGGTTTTAGTAAGAGATAGTAGTAGAAGCCTCTACAATTACGTTTAATAAAATAATAAAATGTCATTGTTTTTAAGGAAAGGAGATTGGGAGATGAAGGAATGAAATCAATTGCTATAATTATCTCAATATATTTTCGTCACAAACTCCTTTCCTTCAAACAACGCTCGATTAGAAAAACCGAAGAAGTCTCAAGATTCAACTGTTCGCCTTGAAGATACGATAACGAGTGACTTGGGAGGCGACTGCGAGGCAGGGGTACGCTTCGGCACAAGGGCTGGTTTTTTCCACGGTGGGAGAAGACAATTGTTAAGCAATTGTAAAGAAATAGTAAGACACTGGAGCCTGAGACACTCCGGGAAGAAAAGCAGATTTGGCGCCATCCCCGGACAAGTGCATGTGTGTTTCAAAAGGGCTGAATTTATAACCGGTGAACGTTTGGTCCGCGGGTAGCGAAGAGCAGAGGGTGTCCGTATCCTCCCGCGAGCCTTCAGAAATTCGAGAGCGGGGTCGAGTCGATTTGCGCGTTTGCTGAAGAATACCACCCGCTTTGCCGTCGCGGCCCGTACCCTCCTGGGGGGCTATTCTCGACGCGTGGAAAATGCTTTTCGTGGACGAAATATTTTTCGTTAACGGATGTAAAATTTCGTCGATCATTTTTGTTAACGATTCGAATATCCCTTCCAAGATAGATCTCGTCAACGAAATTAATTTTCTCACACGAAAAATAATTTCCCATCCCTTAGCGATGTCTTCTTTTTAGAATCTCGTTTAATCACTTAAATAGCAATGACCCGTCGTATCGGCCCGCCGCCTCGTCATGCAACTCATCGGCATACAAATGCCAAACCACATCGTTGACGAAAACAGCGAGAACGACGAATGACACTTTCGTCAACGGAAAAATTAATTTCGTTAACGAAGAAGTTTCGTACGGGAAAAAATTCCGTGTACAAAATTTCTCAAACGAAACAATAATTCCGTTAACGAAATCGTTTCTCACGCGTCGAGAATAGCCCCCCTGCGGGGCTCCCAAAATTGAAGAGCGGCATCGAGGCGCCTTGCGCCTCCTAACATAACGCCCGCCTCGCCGTCGCGACCGATGGCGGAAATTAAGAGAGATGAACTAATATTTGAATCTTACCACTATAAAATCTAGTAACTGTCCAAAGTTACCGAATCTAGTTGCATACGCGACAGGATACGTGTTCGGATAGGGATACGACGGTAGGCCCGTAACAATACGGGCAACGTAACGCATCGAGACCACCGTATCTATTCTGCGCATGCGCAGAGAGATGCGTATACGGATACGTTTAAAATTTAGGACGTGCTAAAAGTGTCTAGTAACCGAGTTCGAATCCGAACGCGGAAATACGCACGAAGACAGCAGATAGTAACCGAGTTCGAATCCGGACGCGGAAATATGTACGGAGACAGCAGATAGTAACCGAATTCGAATCGCACCGGTCGCGAGGTTCGACTGCGAAGATAATACCGAAGAAAACACGCGAAGACAGCAGGTAATACTCGAATTCGAATCCGATAGCCGTTATTCGAGACAGTTACGACGCACCGACTATCTCTACGCCGGGCGTATAACGGAAGGTCGCACCGGTCGCTAGGTTTGACCGCGCGCACTCGGAACAAAGAGAATCACTTGAACTATAGTACAGGCAACGAAGGAAAAATAGCGGAAAAAATTCATGTAAAAGCGAATTTTGGCATAGTTGTAGGGGAAGGTGTCAGTAACAATATACTAAAAGTACTGATGGGTGGGAGTTGTTCTAGGGGGGGGGGGGGTCTCTAAAGTCCCCTTTTTCAGTTTTTCGTTAATAACTCGAAAACTACTACCTCTAGCGAAAAAAAGTTAAATAATAAATTAATTTATATAAAATTCTCTACAAAAAAGGTTTTATACACTTTTTCGCTAGGGTCTATACTTCAGGAGATATGGAGGGGGAAATATGAAAAATTAAAAAAAAATCTGTTTTTCCGTTAAAAATGAAATAATTAATGTTCAAGGATGTATCTTAAACACTAATTTTCATCAGAATCTAAATTTTCATCATCGTCGATGATGTCTGGGATGGGGGCTCCGTTTGTACATGAGCCGAGGCACACGCCGCAGGTTCCGGAGCAGGTTATCCCTGCTTTGCGGCAACCGCAGCGTACTCCACACCCAGTCGTGCATCGGCAAAAGATCATGTTCAAAACGGAGTCGGGTGCCACAGGGTCTTTCGTGGTAACTGGGTTGAGGATCCCATCTTCCCCCATGTTCCAGCCCCATTGGGTGGGTGGTAGAGGGTTGCTGAGCCACTGTTGTATCTGTAAGAAAGTAATCAGACCAAGGTAAGTATTTAGCAGAAATTGATATTTGTAATTTTAAGAAACCAGTATTTAATAACTATATGTAAATGAGTTTACCTGTAGATATACTCTGAGAGAGTGTTGCTTTGAAGCTCCTCTGGTGGGAGGAAGAGTGGCCATGTCTGATTTGGGCTTCGTTGACGCTTTCAAAAATGCCGAGTACCGATGTTTGTTCAGGTTATCTTGATGTGCAGTTGCTTGGTATACAGCCAGAAAAAGCTTCTCGCCAGCCTGTTCAATATCCTCAGGTGATGTTGAAGGATCTGTGAATATTGCTGAGATATCATGGGTGAGGCCAGGATTTGCCGTGAAGAGCTTAGCGATTCCCACTTTGCTCTTTCCATGTATCGCCGAGGTGGTATCGCATCCGGAGAAGCTATGGAGAAGGAGGATTGTCTTAGCAAATGGAAGCTGTTGAAGTTGTCGCACTGAAAACAATTTGGTCTCCGCCTTCCCACGGCCTGGCTTCATGAAGTACATGTTGATAGATGGTGGTGCCAATCCAATGAGGAGAACTATCAAGTCCACATCCTCCCCAACTATTGCTACAGTTGGATGTACAGCAGCTTTGTCCAACCTACCTTTCGGTGTATTTACCTTACCTTACCTTAATTACCGGTAATTACCTTACGGTGTGTCGTCCGGTAATCACATTCCGGAAAATGCGCGGAACCGAGGTATTAACGACCTATATTCGCCGAAATAAACCTGCGTCACCGATCGAAAGATTAACCCTAGGGTTGCGAGGTATTTGCGATCGTTATCACGATCGGTATCCTAAGCGGTATAAATGAATATTCAAAATTCCAACTACCGTTTATCGGAACAGGCTTCAACGACGCATATTATTGTGGTCCCCTCCGCACACAATTCTTCCGTTATATCGTAATTGTCAAGTTAAAATCTGCTGTGTGGAGAATATGCTATATGAAGTATTATGAACATAGGTCATTATAATTCGGTCCCGCGCCTTTCCTGGAATATGATTACCGGACGACCCCCCAGAAGGTAATTAGGATTATCATTTAGGATTACTTTTGAAGGAATGTTACATGAATCAAAGAGAGAGTTATTCCTAGTTAAAAACTGCCAAGCGCGGCATATAGCAGGTTCTTCACATAGCAGGTTTTAACTTGACAACGTCGATATATTACATGACTACACTTATATGCGCTAGAGTCATTAAAACGTGGTCTGAGCAACGTTAGTTTATCATTAAACCTTGATTTTTAACAGTAAAACAGATTTTTTTTTAATTTTCCATATTTCCCCCTCCATATCTCCTGAAGTATTGATCCTAGCGAAAAAGTGTATAAGACCTTTTTTGTAGAGAATTTTATATAGATTAATTTATTATTTAACTTTTTTTCATTAGAGGCAGTAGTTTTCGAGTTATTAACGAAAAACTGAAAAAGGGGACCTTTAGAGACCCCCCCTCCCTTAGCACAACTCCCACCCATCAGTACTTTTAGTATATTGTTACTGACACCTTCCCCTACAACTATGCCAAAATTCGCTTTTACCTGAATTTTTTCCGCTATTTGGCCCTTTTTGGTCTTCGTTGCCTGTACTACTAACGGTAATCGTGAATCGGTACTAGATAGCAGAGAGTAGAGAATCGAGAGTCGAGCTCACGGAATGCCTCCCAAAGATATCACATTTACCGCCGGTAGTGCGGTTACCGGTACTAGATATTCTCCTATGCCGGTAACCGCACTACCGGCGCTACACGATCGACGACTAATACGCGAAACAAAATCGATAAAGATACTACGATAACTAACACGGGTCCGCTAGACTTCCACGCGATATACGATAAACGGTAGGCCTTTCAAGGGCAATACAATTCGAAAAGGGACTCTAAGAATTACTATTCACGGCCACGTGTCGCTAATAAGGAACCGGCTTACCGGAAAAATTCCGCAATTGACTGCTGGGCACGTCTGTCCACGGCGCTGGTCCGCACGAAAGCTCGGCTCGCTAGGCGG
The DNA here is from genome assembly GCA_963678675.1 of Xiphydria camelus. Classification (NCBI taxonomy): domain Eukaryota; kingdom Metazoa; phylum Arthropoda; class Insecta; order Hymenoptera; family Xiphydriidae; genus Xiphydria; species Xiphydria camelus. The sequence continues at coordinate 14,576,257 of OY783194.1, forward strand.
AGAGAAGGCCCTTCCCCACTCTAGGAGCCCTTTACGCGATCTAATTGGTGATCGATTTCCCCCGCTGATTTGCATGCGCGACGCTGCTATTACCGCTGCGCGCCCGCTCCGTCGATCGCCAATCGAAGACAATATCTTTCGTGGATTTCTTCGTGGCTCCGGAACTATCCCCTCACGGATGACTGCTTGATGAATCCCTCCGGAACATTCCCCTGCGGGATCACGCGGAGGATTCCGATACGGAGTTAGCTTCCGAAGATTCCTCCGGAACATTCCCCTGTGGGATCACGCGGAGAATCTCAATGCGACGTTATCTCCCAAGTTGTCCATCCGTGCCGAAGAAACGGGGTGCCTGTCTACACAGGTTACGTTCCTCGCCGGGTACGCTGCTCGTCTGCAAGTCCCAGTCCTGCGCCTGGCAGGGAAGTCGTGGGCATCTTGCTGCACGGCATCTAGCGCTCGTTGCAGCCCCTTGTCCTCCAGCTCCAGCGTCCTTGTAGCTCTATTTTAGTCTAACAGATCTAGACACGGTAGTCGGTTCTAACAAAACTAATTATTAACGCTCTAAATAATGCTCTGGGAATGGCGGGACCAGCGGTGCGACGTGAGGGACTGCGTCACATTGTAACGTGCACGATTTGCAACGTTACAGTACATAATTATACATTTTCCTAGGCACCAGGCCTGTCTCCTAGTTGGTATTTTAATGGAAAACTAATTCTACACAAGATAAATGTAAATTCTAATACATATGAAAAAAATAATATAAATAAGTAAGGTAAGATGGGGTAAGAGCGTACTAAAAATAAACGGGACAAGTACATTACATCAACATATCAACAAAAACAAAAATTTAGATTAGCAACTGCGAAAATACCTCTTAGATTAAAAAAAACAGCTTAATTAACGCTTAAACGGCTTAATCCGTACTCACAAAAAATTACAAATTAAAGATGGCAGCACCATTCGTTAAGAAATTTGAATAAAAATTGATATGAGGCACTTACCCCGTCTATTTTTTTTGTACACTCTTACCCCACCTTACCTTATCTATAATTTTTTTAAATATGAAGATAATTTTTTCATGGCCAGAAATATTATATATAATACACATAAAAAAAATTCATATAATGTGTTTTAAAATGGGTCCCAGTCTTCTGCAACTTAAAGGATTAAGAGGGTAAATAAATAAAAATGTGAAAGAGTATTTCGAATCACATCAAGTCAGGGACGCGTAATGCTGGGGTGATTCATGAAGCCAGGTCAAAGCCGGGACAGTTTCCCCCAATGATGACGTCAAGGAGACTGAGCATACCAACAGGTACAGGACAAAGGAGAAAGGAGGACTCATAGTCCAGTCAGTGGGGGATTTTGCCCTATAAAAGGTGGGGTAGTCGCAATTTTTTAATATGTAGTTAAGGTCTGGGCCTTAACAAAAAATCCAAGTTTTCGACCTTGGGGAGTGACCGCTCGAGCCGCCATCTGGAATCAAAGGGACAAAAAATGTGTTTTTTTTTCAAAATAACTTCCCAGCGGTTGATTTTGCGACAAAAATGTTTGAATAAAAGTTAAAGAAGATAAAATTCCTCACATTTCTTGTATTTTCGTTTTTTTATAAGTCTAATTTGTTTCGAGTTACAGCGGCGGAAAGATGAACATTTTTCCCCCAAAAATAGTAACACTCGCCATTTTTGTGATTTTTTTTTAGTGTTTCTTGCTATTTATAATAATTGTATCCCTGATAGGCCTAATAGTCCACAGCGTCGTGATCTTAGGTGGAAATGACGCTTGAGCTACGCGATTATATTATTAACGTTTGCCTTTCTTTGATGGTTTTGGTCGGTTGGTGTTGACGTCTTGAGTATAATCTGTGTCCTCAATATCATCATCATCGTTGCTTCTGAAAACACATTGCTCTTCCATTGGTAAAATGTCTAGCCGGATAAGCACTTGAAAAACGCCCATGAAGGAAATAACACGAATCGGGCACTAAAACACTCTCTCGGATGTAAGGAAATTTTAGCAATTTTACTATTCCAAAAAGTGCGAAATTGTGAGCACGTATTTGCCTCCGTATACACTTGTAAGGAAAGTATCCTTCATCTATATATATATATATATCTGAATTTGGCGCTTGGGTCGGGTAGGTAAGTCAGACCTCCTATGGCGCTGTAGGCGGCCGAGTTGCACAGTGGACATGTGGCGTCAGAATGATGATGTAAGCCACGAAGCACACACGCCGTAATAGTTAAGAATATAAAACTAAACGGCAGTTATCAAGAAGCAACAAAGTGAATAACGACATTGAATGTTGTTTCTTTGTTTACAGGTAGGATTAATTAGTTTTAAGTTATTATATCGGTTTTGTTTGTATAGAATCAATTAGTTTAAGTTAGGTTAGGTTAAGGTTTTGTTTGAGGAAAATAATAAAATCTTTGTTTACAGAGAAACGATTCGTGCGTTATTCTCTCCATTATAAAACACATTCATGTTATAAATCACGATGGATAAGCTACAATTCAACTTCGAGATGCTCTGCGCTGCAGATGAACCGAGGACGAACATGCTGTGCATTACTTCAATTAGCACACTGGACGGCCGGACATACACACTTCTAAATCCCTGCTGGGACGTACAACTGCACGCGGCAATCAGGAAAACAGCAACATATTCTAAAGTAAAAAAAACATTAACTAAAAGGGGCCAGACGAGAAAGGTTTGGATTAATCTAACTAAAGAATTGATCGAAACTTATTTAGACGAGGGAGACAATTTACAATTTGAGGACGTATATTTAGAAGAAGTAACACACAGACAACACAGTAGTATAAGAAATGCTTCCGAACAACCATTGATAAAATTGCTCGAACAACTGCTTGAAAAAAGCCAAGAAACATCTAAGGAAAAGAATATGGGTAAAATCGCAAAAGAATTCGTAATTGAAAAATTTAACGTAAGAACCTCCAATGTAGATCAATGGATAATTAATATTGAAAAAGAATGCGAACGGTTTAATATAACTAAAGAGGAGAAAAAAAATTGTAATTTTAAAATAATTCATGGAAAAAAGTACTATAGATTGGTATAGTAGTACACTTTCTAAGTTAACCATTCAAGCGAACTGGGAAGATTGGAAGAAGAATTTTTGTAATACATTTGCGACCAAAGGTTGGTCGCAAATAAGATATGCACTACACTTTAAATATCAAACAGGCTCTTTACTAGACTACGCAGTAAAAAAAGAAAAACTTTTATTAGAAACAAGAAAATCTATTGATAAGGGAACAGTGATTGATTTAATTGCTATTGGCCTGCCAAATTTTGTAGCTGATAGAATTGATAGAGATAAGTTACATATTACTGAAGACTTGTACAACAAAATAGGTCAACTCGAACACTTATTTCCAGGTACAGCCGGATACGCATGTAAATACTGCACCGCTTGAATTTTTTCCCATTCAGGTATATTGTGTGTTTGTGTATAAGTAAGCTCTCCCTAAATGTTTAGATCAAAATATTCATTTTATCAAAAGTTATCGTCAAAAAACCGAAAAACGAAAATATTTGTTATCTCGAAAACTACTCAACCGATTTCGCACAGAAAAATATATGTCATGCATCATCAGGTAACTAAATTACAAAAAAGGTGTGAGTGCCGTCGTACTCACGGAGGATCTCTAAACATCTTACAATTATCTGCATTATTACATTGGGGAATATGACGTCGTAGTTAGACATAAAGAAGTTTAATTTTTTCTATAATAAAATATTTATTATTATTATATTAGATTTATAACTTACTAGCAGCCCGTCCCGGCTTCGCACGGGTAGATTGTGGATTGATTTTGTCCGTCCACCATTGTTTAAATACATTTTTAATACAAAACTTTTAGTATTTTTCCCGGGCTATGCAATGGTCATATTGGATTTGACATTGACCACGACCTTCAAGGTTATATCAAGGTCAAATTAATTTTTTTTCACGTTCAAATGTGTCCTTGACCATTTTTTTCATGTTACCTTTATTGTCAGCGGAGGTCAAATTTTCATCGCAATCGGATGAACGGTTTAGGAAGGCATAATAATCATCCGTACCGGTACTTTTTAAACACCCTGTATAAGATTTACTAACTCAGAAACCTTCGCGGGCATGCATCCAACCATTTCCCAACTTTTCATCGCAATCGGATGAACGGTTTAGGAAGGCATAATAATCATCAGAGTGCCGGTACTTTTTGAACACATTTTATAAGATTTACTAACTCAGAAACCTTCGCGGGCATGCGCCCAACCATTCCCCAAAGTTTCATCGCAATCGGATGAACGGTTTAGGAAGGCATAATAATCATCCGTACCGGAACTTTTTGAACACCCTGTATAAGATTTACTAACTCAAATCTTCGCGGATATGCGTCCAACTGTTCCCCAACTTTTCATCGCAATCGGATGAACGGTTTAGGAAGGCATAATAATCATCAGTACCGGTACTTTTTGAACACCCTGTATAAGATTTACTAACTCAGAAACCTTCGCGGGCATGCGTCCAATCATTCCCCAAAGTTTCATCGCAATCGGATGAACGGTTTATAGGAAGGCATTTGATATTACCTTAAAGGTCACGGTCAAGGTCAAATTCAATACGACCACTGGGTAGCCAAGGGAAAATCCTTAAAGTTTTGTATTAAACATTTTTCTCTAAAATGTTTTCCCGTTGAGATAATCCAGCTTGCGCGAATAGTATGCGCAGTAGCGCCACACACACACTGACGCAGTCACATCTACATAGCTTACGTCTGACGCTCAATTTGCCAGGAAGGTCCTACCGCAGAGCCATAGCATAGATGTTTACACATCAAAAAAGTTTTGGATTGTTTTGTCCATAAATAAAGAAAAATAACAAGTTTGAATTTTTCAGTAATTTTTATTTTGCATATAAAAAATAACACCCCCGCCGTTTTTTATATAGATTCTAGCACGATTAAAAACTATGATATATAATTTTTACAAGATGATTAGTGTGGGACAACAAGTCGAAATAAATTAATAAAAATTATACATCTTTGCTTCCGCCGTTTTCCTAACGAAATAGATAGCGGAAAACGGCGGAAGCATAGTTGTAAATTAATTCGAAATTTTACTGTACAAAAATAATAGTATTTACTTACAATTAATTATTACTAACGAGAATACAATTTACCACATGTAATATATTATGTACATATAAATCGAAATTAAATGAAATTAAATGAAACTGACATAGAAGCTTCGTTTTAATCTTCATCGCTTTCGTGATTTATTGTGGGTTCAATATTTTCTTTTTGAAATAGTTTGCTTAGTGTTTCTGCAGGTTTAATAACCTTTGTTTGATATCGCGTAAATGACAAATAATAAATAATTGAAGCCATATGGGAACAACAACCGACCGTTCTTTTGCCGTTTGCACACTCGCATGTGTATCGTAAGATCCCGGAATGGCCAATAGAATTAGCCCCTTCAGACCTGGCGTACATCTGTATGTACATAGTTTTAGTTACACATAAATTTATTTGTTTTATTAAAATAATCTACATAGACCTTATGTACATGTTAGTGCACATGTTCTCTACCCACTAAAGCATTTTTGGTACAATCTGGTGGCAAACGGTTGAACTAGATCCTCTTAGGCCCGTTTCACACTTACACGGCGACCGTCCAAAAATGGCGCCATTTATACGGTGCCGTTCCATTGGGTTGACTTTTCACACACAGACGGTTTTCAAACGGCGCCGTTTAAACGGTGCCGTTCCATTGGGTTGACTTCTTCCACGCAGACGGTTTTACCAGTTTACAGTGAGTTCGGAGTATGGATCGTGATCATAGACGTATTATAGCAATGTGATGGTATTATATAGACGCATGAAAAGGAAAAAAAGACAGATATCAGTGGATTCGTCCTGTAAATATGGGAAGAAAAAAGTTTGGAGCGTTTCATACACTTTTTGGGCAGCATAGAGAAGACGAAAAAAAGTTTTTCAACTACTTCAGGATGTCAATACCCAGTTTTGACGAACTACATGAACGACTAAAAGAATCACTTGCAATGCAAAGAATATGGTGCCATCGCATACGCAATGATATATTGTCGCTGACACTTTTCGCAAGTGTAGCGAACGACGTAAAATACGACACGTTTACGACGTGTAAAATTAGATGTACACATATATATGTACATTCTGAAACAAATATATGTAGTAGCATAATTTCCAAAATTTTTTCATAAATGTGTTTTATTGACCACTAGGAACAAGAATCAAACGCAAAAAAATGTTTTCAACAAACAAACAAAAATCAGGTCTGAAGGGGTTAGGTTTATATTCAATAAAACAGCGATATTTAAAAGTGATGTCTATAATTCAAGTTTTGTAGAAGCCTCTGATCTACAAAAATTGTTGGACAATTCTTCGATAGACAGCAATTCTACACTTCTAGAAAAAGTAGGTAATTTTTCTTACCCCGAAGATCAAGTGAAGTTACTGACTGATGTCTCATATGAAAATATACCTAAATGAAATACGAAATATGCTTTCTTCTATGCGCGATAATGATAATCGATCAGTCTATCAAACGGTTAGTGTATTTCTTATCAAATTAAGAAGTGTACATTCAAATAGTATGATTTATTCATTTTTACAGTTACAACGTGAACAACTTGTCTCCGATTATTTTGACGAACTTTTGAAATCTTGAAAAAGATGTTCTCCCTTTTTATTTTGGTTTGAATAGTGTTAAGAGAGAGAGAGACAATCTCATAGAAAATGAGACTTCCAAAATTGCTAAAGAACTCTTGAATGCAGATAGTGAATTAATTCTTATATGTGATGGTACGTACAATAGACATAAAAAAAGTTCTAATAATGAGTATCCGCGCAAATCATACTCTGGCCAAAAAAAAAGTACCCTTATGCAAGCCATTTACGATTTGTACGACAAACGGTTATATTGTCGATGTATTAGGTTCTTATTTGGCAAATGTCAATGATGCACAGATTCTACGTGATATTTTTAATTCTTCACCAGAATTGAGAAACTTGCTTCGTAGAGGAGATAAACTGGTCCTTGTGATAGAGGCTTTCGGGATATTATAGAATATTTAGAAGAGCAAGGTTTTTGAAGTAGACATTCCTGCATTAAAAGGAAAACGTGCTCAATTGTCGTGTGAAGAATCAAATCACTCTCGATATGTCATTAAAATTCGGTGGGCAGTAGAAGCTATACATGGGATTATCAAACAAAAGTTCAAACTTTTAGATAAAAGACTAGACAATAAAATACTTCCAAAGACCAGTTTAATTTGTAAGACGGCTTGCTTTTTACACAATCAATTTGGGAAACGTTTAAATAGCGACGTTGAATTATCGGAAGAAATCGTGGAGTATATGAAATCAATACGTAATTTAAACGATACTCTTAGTATTCAAATCGAGAAATATGGTTGGAAGCGCAGAAAAGTACCGTTTCAACAAATAACAGTAGTTAAGCTAGGACAGTTCTGGGTCACCTTTTTTTTTTTTTAAGGAGGGAGAATGCTTTTTACGCACGACCGGGTTGGCAAAACCCGAACAGTATGGGACTCGAGACACCCCGTCGCAGTATATTTTGCCTGCGAGTGCAATACGGGGGCCCCCTACCCACTAAACCTAAACCTCCGTCCTCACCGCCCAGATGATGAAGAGAGCTCCTGGTAACGACCAGCAAGGGTCTTGCTGCAGGAAACTCTCTCTGGGCATGAGCTCGTCGCTCTCCTCGTGACAAGTGCCCGCGACCTCGTACCACGTCATCTCCATGCATGACGTATCTCGTCCGGCTGACAAGAGCCGTCCTCAAGGCAAAATCGGTTGACACCAACCGACCCTTGGGACTTCCCACTTTCGCCGGGGGAGGACCTAGTCAGCTCAGGAGCCCCGAGGGCTGCACTGCTCACGACTCGCGGGCTGACACGGTACCACTTCTCCAATTATTCCAACTATGTGTTCTAACGAACACCCCTAGCGTACATGCCTGTCGCGCCTTGCGCCGGCCGGGAAACAGAAGCACTCCCAATGGAGTGGTGAGTCACCCCACAATATCTGCTCTCGGCGACACAACATTTCCACACACTCATGCACAGGCCGCTCCAAAGATGCCGGGAAGCTCGACCTGACATCTCGGATTGGCCCGGCCCACACGTATACACTCACTCACGCACACACCCATATCCACCCCACTCACCCTCCCATTCACTCACCCATACACAACACGGCCTACTGCCTTATCATGCACCAGGCTGGGCTTCAACCAGTGACCGGAGCACTCCCAATGGAGTGGTGGGGCAGGCCCCACTCCTCCGGTTCAGTAGCCAGCCAGCGCATCTTCGCACCCCAGGCATGCAGTGGCAACTTAGCCATTACGCCCTTCCCTCTCGCGCGTCCTCTCGGCCTCTTCCTTTCGCGTAAGGACCGCCTTGGCAAACTTTGCCACGGCTGCCCACACCTCCTTATCTGTTATCATTCGGGGTATCATAGCCCGAAATGTTAGCTCAGTTCCCTCTCCTAATACTGTGCGCATTGCCACCCTCTCAACTTCCCACGCCTCACACTCCCCGAGGGTGTGCTCGGTGGAATCCAAAATTTCGTCACAGTGGTGGCATCGAGGAGATCTCTCCCTGTTGATTCGGAAGAGATACTCCCCGAAGCACCCGTGACCCCCCATGAGCTGCGTTAGATAGAAGGATATGCACCCATGCCTCCTATCCAACTACCCGTCAAAGCTTGGGAGGATGGCATTGCGCACCCTGCCCCCGGACAAATTCACATTTTTCAGTGAAAGCTCCCACTGTATACGCGTGAGTAGCTTTGCCGCCTTCACGATGTCCCGTTTTGACTCCGGGTCTTCCACGCCAGTCTCCCTGACCACCTGGATCCGCTCGTACACCCTCCTAAGGCACTCCGCTAAAGGTGCACGGGCGGAACCCTGGCCATTAGCAACGCAGCCTCCAAAGATAGTGTTCGGTAGGCACTAATGACCCGAAGGGCCATTCGTCGCTGTATTGCCAACAGTTGCCTCCTGCTGCTCGCACGAGCAGACAACTGCCTGCTCCACACCGGGGCACTGTACAGAATGACGGAATGAACCACGTTCATGTACAAACGCCTCTTAGTTTCCCGGGGCCCACGTAGGTTCGGTACAAGACTCCAAAGCGCCTTTATAACACCCTCAACCTTAACTACCACCTTGTCGAAGTGCGGGCGGAAGGTCATCGCCCTGTCGAATTCGATGCCAAGATACCTCATGGAGGGCTGGATCCGGATCATTTCTCCACCCACAAAGACCGATCCACCAGCCTCTCCACCAAATATCATAGCTGTCGTCTTCTTCGGCGCGATTTCCAGACCAAGCTCACTGATGCGGTACGCCACCGCACCAACTTGCCTGGCCGCCAAAAGGGAAGCTCGTCTGGAACTACGTTCGCGTGCCAGCACAATCGTGTCATCCGCGTATGCTATGACCCTACATCCCGGCTCCACATCCACCTCGAGAACATAATCATATGCGATGTTCCACAGGAAGGGGCCAAGGACCGATCCCTGCGGAACACCAGCACTGACCTCCCTCGTGTGGACTTGACCATCCTCCCCACGGAAACAGATGACTCTCTTATCAAGGTAGTCACTGACTATCGCGATGAGATATTCGGGCAGCCCCTTACCCCTCATCTGAGCGATAATACTTGCCCAGGGGAGGGTATTGAAGGCATTCCGAATATCCACCGCAACAGCCACCACTATTTCACCATCATCCCTCGCCTGTTCTACGAAGCTTTGGACTTCGATCATCGCGTCTATAGTCGACCGCCTGGGACGAAAACCAAACTGCCGGTCCGACAACCCTCCTCCAGGAAGCCGGGTGAAAGCCCGCCGAATTCTGTCCACGATGATTCGTTCGAGCCCCTTGCCCGCGTCATCCAGTAGATATATCGGCCGGAATTTTCCCCGACTCTCCTCACCATGTCCCTTAGGGATCAACACAAGGTTGGACCTTCACCCCTTGTAGAGCTCGGCCAACTCCTCCAGGGCCTCCTCGGTGGCCTGGATCCACCAAAAGGCACGGATACTGTCCGGGCCGGGCGCCGACGCCTTTGGCTTCTCCTTGACCAGGGCTCGTCTTGTTGCGAGCTGTGTGATAACCAGGTCCTCTTCATCCGGGCCAGGTAGTGGCGGCGGGGGATCCTTCCCCACGTTCGGTGAGACCCTCGCAGGTGCCCTCGGGAAGAGCCCGTCGATGACCTTGTCCGTATCCTCGATCGACATGGTCTCTGTGCCAGATGGGGAGCTCCCTCTGATTCTCCCCATTGCTATTTTATAGGCTCTGCCCCACGGATCAACGTTCAACTCCTCGACGAGGTCTTTCCACGCGAGCGCCCGAGCTTGCCGGATTTCCCCACGGAACATCTTCCTACTCACCTTCAAGGCGCACCGGAGGCCTTCGATCAGGACCTTGTCCCGGGGCACTCGACGGTTTGCCCTTTCCAGTTTTCGGCGCTGCCTAACGCAGGTGCTCCTCATCTCAGCCAACTCCGGCGTCCACCAGAACACCTTCCTGGTGCCCGGATTTCTTGAGACTCGAGTGGCCGCCGCGTCACAAGCCTCCGTGACAATTGCCACCAGCTGCCTCGCCCAGTCATCCACAGAGATCTCGGCTGCTGCCCTAAGGGAGACCGGGTTCCATAGCCCAATACCCAGACCTGCCCCAAACATATCACCGTTGAACGACAACTTGGACCATCTGGGTCTAAGTTCCTGTTTTTCCGCAATCCCCTCCCCCTCGGTACCAGTCCAGCTGGATGACACAAAAAAGGTCAAACCTTATATACTGGTGGTCCGAGAGGCATTCGTGGGAGTCGTGTCCAACTACCCTCCACCCTTTTACCCGTCGGATCATATCCGCAGAGCACCACGTCAGGTCAACAACCGATGACCCGTTCGCCCTCACGCACGTGGGGGTGCTGCCCACATTTGCTAGATACAAATCAAGTTCGGATATAAGGTCCAGCAATCTATGCCCCCGCGTGTTCGTGTCCCGGCATCCCCAGGATCGCGACCTACAATTAAAGTCACCGGCGACCATAATCTGAGATCGTCCACACCGACGGACCTCGTCTTTAATTTCGTCGAGTGCTTCTTCAAACTCTCCGATTGGGAGATTCGGTGACAGGTAGCAAGCCACAATGGCAAGTTCTGGATCACCCTGGGGACCCTAGATTTATCCCCACTCCCCCTAGGGACCCTAGCCTTACCCCCACTCCCGGAGCGCCGCCATTTCTAACCTAGCCTTACCCCCACCCCTGGAGTGCCGTTACCCCCGGAGTGCCGCCATTGCTAGCCTAACCTTTCCCCCACCCCCGGTTAATCCCACTCCCACCTGGGGACCCTAGCCTTACCCCCACTCTCGGAGCGCCGCCATTGCTAGCCTAACCTTATCCCCACCCCCGGTTACCCCCACACCCTCCTGGGGACCCTAGCCTTACCGCCACTCTCGAAGCACCGCCATTGCTAGTCTAACCTTACCCCACCCCACCCAACCGATCCACGCGAGCGATTACGTCACAGCTTATCGATAGGCGCGCACGCGCACGCGAATCTCGCGGGTCCTTACAGACCCCCCCCCCCTCCCCCGGTCGAGTCAAGCGCGTCACATTCCTGAGCGATGACGTACCACATTCCTGAGTGATGAAGTCATAGCTAGGCGCGAACGCGTTTACCCCCACTCCTCCACTTCCCGCGCGTAACAGGGCCGAACGAACCACATTCCTGAGCGATGACGTCATAGCTAGGCGCGAACGCTTTTGCCCCCACCCCACCACCGCCCGCGCGGTACAGACAATACACGCAGCTTCTCAGCACAAGTAAGCATACTAACGAATTGCATCTCGAGAATCTGAGCTGGACCTAAACGAAATTTCTTATCGCAATAGCCGCGAGCATCGAGTTGAGGCTCGCACGACCACCGCGGCGCCATCGATCGACAGAGCAGTTTCCGACAGGCCCTTGTTATGCGGTAAGCATGATGATGATGATGATGAATACGTCACTGCGAGCTCCATACACCCAGAATACCTGACTGTACGCCAGCCCCTGGTGGCTGACAGCGACCATGAGGATACACCCAAGATGTGTCTGTGGGGATACGCTCAAGATGTAGCCCTGATGCTGCGTGGTCGATGTCAACACCCGATGCCCGTTGTGGAATAACTTCGCCGCGTTGCAGGCGTGCAGCTTTCGACAGGAGCGTGCAGGTTCGGACCAGTCTTGCGACGCACCGCTGCTGCACATCGAGCCGAGCGTGTGAGCGATGACGTCATAGCTTCACGACAGGCACGAACGCGTTTACCACCACCACCTCACTTCTACCGCCACAACATCTCTGTCCAAGCAACGCGATCACGCCACCAGTCACACCGCGACCGCGAAACGACAACATGTCTTCGGAACAGTGCAAGGATATCGTGAACGCCCATCGACGACCAGTGTTTCAAGTGGGCGCTTCTTTCTACATTGCATCCTGTTGATAATAATGCCAAACGTGTGTCAGTGTACAAACCGTACGAAAACGAACTGAACTTTGTGGGCATAGACTTCCCGGTGATGCCGAAAGAGGACCCAAAGTTTGAGAAGTAGAATGAACTCTCGGTCAACGTCTACATTCTGCTGAAGCGGAAAGAAAAATTTGAGATCGCCCCCATCCACATTACCTCGCACAAGAAGGACAAGCATGTGAATCTCCTCATGCTTCAAGATCGCTACGTCGATGAGGGAGATGAGGAGGGGGAAGAGAACGAGGATGACGAAACTCCCATCGTCTGCCACTACGTGTGGATAAAGGACCTTTCTCGGTTGGTCAGCGCACAACTTTCAAGAAGGGATGGAAAGAAGTATATCTGCGATCGCTGCCTGCACTACTTCCGAAATACTGAAAAGCTGGCAGCCCACGAAGTCGACTGTGGACTGATGAACCGGTGCAAGGTCAAGATGCCCGCACCGATGTACAGCACCTTGACGTTTAAGAACTTCAACTTCAAAGAGAAGGTGCCGTTTGTCGTCTACGCAGACTTTGAGTGCCTCCTGAAGAACGTCGACCTGCGGCAAACGAGCAAGACGAGGGTATGCCAAGTGCACGAACCGTTCAGCGTGGGATACTATGTGCGGTGCAGCTACGACGCCACGTTGTCCCGCTGCAACAGCTTTCGGGGTCAGAAACCCGCTGAATGGTTCGCACGCGAACTCTTGGAGCTGGCTGAGCAAGTCGAAGGAGTCCTCCAGCACACCGTACCCATGCACCCGCTCACGGACGAACAGGAGGAGGCTTTTCGCGCTGCCGACACCTGTCACGTTTGCAAAAAGCCGCTGCTGGATGCGAAGAGGGTTCGTGACCACAGCCATCTCACCGGCAGGTACAGAGGCGCAGCGCACGAGGGCTGTAACCTGAATTACCAGGATTCTCGCACCATCCCCGTCGTCTTCCAAAACCTCAGCGGATACGACAGCCACCTCATCATCAAGGAAATTTCCACCTGCATCGACGGTCGGATCAACCTCTTGCCTCTGAACATGGAGCGATACGTCTCGTTCACCAAACATCTCAAGGACAGCGACATAGCCCTTCGATTCATCGACTCCTTCCGCTTCATGGCGTCGTCGCTGGAGAAGTTGGCGTCTTACCTCGAGGAGGCGCCGATAACCAAGAGCCAGTTTTCGCAGATCCGAGCCGAGCAGTTTGCATTGCTGAGGCGGAAAGGGGTCTTCCCCTACGAGTTCATCGACGCGTGGGACAAGCTTGACGCGACGGAGTTGCCAACCAAGCAACAGTTTCACAGCCGTCTCAACGGCTGCGGCATCTCCGACGAGGGCTACGAGCACGCCCAGAGGGTCTGGAGGGAATTCAACATCGCAACTCTGGGCGCATACGCGGACCTCTACCTGAAGACCGACGTCATGCTGGTGGCCGACGTTTTCGAGAACTTTCGCGACAACTGCATCGAAGCGTACGGTCTGGACCCAGCCCATTACTATACCACCCCCGGCCTCACGTGGGACCCCATGCTCAAGTACACAGGGATCGAGCTGCAACTGCTCACCGATATCGATATGCTAATGTTCGTCGAGCGGGGCATTCGAGGCGGGGTCAGCTAGTGCAGCAACCGTTACGCCCGAGCCAACAACGAGTACATGAGGGACTACAATCCCGAGGAGGAGACAAAGTACCTCATGTACTACGACGTGAACAACTTGTACGGCTGGGCGATGACGCAACACCTCCCGTACGGAGGCTTCGAGTGGGTTGAGAACCTCGCCGACGACTTCCAGTGGAATGTGCCCGACGACTCGCCCATCGGATACATACTCCAGGTGGACTTGGACTATCCGGACGCCATCCACGACGCCCACCGAGACCTGCCGCTCTGCCCGCAGCAGATGAAACCGCTGTGTTCGAAGGAGCCCCGCACGACGACAAGAGGTACCTGCTTCCCGACACCACGGACACTCTGCCCTGGGGACACTGTAGAATTACAAGTGTAAATGTGGATGTGGATGAGTAATAGGATTACGAATGTAAATATATGTGTGTGGACTAAGTGCTAATCATCGATAGATCGGTGTACGATCATGTGTAACCAGGATCTGCTGACTACTGTCAGTCACCAGAGCCTGACGCCAACCAAGTTCACTGTCAGTCACCACGGCCACTCTGTCCTGGGGCCCCCTGTAAAATTGTAGATGTAAATATGGATGCGGATGAGTAAATGAGTGTATACTGGTGCGCGCGCGCGCGCGCGCGTGTGTGTGTGTGTGTCGAATAGGATCACAAGTGTAAATATGGGTGTGCGGATATGTGTAAATCGTCGATAGGAATGCGTGGTAGCTTTGGCGGCATAGCTCCGAGGAGTTCAGTTCCACCATGGAAGTCGTGATCGATGTACAGGGATTCAAGAGGCTTCGCAACCGATTCATACCAAAGGAACTTGCCGTGCTCCCCCTCAACTCTGAGACCCGGGAAGTCGCGACTTTCCTCTTTAAGCCGCCGTTTCCTTGGCGGTATATGCCCGTGATGTATCGCTGCAGCAATTTCTGGATGCAACGTAACATTCACGGATTTTCCTGGAACTCCGATGATGTGCCGTACGTTGCGATTGAAAAAGTGCTCGGCGCACGCCTACGTGACATCTTCACGGTGTACGTGAAAGCGTTTGAGAAGAAAGCCTGGTTACGGGAGTACACCAACTGCACCATCGTCAATTTTGATGAACTGGGTTGCCCAGCGCTGATGAAACTGCGCATCGAACCATATTGTCGAGATGTCGATATCACTGCACCGATAGATATCTCTGTGCCGCCGAGAACACAAAACGCTTGAAAACATGGCTGAAGCACAAGTCCGCTCCTCCGCCTCAGGAACGTTCCCTGAGGATTTTCTTCGAGACGGAGAGTCTCACCTCGATGACCACCGAAGACATCGCCCAGCTACCCAAAGACTTTCTCACCATCTTTGCCTCCATCACGGTCGACGATGCGTGGGACAGAATTCCGGCAGAATATACCGGATACAAGGATATCGCCGATTGTCGTCGATGTCGCATACATCCCCGGGCGCCGAGAGGCGGAAACGACCCGCGCCCCATGATCAAGGATTGCGTTTATTGTCAAGATGGATAATTTTTTGAACAAATAAAAGGTTGAGGAATCAAATGTTGTATCATTATTTAAACAGCGATCCCCCGATGGTAGAATAGTTATAGTTCGGGGTGGGGTTTACAGATAGAGGTCTGTGTGTATGTGTGTGTGTATAGTTACCGGACTAGGGGTTGCACCGTGTAAAAATCGAGAGGATATTTTTGAGTTGCAAGAGGAGCAGAATTAACGCACACAACTTTTTGAATTCGCTTTTATTTAATTGTGGAGTCATTTCAGAAACTGCTTACACGCTCGTAATGATAAATGCGATGCTGCGAAAAGGCCCCCAGTTTACATCTGTTGAGCTCTTATGGATGCATGTGGAATGCGTATGACACACCCGTCGATTATTTTATAAAATTTATCTTCAATTGAAAATATCGCGCCTGAAGACTGCC
The DNA here is from genome assembly GCA_963678675.1 of Xiphydria camelus. Classification (NCBI taxonomy): domain Eukaryota; kingdom Metazoa; phylum Arthropoda; class Insecta; order Hymenoptera; family Xiphydriidae; genus Xiphydria; species Xiphydria camelus. The sequence continues at coordinate 14,592,398 of OY783194.1, forward strand.
GTCGTGCCTCGGATAGGACAAAGCCTGCGCTCATAACGCGATCGAACGTCCAATTATCCCATTCCGCGGGAACTCGTGGAAAGCAGACGGTTAATTCCGTTGAGAAAACTTGGTCGTTGCGGACTTTCGAATGTGAACCCGTCTCGAAGCGATTTCGACGCTGATCGGAAGACATGTTGGCGTTTCGAGGTTGCTGTGTGACTGGTGACGCTAGCGCGATGCTTGAACAAAGACGGCGTTGGTGAGGCAAATGCGTTCGCGCCTGTTGAGAAGCTGTGCAGTCGTCGCGGCGATTCCAAGAACAGCACCGTGGTAAGCAGTTCTTGGAAAAAGATCCATCATGCTTAATGCGCAGCAAAACCAGCCGGGACCTGCACGAGCTGGGTCCAGGGTTACGATGACGTCATCAGCTCGGTTAAAAGCAGCGGTGCGGCCGATGACGTCATCACCCTCAGGAAGACAAGTCCGAACCTGCACGCATACCTATACCGCAATCACTCGGGTTTGACGCGTAAGGCTTATGACATCTGATTGGTTGTTGGTTATTACTAAGCAACCGAACGCTTTCCCCCACTACTGAGCTACGATTGCCCATATAAACCCCGTATCTTTAGAGTGGTGACATCACTCACAGCTAGAGAAACAGCTGAGAAAAATGGACCTCTCAAAACTGAACGAGCTCGGCAGATCGGCTGGATATCTGGAGACGAAAAAGTTGGCTGAGCTGGAAATCGAGAAGGAGTTCCTGATTACTGGTATGAAGAAAGTAACCACAAAATATAGCCTCAAGATCGTAGTGGAGCTGCAGAAGAGCTTCACAGTCTTCCTACCATCACGAATCAACAAACTCTTCAAGGACAGCGATGATGACGAGGAGTTCAACAAGCTGGTGAAGGCCTGTGGTAAAAATAAACTCTATCTGAAGTATCTCGGTGGAAAGTACAATTTGTTCGAGTTTATTATGAAATAAAATATTCATAATGACTGAATGAATTTGTGTCTTTAATACCCCCGTCGAAAGAAATAATTTCTCTCTCTCTCTCTCTCTCTCTCAACGATTGTTCATCGATGTACTTCAAAAGTTAAATTGCAACTCGTCACTCGAGGTTGTTTAGTCGATAAGGCTTGATGGTGTTTGCTGAGGTGGATACAACCTTAGCTGTAGTTTCTCACAACTCATGATCTTTAGCGTGTGTATCTACCTCCTCCCTCTTACAACTAAAGAAATAATTTCTCTCTCTCAACGATTGATCATCGCTGAACTTCAAAAGATAAATTGCAACTCGTAGTCGATAAGGTTCGTCGTGATGGAAGCATTCTGATATTTCATTATTCTGGACCAGCTCTAATTTCTCTCAACAACTGTTCATCTTCCACCGCAGCCCTCTAAAAATAGCTGCGTTTAGTTCATTTATGCCTTTATCCCTTTCGTTACGGACAACAACTATAGGCGGTATTCACGAGGCAACCTGTGAGTGTGTGTGTGTGGGTTCCAACAGTATCTGAGTATCAGCAAGACAGCCTATGTGAGTGTGTGTATGTGTGTGGGTGCCTCCTGCAGCCGACGTCCGCAAGACGGTCTGTGCGTGTGCGGGGCCCGCGAGCCGGTCTGTGTACGGGTGGTGACTATAGTTGGCATCCGAGCGATATCTTCGTATCGAGCGCAGCCTATAATCGATGTGTATCCGACCACCTGTGTCGGCTCTCGCCGGTAGAATCAAAGAGCTTCTCTTGGCTCTATCGAGCTATATTGAATTAAATCCCGCTAGAAATATATTCTACGCACAAATCAAGCTTCAATTTGTTATGTTGTTCTAGTTGCATCGAAAGACTGCCGATATGTAAAGTGCACGCTTTGCGTCGCGAGGGCCCGCGGGTGGCGGTACTATAGCGGAGCGGGCTGCCCTAAGGAAAGGGCTAACATCTCCGTCGAAATACGTAATTTCTTTTCCCCTCTCAACGATTACTAATCGTTGTGCATCGGAAACGTAGCTCGAGTTTTATATTCTAATTTCAAAATTATAGCCCCGATATATCAAATACGTCGATCTGCCTCGGAAGTGTATATTTACGAATCGCCGCGCGACTGTTTAGTTCTACCAAGTCGATAAGGATGGATGCCACTTGATACTCAATTATTGTGGCAACAAATTTTGGTTAGGTCCAGCTCAGGCTCTCCGCGGTGTGACTGGTGGCGTGATCGCGCTGCTTGGACAGAGACGTTGTGGCGGTAGAAGTGAGGTGGTGGTGGTAAACGCGTTCATGCCTGTCGTAAAGCTATGACGTCATTGCTCACACGCTCGGCTCGATGTGCAGCAACGGTGCGTAGCAAGACTGGTCCACACCTGCACGCGCCTGTCGAAACCTGCACGCCTGCAACGCGGCGAAGTTATTCCACAACGGGCATCGGGTGTTGACCTCGACCACGCAGCATCAGGGCTACATCTTGAGTGTATCCCCACAGACACATCTTGGGTGTATCCTCATGGTCGCTGTCAGTCACCAGGGGCTGGCGTACAGTCAGGTATCCTGGGTGTATGGAGCTCGCGGTTAAGTTTTCATCATCATCATCATGCTTACCGCATAGCAAGGGCCTGTCGGAACCTGCTCGGTCGAGCGATGGCGCCGCGGTGGCCGCGCGAGCCTCAACTCGATGCTCGGCTATTGCGATAAGAAATTTCGTCTAGGTCCAGCTCAGACTCTCGAGATGCAATTCGTTAGTATGCTTACTTGTGCTGAGAGAAGCTGCGTGTATTGTCTTTACCGCGCGGGTGGTGGTGGGGTGGGGACAAACGCGTTCGCGCCTAGCTATGACGTCATCGCTCAGGAATGTGGTTCGTTCGGCCCTGTTACGCGCGGGAAGTGGAGGAGTGGGGGTAAACGCGTTCGCGCCTAGCTATGACGTCATCACTCAGGAATGTGGTACGTCATCGCTCAGGAATGTGACGCGCTCGGCTCAACCGGGGAGGGGGGGGGGGTCTGTAAGAACCCGCGATGTTCGCATGCGCGTGCGCGCCTGTCGATAAGCAGTGACGTAATCGCTCGCGTGGATCGGTTGGGTGGGGTGGGGTAAGGTTAGGCTAGCAATGGCGGTGCTTCGAGAGTGGCGGTAAGGCTTGGGTCTCCAGGAGGGTGTGGGGGTAACCGGGGGTGGGGATAAGGTTAGGCTAGCAATGGCGGCGCTCCGAGAGTGGGGGTAAGGCTAGGGTCCCCAGGTGGGAGTGGGATTAACCGGGGGTGGGGGTAAGGTTAGGCTAGCAATGGCGGCACTCCGGGGGTAACGGCACTCCGGAGGTGGGGGTAAGGCTAGGTTAGCAATGGCGGCGCTCCGGTAGTGGGGGTAAGGCCAGGGTCCCTAGGAGGGAGTGGGGATAAGCCTAGGGTCCCCAGGGTGACCCAGAACTGTCCTAGCTTAACTACTATTGAATCCCTTATTTTTCTGCCACGACTTTGATAGTTGATAGTGAATAAAAATCAAATTTATTAGCTGATCTATCCACTATCAGCAATCAAAGTCGTGGCAGAAAAATAAGGGATACAATGGAATTGGATTACAATAATGGAGTAACTACTTTAAACACTTGGGGAAACTCACCGAAGAAACCCGTATAATTATTTCTTATCACTGGTACACTTGATTTCGAGGTTAGATGCTTCGATCTACCGAATTGACAGCTACCGGGAGATCAGGGGGGCCTTTCTCGAGTCACTCGTATCTTTGTGTGCACGCAACTCAGCGAAGAGACCAATCAGGATCAAGTATTCCATTGCGGTGGGGGGGTCCTGATTGGTCTACTCGCTAAGAAACGTATACGCATCTTAGCGAGTAGACCAATCAGGACCCCCACCACAACTTAATACTTGATCTGCAACAGTTAATAGATGATTTTTATTCGCATTGGCATGTTTATGATGATATTTGCAATTAATATTCTACTCGGACTGAAATGAGTCGTAAAGTCAGCATCGAAGCTGTAAATGATGTGGTAATAATTAAATTTAATTTATTTACGAGTAAGGGCGAAATTTCAGCGGTGCATGCAAAAGGATTTCTTAAAACTATTCCAACGTCTCGAGTTAATATATGTAACAACATATCGTCCCTTCTTTCCTGCAAAAAGTCACTAACTAACATTTATCATCAACTGACTTAGTAGGTAGTTTCTGCTCTATAATATCAGTATTATATTTCGGTTAATGACTTTTTATGATCCGCGCATGCTCACTTCCAACGCATTTAGCACTTAGTGAGTTTTACCATTTAAAGATTTAATAAAATTAAGCTACTAGGTCCAGTTAGGTGAATTTTACAAAATATGTTAGTTAGTGACTTTTGCAGGGAGGGGACGACATATACTGTCATAAGTGGTATCTTTATATGTGATGAAACAATTCGTCATGGTCATTGGAAGAGTAGACTTAGAGAGTTCAAGGTAAAACGTCTTCATGGATTTCTGTAGACGACCAAAATATAAGAGAAATCCGATGGTCTGTAAATTCGAAAGCGGTATATGTTTTATTTCTCCAAAATACTAAGGCAAAGTGAAAAATATAAGGGCTCTCTAGTCTATAAATCCCTTTCAAAATATCACGAGAATAAATCAAAAGTAACGTGGTTATAATTAATTGGCTCGTATCGGTATAAAATATGAGACTTTAATTTTGTGGTAATAAAAAGCTATTCTTCTACATGTACGTATCTTTCTCATGAATAAATTCCAAAAAGTAGTGAAATCCCCCCACAAAAATAGATTCTCTGTAAAAAAAAGGCGGCATGTTCATTCAGTGCCAACAAAAATTGATACGTAAAATACTCTCCAAAAAAGATTTGAAATCAATTGAGATCGCCATGTTCAAGATTTATGTATTAAAAGTAAAAGGCATCATTTGAAAGGAAAATTATTGTAAATCAAGTTACTAAGAAATTCGTCTAAAAAATTTATAAAAAAATTTTAATAAAAAAGAACTTGTCGCGGTTTTTCCTTCAAAATAAAAAATTCAGAGAGAATTATACTCGATGTTTATGCACTTATGATTTTAAATAAATTCATACGCTTATGTGATACCACCAGTACCTATACCGAATGTCGCACGGGTAACCGATCAGGCGGGGGCTTTCTTAATTTCTCTGAATTTCACTTCGGCAGTGCAATTTATGAATCACTCTAGCACCGTCCAAGCACTACCAATTATTCGGCATAGTGGATAAAATATGAAAACTTAAACGCGGCAAGTTCTTTTTTATTAAAATTTTTTTATAAATTTTTTTAGTCGAATTTTTTAGTAACTTGATTTACATATACATATCACGATGATACTAATTACTAAGAATCGATAGTCATAATTCCGACCATCGTTTGTCGGAACAATATCGATATTTTTATTTTATCAATATGTCGCGTTGTCTTTATCGATATTTATAAACATTGATATATTATTTTTCATTTATCGAAAAATTTCGATATCTTCGTCGTAAGTGTAATTTGTTCTTAGGAAATTTGCCGTCAAAAATTGGAAGTGTTACTATGTTTTCGGAAAAATGTTCATCTTTCTGCCGCTGTAACTCGAAATACATTACTTATAAAAAAAACAGATACAAAAAATGTGAGGAATTTTATCTTCTTTAACTTTTATTTAAACATTCTTGTCGCAAAATCAACCGCTCGGTAGTTATTTTGAAAAAAAAAACATTTTTTGTCCTTTTAATTCAAGATGGCGGCTCGAGCGGTCACTCCCTAAGGCCGAAAACTTGGATTTTTTGTTAAGGCCCAGACCTTGACAACATATTAAAAAATTCCGACTACCCCACCTTTTGTAGGGCAAAGGCCTTTTTTGACTGAACTATCATGCTCTTCCAGGCAAATGAGGAAAGGGGCGTTCGGTCTTGAACTGTCGTACACATCAGATCGTGACCCAATAGTTCTGTTGAGGATTGCTTAAAGACTCATCATTCAATTATATCGAGTATTACCTTGTGTTAAAAAATTCCTTACAAATTTTAATATTCGTTTGTCCGAAATCTTAAATCTTCGAAAGTTCTTCACCGATTGGTTTGAAATTTTGACAACATTGCAGTCGAATACGAGCGTGTTTTTATATATTGGGTTGATGCAAAAGTTTGTCTCGTTTTCGGCCAGTAAAAGGCATTGCATCGCAAAACCGAAGTATTATCTACTTGGCACGTGTGAAGTTTTGGTGTTATTTGATAGTAGGAATATCAAAGAATATTTGGGGAAAAATTGCGTTATTTGGTTATGTTTTTTGAATTTTATTAATCATTAAAAATGGCGGAAAATAAGGAGCATTTTCGACATTTGTTTTTTAGTTTCTGAAAGGGCAAAAACGCTTCGCATACGCAAAAAATATGGATGTACGGTGAGGGTGCCTTTAATGATTCCACATGCCGTAAATGGTTTAGGAAGTTTTATTACACAAATTTTAATGTTTAACAAAATTCAAAAAAACATAACCAAATAACACAACTTTTGTACTGAAACCCTTGTATGATAGCGTGGTGGGGATGAGTGGGGTAGCTGGTGCTAAGACGAAGCCCGAAAGTACCCAGCCAAATTCGATCTCCTGAGTGATTGGCGTGCCAGGCGTGCCCTTGCGATGAAAGCGAAAAGCAAAGTAGTGAGAGATCAGAGCATTGGTATAAGATTCAGTATAGTAGAGCGTTCAAGAGTGTTTTGTTGTCGGTATGGATTTGTTATTAAGTGAAAATTCTTCACTGAAAATGTATTATTTAGTAAAAAATAAAAAAAGGGAAGAAACTGTGCTGTTCACAGCATAAATAAAACGAGACATAGACACGGAGAATTTCACCATTTGTATGAGCAGTTACGCAAATACCCAGAAAAATTGTATGCCTATTTTCGCATGACTATTACAACTTTTGATTATATTTTGGAACAAATTCAACCACGATTATTGAAACAGTGGACAAATTTCAATCGTAACCCCATCAACCCTCCAGAATGTCTTGCAGTAACTCTAAGGTAAGAAAAACATTATTTTGTTTTATAATTTATTAAAAGAAAATACAAAACCAAATGAATCTTACAACAAGTTTGATTAACTTTCCTCTGCAAAATTGCTGTAACAAGATGCTACTGATGCTGGATGAGAATACTCGGACACATTTTGAAGTTCTATCAAGCGGGGTTGATCAATTTGATATTGAGAACGCTGTTCAACGGGCCTTGAAGCGATTGTGCATGTGATATATTATCTTGATTTCCATAGATAAAGTTAAAAGCCAGCTCCTGTATTTTCATTCTTAGTAGCATTTTTTGGTGTGGTCGAAATGGACGTACATGAGGCAGTAAACTTTCAAAAAAAAGTTCATCTTCATCTTTTTTGGTTTGGTTCTCCAAAATTCTTAATTTATTTTGTTCTATATTTATAAGAGCAGTACCAAAATGTCGTCATTTTGATTTTTTCTTTTTCTTTCTCTGCTAACGGGCGTTGAAGCACTTGAAGTATTTGGTTGAGAAGTGTTTTGTTGTTGATTATTTACTGATGGTGAGTCATCAATATTATTGTCTTCAAATTCTTCTACACATTCGATTGAAATGTATCTTCGATCACAATATCTCTATCAATTTCTGGAAGATTTCCCGTGGTTTTTCGACCAGTAAATTGATCTTTTAGAAAATAAAGGCTTTCTAAATACGCCCATGATGACTTCCAATCAGTTTCAGATGCACCATCTCCAGATCGTTTAATAGGCATCTTTTTCAATTCTTTTCGGAAAGTATCCCTCACAGTTTTCCATTTCGATCTCACAAGGGGTTTCCTATAAAATGAAAATATAAAATAAAACATCAATGTGACATTTTTTTTATTTCAGGTATTTGGCAACATGATCATCTTTTAAAAGTATCAGTTTCACTTTTCGAATGGGAGCGACGACTGTATCATCGATTGTACGGGAAACAGTGGAAGCTATTTGGGAAGTGTTGCAACCAGTACACATGAAAGTGCCTACCGAAAGCATGTTTAAGCAAATTGCTAAGGAGTTTTATGAGAAGTGGAATTTTCCCAATTGTATCGGGGCAATTGACGGCAAACACATTCGTCTGAAATGCCCCTCTCACTCAGGAACGATGTACTACAATTATAAAAACTTTTTTTCGGTAGTTCTTCAGGGTATTGCTGATGCAAATTATAAATTTATTTCAATCGATGTTGGTGGATATGGGAAACAAAGTGACGGAGGCACTTTCCGCTCTTCATCTCTGTTTCATTTGATGGAAACCAATCGTCTGAATATTCCTTCAGACACTGCATTACCGTTTACTGAAATTATTGCTCCTTATGTTTTTGTTGGAGATGAGGCCTATCCACTACTACAAAATGTAATGAAACCATTCAATAGAAGAAATTTAGATGCTCAAAAAGAATATTTCAACATGCGGCTTTCACGAGCACGACGTGTCATTGAATGTGCATTTGGCATAATTAATGTGAAGTTCCGCACACTTTGGAAACCCATTGAAACATCTCCAGATTTGGCAGATAAAATTATTAAATATATATGCCTTTTACATAATATAATAATTGATATGGAAGGAATTAACTTACTAGAAGAAAACCCAAATCAGAGCGCTCTGAGAATGTTGATGGAAGATGCGAAAATAATAGATCAACTGATACCGCTATTTTCATCAGACACATTCAAAATGTTTGTATGTCAAAATAAAATATGAATTGTATATTTCCTTAACAAATAAATAAAAATAAGAAATACTTACTTGTTGACTTCATTTCAGCAGCTACAGCATCCCATAATTTGTCTAAAATAAAGCGATTGTGATGTTGAGCATCCTTTTGATCCCACAGAGGCTTCTTCTCAAAAACACTACTTATTAACGTATCAATATCCATTTTAAAATTTGAAACAAGAGTTGAGAATTATTTTTGGAGAGAAGGGGGGGGGGCAATTCGATAAAAGGAGTGGACTGTATTGTTGAGTGGATAAATTCAAGATCTTTAGCTCGCACGCGTTGCTCGAGTAGAGGAAATCACGAAGGACTCGAGCGAGGAATAAACGATGCGCGACGAAGTTCGTGACAATATTTGGAAGAGACTGGCGAGGCAGGGGTACGCTTCGACATAAGGGCTGGTTTTCTTCTCCACGGTGGGAGAAGAAACATCGGTGGGAGAAGAACAATTGCACGAAAACAGAGCGTGAGAGTCAGTGAGCGGCTCACGCGCGGCTCAAAGCCGTTAGTTCAGCGCTCTAAACCACGTCCCAATCAAGCGAGCGCGAGCCGCTCGGCTCGCAGATGTATCTGGCTAGTCGTTGGAAGTTCCTTGGAAGCATTCATTTAAATGAACGGCTCACGAGCAGCTCACGAGTGACTCGTGAGCCGCTCGGCTCACGCTCAGCTCGCAGATGTATACGCACCTTTAGACGTAAGCTATATAAGGCTACGCACATAGTGGAGCGGAGCGCAAAGCAGCGATGAAAACGGAGAGCAAAGCGGCGAAAACAAACCTATACTTTCTTATTGGAACACGCATAGTGGAGCGCAGAGCAATACGCCGATAGTCGAGCGAATCGAAGCGTTCAAGCAAGTTTGTTTTCGCCGCTCTCATCGCGACGAGAGCAAGGCGTCGCGACCCTGTTCTCCAATTTCAGGAGCCTCACGGCGGGACACTTGTCGTGGCCGATGTGTCTCGAAAAGCGCGAGGTGCCTCGATCCTATTCTCCAATGTCGGGAGCTTCGCGAGAGCGCACGGGCACTATCCTCGGGCATGTGCAGAACGGCCATAAACTTGTCCCGGGACGGCGCCAACCGGACTGTGCCGAAATCTGGTGGCCTTTCCGAGATTCACTCTCACGCTCTGTTTTCGTGCAATTGTTCTTCTCCCACCGATTTTTCTTCTCCCACCGTGGAGAAGAAAACCAGCCCTTATGTCGAAGCGTACCCCTGCCTCGCCAGTCTCTTCCAAATATTGTCACGAACTTCGTCGCGCATCGTTTATTCCTCGCTCGAGTCCTTCGTGATTTCCTCTACTCGAGCAACGCGTGCGAGCTAAAGATCTTGAATTTATCCACTCAACAATACAGTCCACTCCTTTTATCGAATTGCCCCCCCCCCCTTCTCTCCAAAAATAATTCTCAACTCTTGTTTCAAATTTTAAAATGGATATTGATACGTTAATAAGTAGTGTTTTTGAGAAGAAGCCTCTGTGGGATCAAAAGGATGCTCAACATCACAATCGCTTTATTTTAGACAAATTATGGGATGCTGTAGCTGCTGAAATGAAGTCAACAAGTAAGTATTTCTTATTTTTATTTATTTATTAAGGAAATATACAATTCATATTTTATTTTGACATACAAACATTTTGAATGTGTCTGATGAAAATAGCGGTATCAGTTGATCTATTATTTTCGCATCTTCCATCAACATTCTCAGAGCGCTCTGATTTGGGTTTTCTTCTAGTAAGTTAATTCTTTCCATATCAATTATTATATTATGTAAAAGGCATATACATTTAATAATTTTATCTGCCAAATCTGGAGATGTTTCAATGGGTTTCCAAAGTGTGCAGAACTTCACATTAATTATGCCAAATGCACATTCAATGACACGTCGTGCTCGTGAAAGCCGCATGTTGAAATATTCTTTTTGAGCATCTAAATTTCTTCTATTGAATGGTTTCATTACATTTTGTAGTAGTGGATAGGCCTCATCTCCAACAAAAACATAAGGAGCAATAATTTCAGTAAACGGTAATGCAGTGTCTGAAGGAATATTCAGACGATTGGTTTCCATCAAATGAAACAGAGATGAAGAGCGGAAAGTGCCTCCGTCACTTTGTTTCCCATATCCACCAACATCGATTGAAATAAATTTATAATTTGCATCAGCAATACCCTGAAGAACTACCGAAAAAAAGTTTTTATAATTGTAGTACATCGTTCCTGAGTGAGAGGGGCATTTCAGACGAATGTGTTTGCCGTCAATTGCCCCGATACAATTGGGAAAATTCCACTTCTCATAAAACTCCTTAGCAATTTGCTTAAACATGCTTTCGGTAGGCACTTTCATGTGTACTGGTTGCAACACTTCCCAAATAGCTTCCACTGTTTCCCGTACAATCGATGATACAGTCATCGCTCCCATTCGAAAAGTGAAACTGATACTTTTAAAAGATGATCCTGTTGCCAAATACCTGAAATAAAAAAAATGTCACATTGATGTTTTATTTTATATTTTCATTTTATAGGAAACCCCTTGTGAGATCGAAATGGAAAACTGTGAGGGATACTTTCCGAAAAGAATTGAAAAAGATGCCTATTAAACGATCTGGAGATGGTGCATCTGAAACTGATTGGAAGTCATCATGGGCGTATTTTGAAAGCCTTTATTTTCTAAAAGATCAATTTACTGGTCGAAAAACCACGGGAAATCTTCCAGAAATTGATAGAGATATTGTGATCGAAGATACATTTCAATCGAATGTGTAGAAGAATTTGAAGACAATAATATTGATGACTCACCATCAGTAAATAATCAACAACAAAACACTTCTCAACCAAATACTTCAAGTGCTTCAACGCCCGTTAGCAGAGAAAGAAAAAGAAAAAATCAAAATGACTCCTTTTCTGTTGTCTATGTTCGATGAATGACTACAGAAAAATAGCACGGCTTCTATTTATTAATAATAAAAACATGAACAGCTGTCACATTTTTCGGAGCACCCATCACCTACACTAAAAGTTAGCCGATGTTTTTCAAATTGATACGTCTCTTTGGTTTGAGTCCGGGCTATCGGGGTTTGAGTCCGGGCTAACGAAATTACCATTAAATTACAGGAATCGTCGGTATCTCCTAAGCGCCGAGCGATATGCAACCCTTTTGCTGGCGTGTATAGTGCGACTGACCCTGTATGTATGTTGTTACATATATTGACTCGAGACGTTGGAATAGTTTTAAGAAATCCTTTTGCATGCACCGCTGAAATTTCGCCCCCTTACTCGTAAATAAATTTCCAGCACAACATCGATATTTCGCTGCACTTGTGTTCTTCTGGAACTACCTAAAATAATTATAAAAACCCTATATAATTCAGCCCTAACAAGAACAATCTTATCGAGCTGTACCTTATCGAGGAGATCTTTCGACTTAATGATTCCGAAATATTTCTATGATGTTTTCCAACATTCGCGAATTTATAGATAAATATATATTTCTAACATACGGTAATGTTCACGAATATTGTAAAATATTGTAGGAATGTTACAGAAATGTTATTGCAAAAACGTGCTTTGTGGGGTGTCAATGATGATATTTTGTAATTTCCATCGCTACACTAGAGGCGAAGAAGAGATGAAATAGAAGTGCGAGGTACATGTACACTTCACGTTTGACAGGTCGGTATATAAATTGGAACTTAGTATAATACGGAAAAGGAAATATAATATATCGATAAAGAGAGAAAAAATAAATAAAGTAGTTACTCCATTATTGTAATCCGATTCCATTGTGTATCCCTTATTTTTCTGCCACGACTTTAATTGCTGATAGCGAAGAAAAATCAAATTTATTGGTTGATCCATCCACTATCAACAATCAAAGTCGTGGCAGAAAAATAAGGGATATAATGAAATTGGATTACAATAATAGAGTAACTGCTTTATTTTTTTTTCTTTATCGATATAAGTTTTTCCTCTTTCGTATTATACAATCAACAGTTTAAATTTATATACCGACCTGTCAAACGTGAAGTGTACATGTACCTCACTTCTCTGTCATCTCTTCTTCGCCTCTGGTGTAACGATGGATTACAAAATATCACCATTTGCACCCCACAAAGCACGTTCTTGCAAGTAACTTTTCTGTAACATTCCTGCGATATTTTACAATATTCGTGAACACTACCGTATGTTAAAAATATATACTTCTCGATAAAAACGTTTCGGAATCATTATGTCGAAAAATCTCCCCGATAAGGTATAGTCCGATAAGATTGTACTTGTTCGGGTTGAATTATATAGGGTTTTTATAATTATTTTTTAGGAAGTTCCAGAAGAATATAGATGCAGCAAAATATCGATGCTCTGCTAGAAAGAGTAAGGAATAACCCCGAACGAATATTCAGGCTATGGCAAGAAAGGTTAGAATCAGAGGTTAGCAAGTTTACGGGGTTCGGAGGATATTAAAGGATATTCATCCATTTAAAGTGATGTACGTCCATGCACTCGAGACAGCAGATCCAGGTCGCCGAATGAACCAAAGCAGCAGGTTCTTGGAACAACAAGACGATGATCCCTCGTTCGAAAGAAACCCCCTCTAGTTCGCATACGATCTGTAACAAATTGTAAATAACACAAACAATTTAAAATATACTGAACTAACTAAACGTAGAAACTAAGATTATATTAATCTAGTATTAGTATTAGTATTGTGTGGGTTGGCATCAACCGGGCGTTCAGCCCTAGTGGACCATTGTACCCGGGCCCCAATTGGGGCAGCCCTAGATGTGACTACTGGGTATGCCAGCCTTCCTCGCAAAGCGCAAAAGCTCGCCCACCCCGATGTCCTTGATACTGGCATCGTCGAAAGAGGGGGCCCCCCAAGATAGAGTACCTAAGGGCCGTCAGCCTCTCACAGTGCGCCAGTATATGAAGGGGAGTTTCCTCTTCATCTCCGCACCTGGGGCTCAGTACCTCCGTCTCGAGGCCCATGTTCCCCAAGTGCTTTCTTGTGAGCCAATGCCCAGTGACAAGCCCCACGATCCACCGTAGCTGAGCCCTGTCTAGGTTCAGCAACCTAGTGCCCAGTTTATTAGAGGGACCTCTAAAAAGAGCCCTCGTATGCTTCATTCCCGGAACTCGTGCCCAAAGGTCGGCGAAGCGGCCCTTAATCCACTTATGAGCCGCTTGCCTCACGAGCCCCATGGAGATACCTATATTGTGCTCGGCATTGGGCCGCGAAGAGCCCAACCGAGCCAGCTTATCAGCTTTCTCGTTGCCAGCAATGCCGATATGACCCGGCATCCATAGCAACTTTACTCGATTCTCACTTGAGAGTCGTTCCAATCTATTCCTGCAGTCCCGGACCAGCCCCGACGTAACCCTCACTGAGGAGAGCGCCCCGAGCGTGGCCCGGCTATCACTGCAGATATATATGTGCCTGCCTCTGTAGCCCTTGTTCAGAATAAATCCGACGCAGGCCCAGATGGCAAACACCTCCGTTTGAAATACCGTAACGTCGCGGCCCAGGGCGAAAGATAGTTCCACCCTCGGCCCGTCGCACCATATTCCCGCCCCTGCTCCAGTCTCCATTTTGGACCCGTCTGTATACCAGACGAGTCCTTCCGGGGATAGAAGGTGATTTTTACCCCCCTTCCAGGACAATCTGTCTGGGATGAGGATCTCGAATCGACGCTGAAAGCGATAGCTGTCTAGGCATCGATCCCCCCTTTTCAGGGTGAACTCCTCTAGCACTCCGCCCCCCCGAAGGATTGCGGCGTGTCCCCTGGCCGCCTGTCTCCAGTATCCACCGAAGTACAGGCGTAGGGCCGTCTTCCTCGCCCCAGCCTCCGCCACAAGGTGGGGAGGTGCTAGGTTAAGGAGGGCCCCCATGGCCAGGGTCGGAGTTGTGCGCATGGCGCCAGTTATTCCCAGGCATGCTAGCCTGTAGACTTTAAGTCGCGTCTTGCGGTTGATGTTCCTCCTAAGAGAAGGCCACCAGACTACTGACGCATAGATGAGCTGAGGCACTAGGATGGCAGTGTAGATCCACGCCACCACTCCCGGCCTCAGTCCCCATGTTCTGCTGAACATTCTTCTACAGGCCCAAAAGGTGGAAATTGCCTTCTGGGCCTGCTTATTTATATGACTTCTCCATAGAAGTTTGCTATCCAGAGTTACCCCCAAATAGCGCACCTCTCCGGAGGTTTCTAGCTCAGTGCCGAAAATGGTAGGAGCTTTAAATTTACAGCCTCTCCTGCGTGTGAACAGCACCATTTCAGTTTTGCTTGGATTAACCCTTAGCGACTGAAATAGGCACCAATTTTGCACGAGGACCAGCGCACGTTGCATTTGCCTCGCCAGCACCTCGGTGTCTTTCCCCTTAACAGAGATAGCCAAGTCATCGGCATATCCCTGCACAGTGAAGCCAGCCTCCCTGAGCCTCACCAGGAGCCCGTTCACCACCAGAGTCCACAGGAGTGGGGAAAGTACCCCCCTCCTGCGGGCATCCTCTGGCGGCCCGGGCCTCCACCTCGGCTTCTCCGAGGCTGGCCCAAACCCTCCGCGTCTGCAGCATACTCTGGAACCAGATAACGATGAATTCCTCGATACCGAACCCTCGTGCTGCCTCGCAGATGGCTTCGAAGGAGGTGTTGTCAAAGGCCCCCTCAATATCCAGAAACACACTCAGAACCGATTCCTTCCTATCAAGGGACCTCTCTATCTCGCGGACGAGACAGTGGAGGGCCGTCTCTGTGGATTTACCGGTCTGGAATGCACGTTGGGTCCGCTCTATTGGTCTTTCGATCAGAGCGGTATCCCTGATGTACCTATCAACCAGTCTCTCCAGCGTTTTGAGCAGAAAAGATGTCAGGCTGATAGGCCTAAAAGTCTTGGCCTGGTCGTAGCAGTTCTTACCCGGTTTTGGTATGAAGACCACTCTGACCTTTCTCCAAGCCTTAGGGGTATATTCCAAGGCCAGACAGGATATGTATATAGTGTAGAGGCGTTTCAATAGGTCCTCCCCTCCCTCCTGTAGAAGGGCTGGGAAGATCCCATCCACCCCCGGGCCCTTAAATCTCTCAAAGGATTTAACGGCCCACTCGATCCTGCTGATTGTGACTACCTTTGCGGCAGTCTTCCAGTCCCCCGTCCTACCCCCCCATCGATCCTCTTCAATGTGGGGAATCACGGGGCCAGAGCCTGGAAAACGCACCTCCAGGAGGTGCGTCAATATTTCTTCATGGCTGTTCACATCCCTGCCATTTGGGAGTGTGAGTCCATCAAGCTTTATTGGGGGTCCCGATACGAAGATCCTGCGTAGTCTGATAACCTGAGGCAAAGCCTCCAGTTCCCCGCAGAACCTTCTCCAAGGCTCCCTTTTTGATGATCTGACCAGCCTTTTATAGGTCCTCTGAGAAGACCTATAATTTTCCCAGACCTGATCCAGATCGGTTTTCATCGCCTTATTGAGCCTCCTTCGGGTGCTCCGTGCGGAGTTTATTTAGCTCCTTATTCCACCAGGGCACCCTGGTGCTGTTCTTGCGTCATTTTGCTGGGCACGCGGACTCATAGGATTGGATGACGGCAGCTTGCAGACATTCTACAGCGCCGTCTATCCTCCCCTTTGTCCTCGGGAAGCCGCTCTGGATGTCCCGAAGCCTCTCGCCGAGCTCTTCCCTATAGAAGGCCCAGTTCGTGGCCTTAGGATTGCGGTATACCTCCGTTGGGCTCGAGCCCGCGCCCCCCTTGACGCTAAATGTAATCCGGCGATGATCCGAGAGTGTTACCTCTCCGCTCACCTGCCAGTTTCTGATCGCTTGGGCAAGCTTGCGCGTGCACAAGGTTATATCAATCACCTCCTGTCTACGGGAGGTGACATAGGTAGGTTTCGAGCCCCTATTGAGGATCTCGAGATCCGTCGTCGAGAGATACTCTAACAGTTCTGTACCTCTCCTGTTTATATCGGAGCTACCCCAGATGGTGTGGTGTGAATTTGCATCACACCCCACTATCAACTGGAGCCCCTCCCTTTTGCAGTGGTCAACCAGGCTTCTGAGTTCTCTCGTAGGGGGAGGGTCCTCAGAATTGTGCGGGAAGTAGGCTGACCCGACCACCACGTCAGACCTCCCTCCCCCTACACTAAGCCCGATTTTCACCGCCGCCAGATCTCTGGTGCAGAATTTTTGAAGTCTTAGGGCACTGTATCTCTTACTCACAAAGACACAGGCCCTGGGACCCTCCCTCGGGGGTGCGTGTATCAAGCTGCCACCCCCTAGTTGCAGCCCCGCAACCCTGCCCTCTCCCGTAATCCAAGGTTCCTGAATCAGGGCTATGTCGGTTTGCCCTACTGCCAGGCCTCGGCTAAGAATCGCCGAGGCCGCTATGCAGTGTTGCAAGTTTATTTGCGAGAATTTGATCCCCTCAATAGCCATGGTGAATAGGAGTCGGCCAATCCTCGCTGACTGCAGGGGAATCAGAGGGCCCGATATAGCGAGCCCCCCTCCTCCTTCTCTTCTCGGGAGTAACCGAGTCGGTATCCTCTCGAGTTGAGGAAGACCAGCCAGTCAGGATCCCTTCAAGGGTCTTTCGTACTCCTTTCCGGGTCTCCGCCTGGCCGGCTTTTGCCACCACGCAGGCCATAGGGGGTCTTCCCTTCTGTCTGCGGGCGGCTTCCTGGGGCGGATCCGACGCCCTACCCAAGGACCCCGAGGGTTTACCCCCGGTTAGCGCCGAAGTGCTGTATGGCACCCGCTAACCAGGGTCTTCCGTGGGCCCCGAACGGGGTCCACTTCAGTCACCTGGCCACCCTCCTATCCGCCACTTGGAGACGCGCCCGGTTGGAGCTCACCCAGTGTTCCCCGCTCCCCTTTACGGAGGTTGGGGAACCCGGGTATATTAATCTAACCAACCAAGTCTTAAGTTAACCAATTCTAATAATGACAGAATTAAGAAAAATGATATATTTCCTCTTTCGTATTATACTACCAATTTATATACCGACCTGTCAAATGCAATGAATGCAACTGGTTCTTGTTGGAACAACAAGTGGATGATCCCTCGTTGGAAAGAAACCTCCTCGGGTTCGCAAACGATCTGTAACAAATTGTAAATTACACAATTATATGCAGCATTTCACTTTTAAAATATACCGAACTTACTAGAGCGTAGAAATTAAAAAACTATATCTGAGTTAATCAATTCTATTCTAATAATGACAGAATTATTAAAAATGATATATTTCCTCTTTCGTATTATACTATGTTATTCAGCACTTATCTGCCTAATCGGTATCAGTAATTCCTCATTGACCGTCGTTACACCGGAGACGAAGAAGAGATGAAATAGAAGTGAGGTACGTGTACACTTCAGGTTTGACATGTCGGTGTGTAAATTGGAACTTGTGGTAATACGAAAGAGGAAATATATCGATAGAGAAAAATAGTGATAAAGTAATTACTTGATTATTGTGATCCAATTCCATTTCATCTATTCTGCCACGGCTTGTATTGATGACTGATTGTGAGAAGAAAAACCTTCGATTTTTCCCGTGCTCGCATGACCCTGAAAACAAAAAGTAGAACGAACACAAAGATAATGTCCTTCCATTGAAAGTGAGGTTAAAGCTGTCAGATGGCAATTAAACTTATCTGATGGCAATTCTTTTGAGACCGTCTCCTTTCCTGCTCCTTTCTTGATGCACAGGCAACTAGAGAAGAATACCACTGCATCCGTTCACTATCTCGATATTCGAAAAAAATACAAACGATTATTAAACTATACGCGGAGCGTCGGTCACATTCACCACTATTCAGATTCACTACTCCGATTACACTGAATTTTTACTTTTTATTAACAAGCGCGTCCGAGGATCGAAAAAATGCGAGGGAAATCGTTTCGCGAATGGAAATATTACACACACACACTCTCATACACTCTCACATACATTTGATGGCGTATGCGTATGGCCGCATCTGTGTACACATTTCCGATTATGGCCGACTATCCCCAAAGGTAGGCAGAATTTTTGTGACATTTTGACATATATATATCGCGGCCGAGAAAAGAAATCCTCAACTTTGTGGCGCAAAGGGCGTGGCTTCGCGTTGCTAAGGAAAAATCTCTGTTAATATGTAACTTACAACATTTACTCTGGTCTCTATCGATAGAGAATAGTCGATTTATATGGCGTAACTAAGCATAGTTTTGGTTATAACCGTATATTTATTAAGAAAATTCGATGTTAAAATTGAGGGGTGAAGGGGGGGCAGACATTTTTCCTGTAAAGATACACGGGTGCTCGCGGCGATAGCGCTGGTGGCGTCGTTCTGACGACTTGAATGAACATGCCGCGAGACACTACCGTGTCTCTTGATATCCGCCATAATGGTTGCATTTCAGTGATATTTTCGTTAATTTTTCATATGTTTGATACATTTTTTGCATGGCAGCGCGCAAACGAGGAAAATCTGAACACGGCATTAAGGATTTTGAAGCATTGCTCGTCGCAATCAAAGCAATCAAAGTCGAACATAAATCAAGGAAGAGTACTGCAAAAACATACAATATCGATATGGTGCCACGAATGCAAAACAGCTGTTCACGCGAAATGTGTCAATATGCGTCTCAGTATTTACACTTGCCCAAACTGTGATTCCGATGACGATTTGGAATGATTCTATACCATTTTACAAATTTGATTTTTCATAGCAATTTCCAATTATTTTTTCATGTTCACAGCCACGTACGGCAAATAAAATCCAATATATTTCCATTAGTTCAATAAATCAGGTGTTTTTACTCGAGTTTTTCTACATTTTCAGCATTTTTTCTAAGGATGGCAACCTACAAGCCAAATTTTCAAGGGGTCAATTTTCAATACTTTCAAGAATTCGCTGTATAATTTTGATTTCTTAGGAATTTACATGATATCTCGACGACGACGACGATGACGACGACGACGACGACGACGACGACGACGACGACGACGACTACGACGACGACGACGACGACGACGACGACGACGACGACGACGACGACGACGACGTAGTTTTTGAATTTCAAGGTTAGTCAAGAGACGCACAATCGTTGCAAAGGAATGCACGGTGTTCGTCGCACATCGGCCGTTCGTATGTCGGGCATACGACTAGTGTCGGTAAATGCCACAAAAAATCCTGATAATGATACTCCCAATATACGTTAAGAGCACACTGGGTCAAATAGACCCGGCCATCTCGGAACGTTTGACGCAAATCACTGCAAGTCCAACACTGACACTTACGGACCGATACACTCCACACTGTCATAAAGAGGAAGCTTCGGACTACCGACAGATGGAACCACAGTGACCAATTTCGGCGTTTTAATATAATAAATCGAGGCGTGAATTTTAGCCCGGGTCATGTAGACCCGGAATGCCCTTTAAGGGTTAATATGATCACCTTCGTTTAACTTTGAACGAGAAGAATCACGAAATGCGTGCCATGAATTCCAATATTTGTTCCAAGACGATAAATGAATTTCAATGTCATTGGGATTGTAAGAAATGTTATTGTTTCTGATGCTTATAAACAAACCTCCGGAGTGTCTTGTTCCGTCAGAAAGGAGAAAGTTAGGATCGGTCCGGTTTGGAAACCCGAGAGAGTCGAATACTCTTTGAGCGCACATGGTCACAGAAAATCTTAAGAGAACTAAACTTAGAAATACCCGTGATTTACACTATTCGATGTGCACAGAAGTTAATGGCGCTCATTTTGAACACCTTTTAAAATAAATGTTCTGCACTGAAGCACAAATCGTTCATTTATCGTCTTCGAATAAGTATTGGAATTCATGGCACGCATTTCGTGATTCTTCTCGTTCAAGGTCAAGTGAAGGTCATCATATTAACAGTTGCTGAACTTGTCCTCTTATAAGCTACAAGACTGTGGTAATGAAAATATGTCGACCCATTTAAAATAATATCGATAACCTTGATATCTTGAAAAAACTAATTAGAAAATAATTCTTTTCTAATAACAGTACCTATTTGCCCCTTTGTATCGAACCATTTTTCCTCTCAATACTTTTTCATATCATCATAGACTGCTGTGATATTTGAGGTGGTCAAGTTAGGTGAAACACCCTGTATATTTACTAGGCGGAACACAATATTTCCTCCGCTGTAATCAAGTATACATTTATTAACTGCAAATATACTCTTTTCTCAGCATACAAAGTAACTTTGATCGAGCGAACGAAGTATTCGCTAAACTGAAAAATTTCTAGAAAATCATAAACGGAATCAAGGAATTTTACTTCCAAATTTGACCGTGGTAAAAAATTAATCGACGTTTCTCAGAATCTCACATACATTATAAATTATAGTTTCTCTTTTATCTTTGAGCGCGATAACAAATATTCGCCAGTTGCAGTTTTTCACGAATTATAGCCTGCCTGCTACAGACCGCCTGCTAGTAAATAGCATGTGTATTCGAGTTCTTGCTTTAAGTATGCTTATTTAGAAGCATGCTTAAAAGTAGCATGCTTATATCAAGCACGTGTGAACAGTTAAAAGAGCATGCTACTTTTAAGCATGCTCATAAACATGCTTTTTTACTAGCATGTGTCTGGACCTTTAGTCCCTGAATAAATCTCCCTTCGCGCCGATGTATACAGCTGGCTTGGGACCAATATGGCGTCTCCGTCACTGTGTGTGCTTCAACTATCGCTTCTCCTCTCCGAAGTAATCAGTTTTCTTCAGTAGTAAATTTTTCAGTGACGTTTCAAGTAATTGATTAAAAATGGGGAAGCCAAACGCGCAGAAATGCCGGGAATACCGCGAAAGACAACGTGCAAAGGCGAACAGAAATACAACGGGAAAAACAATACGCATACCAAAGAATGGTGCCCAACGTGTAAGGGAGTGTAGATTACGGAAACAAATGATAAACACCGTGAATAAGAGGAACACAGTGAATGAAATTTTTGACAATCAGTTATTTATCGGTGAAATCGAAGATGATAATTTCTGGAATGAAAATAACATCTGGCTCCTAACCCCTCATTGTCTGTTCAACGCGATATTATTGACGACAATTTACGCAATGATCCGGAACCGTCCAATTTACGTGAAGATAACCAAGGTCATGGTTTGTCATACAGCGGTTACAATAGAAATGCAATTGCTCATAGGGAATTCGACAAAAAATTCACAAATAATTCGTTCGGTTTTACGTGCACCGGTTGACAGGTTATGGTTCTAACAATAAGAAGATTTGAAAGGCTACGTTCTTGAACAAGAAAACCTAACCCCTCCCCCCCCATCTTCAACCTAACTCTCCCCCACATTAATCGAGAAACTATTAGGTTATGTTTTACCTGCCGTCAAACACTCAAAAAGGATTCGATTCCTGCAATGGCTACGTACAACGGTTTCAAATATCCTCCTGTACCAGACAATTTACATACCTCCATTTTGGATTTGATATCAGAGCGATTCAAATCTCTACGAATTCCCTTCATGCGAATTCGTCGATTACGACATGTACCTACATGGGTAATATGGAATTTACAGACAGGTCATTAATGTGTCAGTACCAGTGGACACGATGGAACATCAATTGCCTTGAGATGTTGATGATGATCATTGTATAAATGCGATCAATTTTTGAGGAACCTTACCGCCATATTGGATTCGCCATATTGTTTTTCGAAATTTTGACTTTGGATTCGTAATCAGCAACCCCAAACTCGAGTACTCAATTTCATCCAGATGCGATCAATTTTTAAGGAACCTTTCAAGTGCTTTTCAAGTTGCGGGCTCACAGTACGGCGCGTGTAATCGTGTTACAAATGAGGGCGCGTGTACCCGAAGGTTAAACAAATACTCTCTTCCAGTATACCGTTTTAAAATTTTAATAATATACTGATGAGTATATTATTGGGAGAGATGTTATTGAGGGGTGAGGAATAGTATACTAGTTTGGAGATGCCAGGCCGGGTTTTCTCGATTGGTGCTGGTATACGTTCCGGTTGGGAGAACCTAGACCGGGCATTTCCAATTATTGACGCTGGTATAGAGTATACGTATGGAAGCGAGTACCGTCGCCTTATAGGTGCGTGTGAATCATTTGCCACATCAGTTGCATCCAGTGGAATGCAACAAGTGCAATAAAAGTTAAATACGTGTACATGGTTCCAAATAGATTATCCTTAAGCAGTGGTAAGTAAATTATTTCTAAAGTTGAGTTGGAATTTTTTCCTTTGATCATTTTCAATTTGCATAATATTAAAAAATTGTATAACAGATAAACTCTGTTCCAAATGGAAATTATACTGAGAACTGGATTTACACCAGTGGGTTACTACACACGACATTGAATTTAGTCGAAAAGCAGTGGAGAATGGTAAACATTTAGCCTTTTGTCATGTGAAAAGGATGGAAGAAATTCAAAGAAATGGCACAAAGCTGAAGCCGAAGTTATTCCCTAGATGTCGGTAACTTTTGCGTTCGCTAATTTTTTTCTTTTCGAGTACATTTCAAGCTTTTAGCCTACGCATCGCTTCGCCTGAGCTATACCCGGCAACACCCTATAGACGCACTACCCCCAGGAACCCGCAGAGCCCTGGCTACGACGCCCGCCCTGGATCCGCATCAGCACTGTCAGGCGTCACCGAGGAGCGACTGCGCAGCGCAGGAGCGACGACGAGCGATGGCAGAAGGACCCGAGGACGATCGGGGAAGCACGATCGATACCCGGATCGATCAGAATGGGATCGCCCGTCGCAGGAGATAAACGTTGTTTCTCGCGCTTCATACAGTTTACTTTCTTTGTGCGCTTTCTTGTTTTCTTTTTGTCTTTTCTTTTCTTGCCGTGTTCTGAAAAAGAGTGAGTAGCCGATACCTGGGATCCTGAGGGATGAGAGGACTGCAGGAGATGGTAGGCGAGCCATTACTTTTCATAGCAATTCGAGCCTCGTTACCCGAGTCGAAATTTTCAACCTACAGAAAGCCTAGAATAACCTAAATAAACCCCAATTAAAACATCCAAAGCCTAAACTACATATCTTGACCTATTTAAAGCAAAAATAACCTAAACAAAACCAATTCAAAACCTCCAGCTCCTATTCTTGTGATATTTATTGAGTATTAGGTTCCTTTGGTTTTAATAAGGTACTGTTAATCAATATGAATTTATTTTATATACAGCAATAAATAAATTAATAAACATTTCTTGATTAAATATGTTATTTCGTGATATGTTAAATATATAAAATTTCATTCCAACTCAGCATTATTTAAAGGAATAGCGATGCCCGAGTCGAAATTTAAACTCTAATCTGAACCTGGAAAACCTCATTTCTTTGAAGTATTGGTTTGCCGCTGTAGGTGTAACTCTAATTTCGTGATCATCGTGCTCAGATGATCACGAACAGGTTTAAATTAGAATTTGAGTATACTTCCAACTCTAATTTCGACCTGCTGGACCTCAAACAAAATTGAAACTCTATTTCCAGCCTCATTATTCTATATAACAGACGTTCTGATGAAGTCATTAAAATTTATAAATATTCAGTTTCACAAATTCCAAAATTTGCTATATTATAACAAACCTATTATCAGATTTATAGAATTTTAACAGCTGAATATTACTGGTAGTATTACAGAGAATAGTTTATACTTTACATTAGTACAAAGTTATGGAAAATATCAAAGTGAACTATTATCTCTCTCTTTCTTTGCTTTTAATTTATATTCACTTTTATAACCCTGATAGCAAAGCATGCATTTGCACGCTAGAAGCACGCAGTGGCATCACCGTAGTGTGTTCGTGACATGTGACACAAACTAAGAGACAAATTGATATAATAATGATGTTTCAAACAGTAGAAATTGTACCGAATTATTCCATAAATAATGAATGATTAATTATCATAATCGTCTCTTTTGAAAAAGAAAGTATCAAATTATTTTATAAAACTTAATGAGAAGAACCTTCGAGAGCAGTCACTGTCATGTTCGGTTTCTATATATAACTGGAGTCGACCGGTAGGGGAGAGTAGGGTAAAACGGGGTTGCGGGTAAAACGGGGTACTCCTTGTTTTCGTGATATAACGTGCTGCCATCTGCTGTATACTCCACGAACTTGTTACTTGTTTGGGTGAGTCAAAATGTCAAGTAAGGTCACATGCAAATAAGTTGCCAATTCGTTTTGACAGCACTGGACAGTTTTTAGCCCTCTCGAGATTCATATTTCCACTACAACCTTTTCCTTTGGACAAGCTTACTGTCACAATTGCAGAAAAAGTGAGTATAACATATGTTTCTGTATAAGTTGTAACGACGCTACCCGGCGCTACCGGGTAGTCGCACACTTCGGCACGCTCTCTGACTGGCCCAGCTCGGGTAAGACAGCAGATAAAGATATGTTGGGCGCCAGGTGTCCCGAGACACCAGAGATAGTCGCGATAGGCCACAGTCAGATCACGTGAACCGGAAACGGAACTCCGCTAGCTCAGCCCC
Organism: Xiphydria camelus; assembly: GCA_963678675.1. NCBI lineage: Eukaryota > Metazoa > Arthropoda > Insecta > Hymenoptera > Xiphydriidae > Xiphydria > Xiphydria camelus. The sequence goes on from OY783194.1 coordinate 14,617,615, forward strand.
GTATCGGCGAAGGAGAGGGGCGGGGTCGCGAGACACAGAAACGAATTTGAGGCGGCTTTTAATCAAAGAAATAACACTTAGGGTTTATTGAGAGAATACTTATGCTATGTAATAGAGTCGGATAGCGCAGATATCTGACAATCACACGAAGACGGCACGCGACGATAATACACGGAAATACGCACGAAGACAACAGATAACCGAATTCGCAACGATCGCGGAGATACGCCCGAAGACAGCAGATAACCGAATTCGAATCGCAACGGTCGCGAGATACGCCCGAAGACAGCAGATAACCGAATTCGAATCGCAACGGTCGCGAGATACGCCCGAAGACAGCAGATAACCGAATTCGAATCGCAACGGTCGCGAGATACGCCCGAAGACAGCAGATAACCGAATTCGGATCGCAACGGTCGCGAGATACGCCCGAAGACAGCAGATAACCGAATTCGAATCGCAACGGTCGCGAGATACGCCCGAAGACAGCAGATAACCGAATTCGAATCGCAACGGTCGCGAGATACGCCCGAATACAATGCGCTCGGAAGAAAAGAATCACCGGCACTAACGGTAATCGCGAGTCGATACTAGACAACAGAGAGTAAAGAGTCGAGAGTCGAGCACACGGAATGCTTCACAAAGATTTCACCGTACTATCGGCACTAGATATTCTCCTACGCCGGTAACCGCACTACCGGCGTTACATATTCTACTAAATTGGTGCCGAGCTCAATTCGTCCCAGGAAATTCGGTTGCCGGATGCTACCGAATTTCCCAAGCATCCCCCGATATAATAGCTTAAACGATATCACTACGCGATCACACACGATCGACGATTAACACGCGAAACGAAAAGATAGAGATATTACAATTCTACGCGAGTACACGGGTCCGCTACCTCCACGCGATAAACGATAAACGATAGGCCTTTCAGGGGCAATACGATATTAAAAGAGACTAAGAGATTCTACTCACGGCCACGTGTCGCTAATAGGAAACCGGCTTACCGGAAAAAGTCCGCAGATGACGGCTTAGTCACTGACGTCCAGTCGCACCGCTGGTCCGCACGAAAGAGGAAGAGTCCAGGGATCGCTGCGGCTCGTTAGGCGGAGAGAAGGCCCTTCCCCACTCTAGGAGCCCTTTACGCAATCTAATTGGAGATCGATTTCCCCCGCTGATTTGCATGCGCGACGCTGCTATTACCGCTGCGCGCCCGCTCCGTAGATCGCCAATCGAAGACAATATCGCCTTCCTTGTTGGTTCGGATACGTGCGCAGCTCGCTGGATTTCTCCGTGGTTCCGGAACTATCCCCTCACGGATGACGACTTGATGGATCCCTCCGGAACATTCCCCTGCGGGATCACGCGGAGGATCCCGATACGGAGTTAGCCCTCGAAGATTCCTCCGGAACATTCCCCTGTGGGATCACGCGGAGAATCTCGATGCGGCGCTAACTCCCAAATGGTCCATCCGTGCCGAAGAAACGGGGTGCCTGTCTACACAGGTTATGTTCCTCGCCGGGTACGCTGCTCGTTTGCAAGTCCCAGTCCTGCGCCTGGCAGGGAAGTCGTAGGCATCTTGCCGCACGGCATCTGGCGCTCGTTGCAGCCCCTTGTCCTCCAGCTCCAGCGTCCTTGTAGCTCTATTTTACCCTTACAGATCTAGATACGGCAGCCGGTTCTAACAAAACTAATTATTAATGCTCTAAATAATGCTCTGGGGATGGCGGGACCGGCGGTGCGACGTAAAGGACTTCGTCACATTGTAACGTGCACGATTTGCAACGTTACAAAGTTTACGTGCATATTTAAAAAAATAAAACTTGGTTAGGTCAATTTGTTGATGAATGCTCAATTATCTAGTAAACGAAGTCGTCGACGGGTAAAACGGGGTACTCTTGCGTCGGGTAAAATGGGGTACTCGGTAAAGTGTACGGCTAACTTGTAATTCAATTTAATAATTCGTTTTGATGATGTTCACATAAATTTGAGGAAGATGTTCATTTGCATATTAAAATGAGTGATATAAACAATCAATAATAACAATAAAAAATCAACAATATAAAATAAATAATAAGTTCTCTTCTTAAAAATTAAAAAAATCAGATAATTTTGGCAACTAACCGGGGCTTGGAGATTTTCAATATTTTATTGGAAAAATTGCAAATTGTTTCAAAATAAATGGAAATATTCTTTTATTTTGAGTTACAAATATAACATTTCTAAGTGTAGGATAAAACTTTATAAATATACAATTTCTGAGTGTAGGATAAAACTTAAATAAAATTTCGAAACATAATTTATAAATGATAAAATTCAAGTAATATCAAATTATCATGTAATAATTTTATATAAATGTATAAATATATTATATAACAATATTATTTTTATATTATATTGTGTACTATATTATGTATTATTATTAATATGCATTTTAAATATTCTTATCAATGTAGAATATACAAATAAAATAAGTTTTTACTCAAATCTTGAAGGTACCCCGTTTTACCCGACCAATTTTTGAAAGACTAAAAATCATAACTTTTTTCAAAACAATTGTTCAATAACTAAAAATAATTCAAACTTGCTAAGTGTTTGTAATTTCCTTTCTAGACTTATAACTCTTCATGAAAAACCAATTGACGTATTTTTTTATTATGTTTACGACGATTAACTAGACAATAAATAAAAAGACCCCGTTTTACCCTACCACTTGAAGAGTCGGTGGCTCAATTGGTAGAGTGCGAAAGCATTCCCAGTTTCGAAGCAGCTCGTCCTAAAGATCGCAGGTTCGAATCCCGGTAGGGTATGAAAAAAAAATGACACCACTAAGGGCCGGTTTTACCAACACGGTATAAACGCGGTATAACGCTATACTGAGAATAACCAGCAATAAGCCTTATGGTTATTCTCAGTATAGCGCTATACCGCGTTTATACCTGTTGGTAAAACCGGCCCTAAGGTGGGTTGGCGGGCGGGTCGGCAGGTAGCAGTGTAAAGTCCACTACGTGCATTCCCTTTTTGCAAAATCACGAACAGGTCTTGTGGGTTATGTTGAGGCTTCTTTAATTTTTCAAATAGTCCTAATCATGGCCTAAAAGTGGCATAACTGGAATTAAGTGCCATTTTTAGGTTTAGATTAGGTTTTAAATTATACAGGGTGTTCGGAAAAAACACCGACACAGAAATAGGGGTGATAGGTTACGTCATTACAAGTATTTTGATATAAGGGACCTATACCCGCAAGCGCCCCCTTCTGGAGATATCAACTTTTCAAGTTTATAACGACCGAGGTTGATCAAAGTAGAATAATATTGAGTTTTTTGTCTACCTGTACAATTGAAAAACAAATGAAAACTCCTTGTATCCGCATCATCTTCGAAAAGTACAAGGACTTGAGCCAAGCGGTTATCCTTTCCGCAAGCAGTTTGCGCAGTGGCACATCTATCCAGAATCGTTTCCGATGTTGCATGGACATGGGTGGCCGTCATTTTGAGCATTTGCTGTACATTGTTTTTGTGTATCTCGTAAAATGAAATATTCGTTACCATCCCCATTCCCTCCCAGTGGGTCGTTTGCGACCCACCTAAGAAAAAAAATTCTGCAGCGCCACTTATTGTTTCGCGCGCGCTTCTACAGTGCTAAACACATGTAGTAGGCTTGGAAACAGTGTTCTGATGCGCCAGCCAGGCACTCCCCTCCACTGATCGGCAGTAGCGGCGAAGCGTCGAGGAGGATGGCGGACCCGGTAGTGCGCTCTCGCCGACAATGGTAAGTTCAGTGGTAAAAAGTGTTACAATATTTTATATCTGGTGTGAATATTACGGGGGTATGTATACTGCATCTTTAGAGCCATTTAGGTTGACTGTACTTTGTTTGGTTCATGAGCTGGACGTCATATAAGATAGCGTGGGTCGCAAACGACCCACTGGGAGTGAATCGCGGAACAATGTAGGTTTACATTCTTGTGCTTATTTTTGCACGACGAGGGCTTTCCGTAACCGTTTTTGAAAACAAACGTTTAAAAATAATATTTTTAGAGAAAAATACAATACTTTGTAGATTTTTGTGAATTTATTTTATTATTTTGTCTTACAATAATGACACTTTTGTACACTTTTGCAGGCGAAAACCTCTTTCAACTGCAGAAATTCTAGCCGAGTTGGACATGATGACGGCCTCGGACCTTCCGGGGACCTCCGCAGATATTTTTATTACGCCTCCGGAAGACGACGGTAATTTATCAAATGCTGATTCGGGTGACGAGGAAAACTGCTGCAATCCCGACAAAATGAACAGAAATCAGCTAAAAGCCCAAGCTGAACTGGTCATTCGAGGTACCGTTGGTGTAGATGTCAACTCAGACGATGTTTCCAGCGATGACTCTAATCCTGACGAAGATTTCTGTCCTGAATCTGCGATCGATGATGACTCTGAATCAGTGACCGACGACAATTTCGGCGACGAATCCGAGACTGAAATGCCTGCAAAGAAAAGAAAAGTGACTACATTATCGTTTACGAAGGGAACAAACATGAATTCGTCATCATCAAATAAGAAAAAAGAAGTGAACCTGTCATCTTCAAAAAAGAAAAAAGAGGTAGATCAGCCCTTGTCCAAGCAGAAAAAACAGGCGCATCCGTCATCATCCACGAAAAAAAAAACAGTCGAATTTGTCATCAGCTACGAAGAACAAACAGACAAACCCGTCATCATCAAAGAAGAAAAAACCTACTAGGCCCTGGGAGCAAGGAGACCTCCAACCATCAGCTATCGAGGAACAGCAGCTTCTTAGCGTAATTGCTGGCGCAATATCACCTGTAAACAAAGATTCGAATCCATTAGATTTTTGGGAATTATTTATAACGGAGGAAGTAATTGAGATGATTGTCAGTAACACAAACTTGTACGCTGCTCAAAATAATGAACCTAACCTAAACCTTACCAGGGAGGAAGTTTATTGTATTTTAGGTATACTCTATCTAAGTGGTTACGTTCCTCATGCAAGGAAACATATGTACTGGGAGCTATCTGATGACGTGCACAATACCCTTGTTGCTAAAACAATCCGTCGAAATAGATTTAACGATATTTTGCGTTATTTTCACGTTTGTGACAACACTAATTTGCTCCGAGAAAAAGTAGGTGATAATATGGCTAAAATTCGAGCCTTTATTGAAGTAATGAACAAGAACTTCATTCATAACGCTCCTAACGTAACGAAACTTTCAGTGGACGAATTTATGATCCCTTATTTTGGACGTCATGGCTGTCGCCAATTTATAAAAGGAAAGCCCATACGATTTGGCTACAAAGCATGGACTTTGGCACAGAAGCAAGGTTATTGCTTGCAAGCTGATATATATCAGGGTAAAGGAACAGAACCTCGTTCTAAAGACGTAACGTTAGGAGAAAAAGTTGTTTTACACTTTTGTGATATTGTATCTGAAATCTACCAAGGAGTGGCTTTTAGCTTCTATTGTGATAATTTCTTTACGTGCCCAAAGTTGTTGACTGAGCTCGCTAAACGGGGTATGAAATGCACAGGGACCGTGCGAGAGAATCGAATGGAAGGTTGTCCGTTGCCTGGTAAGAAGGTCATGAAAAAACGAGAAAGGGGATCTTTTGAGAGTGTGGTTGATCGAAAAGACAATATCGTTGCGGTTACCTGGACGGACAACAGTGTCGTAAACATTTTGTCTAGTGAGCAAGGAGTAGAACCTTTGCAGCAGGCTCACCGCTACTCGTTTGCTGAGAAGAAACTCATAAAAATTCCACAACCTAATTTGATCGCCCACTACAATAAAAACATGGGCGGCGTCGACCAAATGGACAACAACATTTCTAATTACCGGATCAATATACGATGCAAGAAATGGTACATACCGATAATCTTTTGGTACTTCGATGTGGCCATGAGCAACGCTTGGATCCTTTCACGTTCCTTCGGTTTGACGCTTGATGCTCTGGAATTTCGTCGCTTTATTGTGAAGAGTTTGATGGAGAAACATGGGACACTTCCTCGTCGCCGACTTCCTCGTGCTCCTGTAACAGAGGCTGTTAAACATAGTCATGCAGGTCATTTACTCATAAGCCCCCAACCTAGAAGGCGTTGTAAAGTTTGCAAAAATAAAACTATTCGAGCCTGCCAGCGCTGTAATGTACCTTTACATGTTGAATGTTTCGCAAGATTCCATAATTCTAAATAGATTTTTAACGTGTTTTCTTATCTTCTTTGATACTTTGTTTTTAAGCATTGCTTTTTAGATTTAGAAGAGAAGTTTGCCTCTCAGTATTTTAGTATTCAGTATTTTTGACTAATATTGAAGATCGATAAAGAGAAGGCTGAATGTTGCCAAAAACCATGACCAAATGTCGTGTTCGACTGATTTTCTTTATAAGTAGGTATTTCATAAATGCAATTTTGATAGTTGTTGCATGTTGTATTTTATGTGATTTACAGAGTAAGGCTGAATGTTGCCAAAGGCCATGACCAATTGCCTTATTGGACTGATTCTTTATTTTTGTATTAGCGGTTTTACGGTGTAAATCACTTGATGAAATGAAATAAAGTGCAATAAAAATATGTTTTTGAAATTAAAGAATTTTTATTTAAAATAATTCGTGTATTTAACAATTTACCTTATCATAACTTACCGTAAACGTAGACTTCAATCTTCCAAACCTAGAGTCCATGTGCAGGTTGCAACCAAAAATTCTTTTAATTTCTTAAAAGGACTTAAAAAACATTTGTTTAACTCCGGAAAAATTATGTGAAAAAAAATAGCACGAAATAAAAATATAACATTATTTACAACTTAAGGTGTATTGGACTGCGATTCACTCCCAGTGGGTCGTTTACGACCCATGTCATTTTTTCAAAACCAGCATTATAAGAATTTTTTAAACAATTTTTGGGGAGCTCTTACACTTAGTAGAATACGTTTAAACTATAGAAACCCAAAAAAATGGATATTTTTTTTTTGGGAGGGAATGGGTTTATACGTTTCTTATTATTCTACTTTGATCAACCTCGGTCGTTATAAACTTGAAAAGTTGATATCTCCAGAAGGGGGCGCTTGCGGGTATAGGTCCCTTATATCAAAATACTTGTAATGACGTAACCTATCACCCCTATTTATGTGTCGGTGTTTTTTCCGAACACCCTGTATATTAAATAATACGTGAATTATGATCTAATGAAGACCCGCGAAACCTAAAGAGAATAGGATCTTGAGGTTTAAAATAGATTGAAAATTTCGACTCGGGTAGACACCGGCCTTTCTTTATTTTCTTTGCCGGTTCTCCACGTCACTTTACACGGAAGCGAGAGTGAGAGAACGAGCTTCGCCCGACCGGTAGATAGAATGGAATAGCGCGTAACCGCTTCTCTTTTTTCCCTCCTTCCATCGCTCGGGATATTGCGTGATCGCTCGCGTCGCCGTTTTCGACTCCTTGCTTTTCGTGGAAAATTCAGGACAACAGTCTTCTCGGTAACCCATTCGTGGCAAGCCATGCGATGATCTCCGATTAGATTTAGCCGAATTTTCCGCAATCGCGTTGTGCTTGTAAACCGGAATTGCCTCGAGATGCGACCCGCTATCCACATTTTCTCGGAGATGTAATAGCCGATCGAGGGAGATAATAAAGCTTGTGAGATTGATTGCCGCTTAATGTTCATTGTTCGTGTGTTTTTGACTCACCTCCATCCTCTCTAGGCTGGATGATTTAGCGTTGTGACCTCGGGCTCGTCGAGCCCAGAAAGGATCCACAAGATTTGCTCCCACAAACGGCCATGAACGAGGACACGGTTACTAGACGGCTAGCCCGGAATCGCATCGGATCCCCTCGATTGCGAACGTCTCTTTTTTCCCCGGTCTCAGAAAACGCACGTCACAACAGTTACATTGACAGTAAACATAATGCGATTTTATGTAGGATCAGGGAGGAACGCGAGACCCGAGTAACGGCCGGCGAAACCGTTCCCGGAAAGCGGAAGCCGTTAGGAAGGCGAGACCCGAGCGACGGTCGACGAGACCGTTCCCGAAAGGCGGGGACGGTGGAGAATGCGATAGACCGAGTAACGGTCGGCGAGACCGTTCTCGGAAAATGGGACCGTAAGGGGTGCGAGGGATTCGAGGAGAGGAAGGCGAGGGGCCTGAGTAGCGGCCAGCGAGGCCGCTCCTCAGGAACAAGGGATGGACAAGGAAGGGTAGACGAAAGTAGAGAGGGGGTAAGGGAATATAAGTGGAGGATAGGAAGAGGGAAGAAGATTCGAGATTCGAGATTCGAGATTCGAAGTTTAGAGTGCAGATCAGAGATTCCCGACGTTGTGTGATTTGAGTGAGGTTCACGGGCAACCGAGCCCATGTATATATTTCTGTAAATACACGTCCATATCGCCTATACATCCTGTCTCTGTGATTATGATCCCACATATATACAGCATAAATAATTACTTGTAGCTCTCTAATTGCGCTCTCTATATGTGCCACAGGTTAACGAAAATCGGCGTGTCAACGACTGTAGCTGCCAACGTGTTACTCAAGCTGCCAAGGCCTGCAAACACATCTTTGCTTTGATTCATCGATTGAATAATGACAGAAGTTTTTCTAAAACCAGTATCGAACAAGAATGGGGGGGGGGGGCCTTCAACAAGTGTTATGACGAAAGAAATATACTCCTGAGACATGGAATTCGCCGAACTGTACTCCAAAAAGGAGCTGAGAAACAGTGTTTCGCTGTACAGTTTAACTCCAAAGAACTTTGAAGATTTTCAGTGTGCGGTTAGCGAGGTTATTACCGAAGAAAGTCGTACCATTAATAAAAGAGTTCGTTTACTTGTCAATGAAATCTCATATGATGAATGCGTTAAGGACATCGAGCAACAATATATTGAAAAGTGTACCATGACTCTTATTCGACTGACAGAAATAAGTGTTGTCTATAGAACGGGAGAAATCTTTCAATAACTATTTGAGGCAATATTGACGTGCGTCATTTTTATAAGTATAAGTCCCTAGCATAGATAGGCATTAGAGAGTGCTTAACACCCCCGGGCAGCGTGCAGTGAATACTGGCCTGCTCGCGGGGGATTGGTTCGGCAGATCGTCGAGCACGTCACGTCGCGCCAATCAGGGGGACTGCCGCGAGTTGCCCCCACTCGACCGTCACCGGCCAATAGGGACCGATGACGGTCCCCCGCAGCGCTAGCGCACTGGGTATATAGGAGCGTGCACAGAGCGTGGGAGTCACTGACTCACTCACACTCACTTTCACAGTCCAGCCTCGACTCTCGACTCGTAAGGATCGTACCTACAAAATTTGAAGTGCGCAGTCGCGCAGCATTTCTTGCGCAGGCTATAGCCTTATTCAGTAAAATGTTAGCAACTCTGAACGACCGCACCGCGGGCCTTCCCTATATCACACAGGCGGCCTCGCCACCGCTGGGCCACCCACAGCCCCACCAACAGGGCCGACGCTACCCATGCGTGCCCCTGTCCAGCTCTACTATAGCATCTCTCCTTACCAACGCCGAAATGGACTCCACCCGAGAGGCTCCTCACCAGGACAACGACACTACTAGTACCCAGCTCTCACCGCAAGCAAGTATCGTGCCCCCTCCTAACACCTCCAGCTCACCGGAGTCCCTTGACGCGGAAATCCACCAGGGCAAAACCAAATGTGAAAAAATCACCTCTCAGCTGTCCAGGATTGACACTCTCCTCGCTCAACTCCTCGCACGCAAAAACGCCGCCCTGTCCTCACAAGCCGTAAATCTTGCTACCATCGAAATGGAAACGGCCGCCCCCTCCTCTCCGGACTTTCCGGCAAACCACGCAAACCCCAAGAAGCGCATCAGGACTTCCAGTCCTCCTGATCCCGTCCCATCGGACTCGGACTCTGACTCTGACTCAGAATCCGAAGCCGAGCTCCAAAACGATTCCTTCCCCCCTCCCATCTGCATCAAGTAGAAGGAAAAATGGCCGAAAATACACAAATTCATGGCCCATAAGGATATCCTCCTTAGACGCGCCCTGAACACCTCCGAAGCCGTAAAAGTTTACCTACACTCGGTCGACGATTTCCGCACTCTGACGTCCAAATTGGACAAGGACAACACGCAGTACTCCACTTATCAACTGCGACAAGACAAAGATCTCGTTGTAGTTATCCGTGGCGTGATGGAATCCTTGTCCGAGGACGACGTCAAGTCGGAGCTCGAAACCAAAGGCCTCCCGATCAAATCCGTCTACCGCATGCGGAATGGCGACAGAATCTGGCCTCTGGTCATTGTCAACTTCGACGCAAAGTCCCCCCTAGCTAACACAATCTTTAACATCCGCACCATCAACGGCCTCAGCATCAAAGTCGAGCCAAAGAGGAAAAACAATCAAATTCCACAGTGCCGTCGCTGCTAAAAATTCCGTCATTCGGCAAACTACTGCCACGCCGCCTGGGTTTGCGCCTTCTGCGCAAAATCCCACGCCACCACAGTGTGTCCCACTAAAGACAATCCGACAAAGTCGCCTACCTGCTCCAACTGTAACGGCCCCCATCGCGCCTCCTACCGTGGATGTCCAAAAGCTCCGCAAACTCACTCTGCTCTCCGGCAGAATACGACCCCCCCCCCCCCTTCCGCAAACCACCACTACCCCAGTTCCACCGCAAACACGACCGTCTCCCAACCCCTCCCCCACCCAGACAAACACACGCCCTTCACCCAGCTCGTACGCACAGGCCGCAAGAGGCCCCTCCCCCCTCCCCCGCCTCCGCAGAAAACCCAGCCAGGTAGCCCCTGCTCTAATAGCCCCGTCCAAAAATCAAGCAATCCTCCAGCTTTTTCGCGACTTCACCGCACAATTCACCACCCAACTTGCCTGTATTCTCCAACTACCACTCCCCCCGCAATAGTGACTCACTAACCATTCCCACCTGGAATACTAACGGTATTCTAGCCTCCGGAAAACATAGAACTCTAGTACTAACCCAACTCCTTGAAGAATCCGCAATAGACATCGCATGCATTACCGAAACCCACCTACAACCACACCAAAAACTCTACATCCCCAACTTCTCCGTCTACAGATGCGACCGTCCAAACTCCAAATATGGAGGCGTGGCTACAATTATTCGCAACTCCATCCGCCACAAAGCCATCAGCACCCCCACCCCCTCCCTGGAGACGTGCGGCATCGAGCTCACTCGCAATAACAGCCCGCTAAAAAAACCTTAACCTGTTACTCACCCCCGGACTCCAACAACCTCTCCGAAATACCTGCCCTCCTAAACAATAATACCCCCTCAATCCTTGCCGGCGACTTTAATGCCAAGCACGACTCTTGGGGTTGCCGATGTAGAAACTCTAGGAAACTCCCTCCTAAGTCTATTACAATGACATAATTTCGCTATGGACGCATCAACAGAGCTTACTCATTTCCCCGCAGACCCTAACAAACACCCCGACATTCTCGACCCCTTTATCACCAAAAACATCACCCTTAATAGGGAACCCTGGACCTCCCCATCACTAAATTCCGACCATAATCCAGTTTTTGCTGAAACTCCGGGCACCGCCACCATCGACCACCTGCTAGAGTCCAAAATAGACTGGCTTGCCCTCCAATTCACCTCGACACCTCCTCTTATAAATGCAGTAACATTCAAACCACCGCTGACATAGACACCGCTATCGAACTACTCTCACAAGAAATACACTCCAAAATAAACCTCGCCACCAAAACATCACCGACTTCCACAAATAGATACCAACTCTCCCCCGAAATCAGGGCCCTAATCTCTAAGAAAAATAGAGTGCGTAGATGGCTACAACGAACTAACAATCCGGCCCTCCGACCACACTTAAATTCCCTAAAGCGCAAACTGCACTCAGCTCTTCAACAAACTCGCGAATCGAAATTCGAAAAATATATCGCGGAAGCAGAATCAAATCCTAAACGCTGCTGGAAAATTATCAAATCATTACGAAACAAACAACTCCACTCTCCCCTCCTAACAAAAAATGGAGCCTCCTACTCGGCCGACAGCGATAAAGCGAATATATTCGCCGAATCCCTTAGAGAACAATGCTCTCCATTCCCCACCCGTGATGAATTTCTAAACTTTCATACCACCATAAAAGATGCCGTTCAGCACTTTTGTCCAACTAACCTCGCCCCTGAGCATACTTCGCCCAGCGAAATTAGCCAAATTATTAAATCACTTAATAAGAATAAAGCCCCAGGACATAACTCCATTACTAACGGAATCTTGAAAATTCTTCCACGCATCCATTTAGTAGCCACCTGTAACATCATCAATGCAATGCTACGTCTTCAATATTTTCCCACAGCATGGAAACTCGCCACAGTAATCTGCATTCCCAAAGAAGCCAAACCACTAAATCAAGCTTCTAGTTACAGGCCAATTAGCTTACTTTGCACCCTCAGCAAAGTAGCTGAGAGCGTCATCCTAAAACGCCTAAATAAATTCGTCTCCGAAACCAAAGTCCTCCCCGACTTCCAACACGGTTTCCGCCAACACCACGGCACCTGCCACCAGCTTCTCCGGGTAACCGAATTTATTGCCGACAACTTAAATAAGAATCAGCACACCTCCATGCTCCTGTTAGACGGTAAACAAGCTTTCGACAGAGTCTGGCACGATGACTTGGTCTACAAACTAATTAAACTAGATTGTCCCCATTACCTAATCGGCACTATTAAATCCTTCCTCTCTCGGACAGATCATTCAAGGTCAAGTCAGGTAAAAGCCTCTCCGACCCTCAACCCGTCACAGCAGGAGTCCCTCAAGGCTCCAAACTATCACCAGTCCTATTCAACATTTACTGCCACGATATTCCCACCCACGAGAAAATTACTATTGCACAATACGCCGACGACGTTGCACTCCTCTACACTTCTAAGGTTAAGTTTTTCTGCTCCTCAGTAGTGAATAAATTCTTATCCACGCTTCTTGAATGGTTTCATTAATGAAACTAAGTCGGAGGCAGTATTCTTGTCCCGCCGCAATATCCCCCCTCGAGAACTTCTAGTAAATAATCACCGCATCCCCTGGAGCAACTCGGCCAGATATTTAGGAGTAATCTTCGACAAAAAACTCAACTGGTCGAAGCAGATTACCTCTGTCCAGAACAAAGCGATCGCTGCCTTCGTAGCTCTCAAACCCTTCTTTATTAACAAAAACGTTTCCCAACAAACGAAATTCAGAGCATTTAACGCCATAATTAGAAGCATCTCCACCTACGCCATTCCGGTCTGGGACGTAGCCTCCCCACTTATCTTTAAAAGACTCCAAAGAATTTACATGAGACTCCTTCGAGGCTCTTTAAATACTCCCTGGTACATAAGAAACTCTCAGTTACTACAAGAGGTAAACCTCCCCCCTTTAAACGAAGCTGCCGTCAAATATGCAGTCAATCTCAGGATCTCCATCAGCAACCACACCAACCCCTCCATCAGAGGACTACGCTCTTACACTTGCAAATCTAAGGATAAAATCCGCAGGCCTTGTGCCCTCCTCCCCAACTCTCTACGACACTAGCTTCGCACTTTGCGTTAGCGGCCTCAAAAATGTTAGCAGGCCCCCCTTTCCTTCTCTTCTAGGTTTATAACCTCCGGGTTGGTAACCCGAGGAGGGGTTTAGTCGGTACAAATCCGACACTACCCTACTTACATCTTGGGTGTCTTTTCGAAGATTCCCCTCCTCGTCCGTTTCAAAAAAAAAAAAAAACGTGGGAGTCACTCGACATTCAGGGAGATTCCTCAGTCCTTCTCAGGACTCCAATAGATCGGCCAATTCGCATTTGTTCTCTTGTTCTTTTCCCTCGACCCTTCCTTGACCGCGGCGCTTTGCGCCTTCCACCGCTCCTTTGTGTGACCGCGGCGCCTCCGCGCCTTCCACCGTTTCCTTCCGCGGCGTTTTCACGCCTTCCCCGACCGCAGCACCTTCGCGCCTTCCACTGCTTCCTTCTGCGGTGTTTTCACGCCTTCCCCGACCGCGACGCCTTCGCGCCTTCCACCGCTTCCTTCCGCGGCGTTTTCACGCCTTCCCCGACCGCGGCGCCTTCGCGCCTTCCACTGCTTCCTTCCGCGGCGTTTTTACGCCTTTTCTCCGCCTCCTTCCGCGGCGTTTTCACGCCTTCCCCGACCGCGGCGCCTTCGCGCCTTCCACCGCTTCCTTTCGCGGCGTTTTCACGCCTTTTCTCCGCTTCCTTCCGAAGCGTTTTCATGCCTTCCCCGACCGCGGCGCCTTCGCGCCTTCCACAGCTTCCCTCCGCGGCGTTTTCACGCCTTTCTCCGCCTCCTTTCGCGGCGTTTTCACGCCTTGCCCCGTTTCCTTCCGCGGCGTTTTCACGCTCGATCGACTGCCTTCTTCTCCTTCACGCGTCACGACCCATGACGCGGTGTCCCAAGCTGGGGCACGCACCGTTCCAGAAGAAGCGCGGAGGAAGGAAGGTTCGCTCCCGCCAACAGGCAGCAGTCGTCCGGAAGTTGGCCGCCGGGCAAACCCCGTGGGCCCTAGACGCACGCGAAGAAACGGCCGCAGGATCGGACCGGGTCATCGCTGAGTCGTCCCAATCCCGGGACCGGGGGGTATTTCACCGGCGCGGCGTTGCCACCACCCGACCGCGTGGGACAGGCTTCCGTCTTGGCGAGGTTGCCAAGTCCTCCCCGAGCTAGACCGGCGACCGACATTCCGATCCCAACTTCCCGGAAGCCGCCGACTTCCGGGAAGGGAATCGAAGAGCTCCTCGCCCGCCGAGCAGAGGCAGCCCCGCACGCCATTCGGAGACTCCTCGTTTGAGTGCTCCCTTTCTTTTCCCCGAGGCGCGTGTCAATATTATGATAAATTCGTTTCCTTTAGTGAGCCGGAAATGAGCAATCTCTGTCTCAGAACTAAAAATGAAAGCAAAGATCACGATAGATTTGTTGCTGATAGATCAAGAATTACGGATAGCTCTAAAGCCCATAAAATAAAGAATCTGAAAACAAAATCGGATAAACGGTTGACAAATGAATTTTAAAATCCTAAATAGGTACCGTACAAAATTTTTGTATATGGTCTTATAGACGAAAAAATCACCTTGGGAGCGTACAAAAAAACTTTCGATATCCATGTTTGCTACATCGGAGTTTTCATATCCCCTAAGCATTCTTGGTTAGCGGTTTCGGTAGACGGAGTAGTGATTGAGAACGATCAAATTATTAAATTGGTAGAAATAAAATTTATCCTATTGGGGTAGAAAGTATCTTACATTGTACCAAGATAATGTAGAACTAGTCTAGTCTCATAAATATTACACACAAATTCAGCTCCAGATATATGTAACCAGTATGATGGTTTGCGATTTATTCGTATGGTCTCCGCAGGGGAAAGCTTAAAGGCGCGTCTAAACGGGCAATAATTTTACTGCAATATGTGGCTGCAACAGTGGTCGGCAACATTGCCAGTAATAACAGCCAGACTATGCAATTTAGGATAATATTTTTAGTATGTCCCGGCCATATAGCTACACACGTTTTGTATCGCCGCATGCATTTATACAGTGGTCCCCCCCTCTATAACTCGCGCGTTTCGGGGCTGTAAATTCGCAGAATTATGAGTTAGAGAAGCTTCGCTTCAGCCCCCACTCACCTCAATGCAGGCGTGGCAAAAGAAAGAGAAAGCGTGGTTTTTAGACAGAGAACACACGATAAGAGTTGCGCGCGGCTCTGGTGAAATTGGGACCGTGTGCAGCTGCTTGGAGAGGATACGGCGAACGAACGTGCGCAACTAGTGGTGAAGCTTGAACTTAGGTAGCACGTTTCTCCATACATACCGGCTTCTCCTCTCTATATTTTCATGCGCGCCTATGTGCGCACTTCATGCTATGGCAGCAGTTATGGCGTCACGGGAGGAGTGGGGGCAATCGCTTCCCCTCTCGCGCGAGTTATGGAGGGCGCGAGTAATAGAGGGACCACTGTATGTGTCGCAGGCAAGTTGCCGGTCGATCGCTTAGTGAGCGAAAATATTTTGCAATAGGGACCGTGCAAGGCATTTAGGGCGACATCCGAAAGCTATTGTGCAACAGAATGTGGAGGAATTTAACGAGCGCATAAAGGGCAATTGGTCCAACTTGGTCTAATTGTGTTTAAAAGAAATTCAAAGTCACCCTTTGACATTCTTGAAAAGTTTTTAAATAAGTTATTATAAAGACTTTTTTCTACACTTAGTTACCTAAAGTTTCACGCCTATTGAAGTAAGGTCGAATCCACAATCTTCTCTTTTTTTTTCTTCAACTGTTCTTTTACAGCAATATAAGCCGCTGCGACGCAATAGATTTCGTTAGCCATTCTTGCCCGATCACAGGCTCAAATTTTAAGGGCTTATTCTACACAAGAATGCCTATAGTCGGAACTAGCTGTATAATTATTTATTAATATTTGAACAAATTATAAACAATTCAAGTTGAAAATATGAGGTCAAACATTTCAAAAGTCCGCCATTTGTTTTGTTTCTATCGAAAGTATAAAATCCTAGTTCGTACTATAGCGAGAACTCTATACTTGAAGAATCGATTTGAATTTCTGCTTTCAGACATTCCAAAGTCGAGATACTATGTCAACCAGATATAAACAGGAGTATGTTTAAGCGACTTTACCAAGAAAAAAAATTATCGAAGAACAAAAAGAAAATTTTTTATGTCAGTCTAGGACCTCTATTAGTATGTGCGAAAAAAATTAAAATTCTATGAAAATATTTACCATGAAAAAAATTCTTAAAAAAAAGACCTTGTTTCATGAGACTACCCCCTCAAGAGCCGAAATTCATCGACGTGAAGCTTTTCTAGAGGATCTCATCCTAAAACTAGTGACGTTTTACTTTCGACATTATCTTCCTGCATTGTCAGAGGAGGATCGTGGAAACACAGTTAAAAATTAGATTAAGGACTAGAATGTTTATACCTATAGAGCGATGAGTTTGTACATTAAACCTGTGCGATGTGTGACCCGAAATGCTGTGAAGAGAAAATATTCTATGTCCGTTGATTACATTTTTCACGACATTAGTACTAAATGCTTGAAAAAATGTTGCGATGTAATAAATGCAATACTTTCATTACTGTTTACAAATATTCAAACCAAATAAATTGGCTGTTGATAATAATATTAGGGGTTGTGTTGTACTAATATTACACAGAAATATTTATATCCTGCATATGACAGCATTTTATTTTCCAAAAAACAATTGTACTATCAAAAGAAGCATACTTGCTATAGTTTTGTGAGATGGCATTATATAACGTAACATAAAACTACATACGTAGAAGTTTATCGATTGCAAGTAATTTTATAGAACATTCATCAGACACACATAAACAATGATAATTATTCTTCAAGATGGGGGGTTGTAAATTGACCAACACGCAAGCTATAAAAATTATATCATTAACTTAACCCTTACTTGCCACACTGGGGTTCGAAACAACCCCACGGTAAAACTCGTACTTGCCATACTGGGGTTGATTTACACCCCAGCGAGAAGAATTGCTATAATAAATAAATTGTTGCATATTTGTACTTGAAAATTTGATCAGCTCTTCTTAAGAGCATACCTTAAAAGACCGTGTAACTTTTATATTATATTTTTTTCGCATACTAAATTTTAAGTTCTGGCTATACAAGTTACACGGTCTTTTAAAGTACGTTCTTAAGAAGAGCTGATAAAATTTTCAAGTACAAATATGCAATAATTTGTTTGTTATAACAATTTTTCTCGCTAGGGTGTAAATCAACTCGAGTGTGGCAAGTACAGTGGAACCTCTCATAGCGTACGTAATAGGGAGACAATGTACGCTATCTGAAGTACCAATCACGAGCCAGAACCGGCTGTAGTCGATCGACTGCTATCCCCACCATTCTCCTTCCTTGACACTCGTGCAGTGCCGTGACTGCAGACCCCGTGTTCGCTCGTGCCGGTATGAGATTTTGTAAACAAAACCGCGACAACATCGTATAACATCGTGGATATCGTATATATAAAAAGTAAGTAATTATTAACATATAATAAAAATCAATTATTCGCTGTGAACATTTTGGCTGATACGCGATTTGTGTTATTAATACGAAAATACTAATAGTTCAGATAGACATAACCTCGAAAAAACGTTCTTGTTTACAACGAAATTTTAACCTTGAAATGATTATTTTCAGCATTGTTTAAAAAAAATCGCTATGAGCAAAAATCCTAATTACCGGCGACTAGATTTTTCTGAAAAATTAGAAATTCTAGCTCGGCTGGAGAAAGGAGAATCAGTGACGAAACTGTCTGCTGAGTATAACGTCACCCATCCAACTATTTGTCGCATTAAAGGTAAAAGAAAAGAACTGGAGGAATATGGCTCAATAATAACTGATAAGGAAGGTTCACTCAAGAAGAAACGAATGAACAACATGGAAAACCAGCCTCTCGATGCTGCATTATTCAAATGGTTTCATCAGAAACGTTTACTAGGAGAGCCGGTGTCAGGCCCAATCCTGCAAATGAAAGCGATTCAAATCAATCGCATGCTCAAAGGTCCTGAGAATTTTCAAACCAGTAACGGTTGGCTGTGGAGGTAAGAATTATTTTAATAGCTGTGAAGTCCCATGGATGTAGATAATTTTTGTGCAATTTCAATTAACTAGCAATTATTGACAAATTTTCTTATCGATATGTTATACTCTAAAGCTTCATTTGATGCCATATGTATAGTGAAATGAAGACTGCAGAACTTATTCGCTGATCTGAAAATTCAAGATCTGTAGTTTCGCTGTGAAAACACTAGAGACGCAGTAGCTAAATGTTATGTTTAACTCTAGCGATGAGAGATTTATCAATGAAAATTTTCAATTTCTTTGTCCAAAACACAGCGAAAGCTTTGAATAATGAAATTCCTTACAAGATAGTTTGAAATAGTTATTTCATTATCTCTCTGACAAATCTTTTGCGTATTGTATGCATGAAAAAAAAATTAAAACAAACTTGAAGCCTGGTTTATAAAAAACAGTGCGTTTAACTTTCTACTAGAAATAATGTTACTTGAATGATATCTTATCTTAGCTTCTCTTTGATCAATATAGGTTGCTTAGATTGAATAACAATAAAAACAATAGATGTGTAAACATCTGGCAGAACAATGTTGTGTGGAAGTGATGTGGGTGTATTCGGTTACAGACAATTATTAAAAAAATGATCGTCTTTTTGTTCTAATAACTTTATTTAACCGAATATACCCACATCACTTCCACGCAACATTGTTCTGCCAGATGTTAATACATCAATTATTTAGATATGTCTTCCTTGCAATCACATACTATTTTACATGGTTCGAAGGAAGAGATATCAAATTGATGTATTAACATCTGGCAGAACAATGTTGCATGGAAGTGATGTGGGTATATTCTGTTAAATAAAGTTATTAGAACAAAAAGACGATCATTTTTTTAATAATTGTCTGTAACCGAATACACCCACATCACTTCCACATAACATTGTTCTGCCAGATGTTTACACATCTATTGCAAGTTAGAATGACTAACTCGTTTTTAGTTTTTTCCCACCTACCGTATCTCCACTAGCATTTTTCGCGAGATTCCTATATGAATTCCACGTAAAGTACCTTGAGTTTGTGAGGGGAAATTTTCGACGCAAGTTGGGAAAAATGGGAATGAAATTTTAATTTTGGAATGCCGCGATGTTTGTATACGAAAATGTAGCGTGGAAGTGATGTGGGTATAATCGGTGAAAGGAAAATATGAAAAACAAAAATCGAAGTGTGTGAAAAGATTCTACAGGGTGAAGTGTAGTTGTTGTGTATTCATATTTCATTTGTACACGACAATCATTTATGTAGTAATTTGTAGTTTGAACTGGTGAAATGAAATAGTGATTAATAATGTACAGGAATTGAAAAGAAGAGTAGGGCAGAATACATGAGAAACTATGGATAAAAGGAAATGTGAGGAGGAACATAAGAATGCAGCACGACATGAGGCAGTTGTAATTGCGAGGTTGTTGTAACCAAATGGACAGACTATTCTGTCAATCGTTTGGTGATTTCAACGTAAAGTGTAATTGACCTGCATATACACCAGTTATTAATACTTTGAAGGATAAGTTGGAACTTGATATGGGTTTATGTACCGTATTTTTTTTAGCTATCATAAACCAATTATATCCACTAAGCTATGAAAGTCACGAATTGGTATCTAGTTTTATTAGAAATCGTAGTGAAACCGGTTATACACTGAAAACAGTATAAAGATGTACGTTCTGGAGATAGAGGCGTTTAGACGAATGGCGTTATTGGAATGGTGATTTTGTGAAGAATGGAAAGCACTCACCGTTATTCTGAAATGCACGATTTCGAGGTTAGACGCTCCGATCTCTCGAATTAATACCGACTCTAGGTAATTACCGACTCGACTTGTACCGGTACCGTATGTCCCACTCTGTACGGGCCAGTTTGAAGTTACCTTCAGGGAGGCTTGGTCGGTACTTGAGTAATTTAATACCGGTAGAAGTCGAGTCGGTAGTTAGAGTTGATGTCAATTCGGGTGATCGAAGCGTCTAACTTTGAAATTATGAATTTGTGAATAATGGAAATTACTCACCATTATTCACAAATTCATAATTTCGAGATTAGACGCTTCGATCTCCCGAATTGACACCAACTCTAACTACCGACTCGACTTCTACCGGTATTAAATGTTTCGATTACCGATCAAGCCTCCCCGAAGGTAACTTCAAACTGGCCCGTACAGAGTGGGACATACGGTATACCTACCCCGATAGCAAAGTGGCACCACAGTGACTGCACCCTGCTTTCACGCAGTGCATTCGAGTGCATGCACTGGGGTGTCCATCTGGACGTCCACCGTGAAACCACGCTGGAGTCACGCAGTGTAAGTACGATGGTAAAAGTAGAATTTTGCAAAAAGGGGGCGATAAAGTAGGATTTCTCGCCTGCCTTATCCGCCTACTAGTGTCGGTTTTTTTTTTCTCAAACCCAACCCGGCCAGGACTCGAACCTGCGTTCCTTAGAAGACTGGGAACGCTTCTCGCATTCTACCAATTGCGCCATCGACTCTTTGTGGTGGAAGTCGACTAAGAGAGAGAGTTATACATATAATATATCGATACCTGAAAGCAACAGTACTGTGACTAGTGAGATAAACCCGAAAGCCGATTTCGAGCTATGTCAAACGTAAACTAAAACCGGCCTTTATACAATGCAACACTGAGATATCTCGGCAAAAATATTTAAATAAATATTTAATTTAAATATTTTTGCCAAGGTATCTCAGTGTTGCATTGTGTAAAGCCCGTTTATATATATAAATTAAATATAAATATAATAATTTGATACTTTTTTTTTCAAAACAGTAGCGATTATGATAATTAATTATTCATTATTTATGGAATAAGTCAGTACAATTTGCACTATTTGAAACATTATTATAATATCAATTTTGTTATTTTCTAATTTAAAAATTCTTCTATCGGGGTGTGAAATCAATTAATTGTAAATTTACAACCGCACACATACGCAGATCAAAATTTGCAACTAGTCACAAATTTCTTTCTGGGAACAAACCTATTATTATATCAATTTTGTTATTTTCTAATTTAACACATTCGCTGTCACTTTTAGATTGATTGCATCGCGCTCAGTGCCGGTAACAGACTGAATAATGTAATGTGCACGACAATGTGTCTCCGATCGGAGCCGGCGGCACAGGCGCAGTGTCGACTGGCTCCGATCGGAGCCGGCGGCAGCAAACGTGTTAAAAATTGTGTGAAGACAATGAATTTACCGACATTCATGGTCGGTAAATTTACGAAGTGTGCACGTCGAAGAGGCACCGTGACTGCACTGAGTGTAACTACTGTGTCTTTACGCTGTGAACCACTCAGTGTGTTCACTGTGTAGCCACGGTGCTTTTAGTTTGTGTACGCCACGCGATCATGCCACGGTGAGACCACAGTGGTGCCACTACGTGGCAGCACTGCGTGCGGCTAGCGTGTAAATACCGACCAAGCCCGGCCGAAGGTAAATGTCAAGATCCTGCACCGAGCTCACACGGACACACACTAATGTCGTTAACATTTCCCCCACCACTTCCATGAAATCACTCCCAAGCGAGCCTAAAGATGTTTACACATCAAAAAACTATTGTATGTATTGTATCTGATCTATTTCGGCTTTGAATTATGATTATTTTTGTACTGATGAGATTCAAGAAAACCGTGAAAAATTCAACTTTGATATTTCGCATTACAGATTTAAAGAGCGACATGTGGGATTCGTCAATTAAGTATTCAAGGAGAAAGCCTCTCAAGTGATGTCGAAGCTGGCCAACAATTTCTTCGTCGTTTTACTGCGGAAAAGGAAGAAAAAGGATACGACCCCGAAAATATTTATAACGCCGATGAGAGTGGCTTGCAGTGGAAGTCACTGCCTAACAAAACACTTGCAAGTCAGTCTGAGCAGACTGCACGAGGTCGGAAAGTGATGAAGGATCGCATCACTATAATGCTCTGCGCTAATGCAACGGGAACCCATAAATTGAAAATCCTAGTCATAGGGAAATCCAAAACCCCCGCTGCTTCAAACATGTGACTACTTTACCCGTAATTTACAAAAATAAAAAAAAGTAGTTCGATGGATCGGGAGTTGTTTGAAGAATGGTTTACAGAGTACTTTGTACCGGAAGTTCAAGAGGAGCAGCTACGTACGGGCAGAAGCGGAAAAGTCGTTTTGCTGGTTGAAAACGCGCCTTTGCACAAGCTATCACCAGAGTGCATTGCTGCTTATCCTGATTTCGTCGTTGGGTTCTTTCCCCCAAATGTCACAGCGATAATGCAGCCAATGGATCAAGGGGTGATTGAAAAATTAAAACGAATGTACAAGAAACAAAATGTGTGGCCGGCACACGCGGAAGAAGTGAAACTTCGATACCAGTTTTTCTGAATTTGATTCCGGTGGTATTATTATAGTTTCAATTAGCTCTATACAAGTCTTTTACTATGCTTCTTCGTAGAGCCAATTGAAACTAATAGCACCGGAATCAAATTTAGAGAAACTGGTATCGAAGTTTCACTTCTTCCGCGTGTGGCGGCCACACGTTTTGTTGTTTTTTTTTCACTCTCAACTATGCTCAGATCCAACAATGTGTGATTGTGTAAATTTAATTCTTTTTCTCCATCCTCGATTTCGTTCTGTACTAGTTTTAGGTAGTACCTTCATCATCGCTTTCTTTACACATTGCCTCTCACGAAATTATTTTTCCCGTTGTTTTCCTGTTTTTGCCATAATAATTTTAATATAACACACACGCGAAAGAATGTTCAGTGTTCATTGACGTTTACGAAATGGAAAGTTTATTTAACACGTTGCCTGTCACTGTATTATTTCGACCGTTCTGTGCCCTTTTTGCAATAATAATTATAAATTAACACACACACACACACGCGCGCGCGCGCGCGCGAAAGAATGTACATGCACGGTGGTTACTCGAGAAAAGTTGCGACTCCGATCGCAGACTACACGAGCTCCGTATGGCCGGCCACTCGACGCGGTAAAATCCGGAAAACTAAAAATGCGACAAACGAAATACAAATAACTCACAAGTAACTCTGCGCCCTCTAGTCTGGTTTCTTCCAAGGATACGCTCAAAAAGAGTCCTAAAAGCTAGATTTATGGTGAGCCTAACAGTCCTCTTACTGGAGGTGCGACACTGAGTCGCCTCGTAATATGAACAATAGCTTTCATTGCCCGAAGAAACCCTCTCGAGCAACACAAACCAGACCCCCTCTGCACAGTCTAAACCGCGATTGATTTTTGCTTCATTTGTTCTTCAGTTTCAAATTAATAACTATAACATGTGCGATCAAGAGTAGATCTCCTCGAGGTCGTAAATCCCGAAGGTACTACTGCGTGACACGACTAGTGACCGAAAATGTGGTGCGGTGGATATAAACCGTATCGGTTAGTTGAAATGATTTGACACTGCACTCACAATATTACTGGTGATTATATTGGATTCAAAGAGATACAGTAATTCCGTGATGTAGCCGTGGTTTACAATTAGATACACTGCAAGGTTGTTTTGAGGGAAAGGTGTGAGACTGCGAACGCATTCGCAACCCCCATTCACCAAACCATACCGCCCGCCTCGCTGTTGCGACCGATGTACAGATTAGATCTAGATTAGTGCGTTACTTAGGTTGCGATAATAGTGAGCGGTAAGAAATGACGTAGAAGTCCCCTTTGCGACGGAACACATATTTTGCGAGGCTGGTTCGCGAGACTGCCGCGCAAGGCAGCCTTAAGACATTTTTGCCTCGGAATATGTAGACAAACGAACGGCGGCAGCTTCACTAGGCAAGGCGATCCAACACGTGGTACGCTTCGCGCGGCGGCTTCGCGAGCCAGCCTCGCAAAGTCAACACGAGATTGTAGCTCTTACAGCACTCGAAGTTTGTTACATAGTTTTTATTACATATCTTCACGAATTCGGTCGTTCTGCGAATTAGGGAATTTGGAGACAAAGTTTAATGAAATAGCGCTGTTTTCTTTGAATTTACAGTTGTATTCGCCCGACGTGTGTATACATAATTGGTATAACCATTTTCTAATATCGTGCACGTTTTTTGAAATTATATTCCAGACTCCAGGTTGCCAACGAGAACTGAATCGTACTACAGCTGATGTCTCAGATACTGCAGATGAGGACGACGAAACTCTATTGGAAAAGCCAACAGCGAAAGATGCTCTTGCTTCAGTTAAAATCATTTCAAGGTGGTTGGAATCAGAGAAAAATTGTAATCCTAAGAGTTTGCACGAGCTAAGAAAAATTTGAGCTGTGATTAGAGTCGCGTTGCAGAACGATAAAAAAAATGAGCCTTAAAAACTCTTGAAGCCGTAAAAAAAACTCCGCTGCATCAAAGCTTTATTTACTTTAAGAAAAAGAAAACTTATGTGTTTAAAGAGTATTATTTTTAACGAAATAGTTGCTTTTAATACGCGTTGTGCATATAAAATGTTATCATTTTATAATAAATTTTATTGACAAAATAAAATATTTTTTAATATGAAAAATTTGACAACATTGAAGAGCAAATGAAACATCTCCCAAAACACGTTTTAAAAAAATTACGGTCACCCCTCTTAAGCGCCCTTCTTAAGTGTATGTGCGACGGCCTTGATCAATCACCCTCCAACCAACCTACTGCGTCCCGACGCTCTGCCCTCGTACACTATAACAGTGTACGCTATGAGAGGTTCCACTGTACGTGATTCTATAGAAGTGTGGCAAGTAAGGGTTAAGATAATTCTGAGATAACAAACTTTGATATTATACAAACAATTTTGATTCTTGGCACAATACGCTCAATGTGAATACAATGATTTACCACTTTTTGAGTCTCACACACTTGTCCTGCTGTAAAAGTATTATTTCTGAGAAACAGAGGCATAACAAGTACAATGCCTTTTCCCGTTTCATCAATCGACGTTTGTATCTCCGGAAAACCTTTATCAGCCATACGTCACCGGTTTCCAAAAGATTCAGCAAACCACTTTAATTTGTTATTTGGGTATCGGTTGTTCTACCCCCAAAGCATCTAGAAACAAACGAAATGTATCCCTTGCGCATGCAACGAACAAGTATTTTAACAGTAAAACCTTTTTTATACTGAGAATAGAAATGTATACAATATTGAATGCACGGCTTCTCGACCCTGAATTCAGTGTAGTCAATAATGACACGATAGTTTGGATAAGAATCTTTGATATTCTGAGGCATTTTCGACAAAACTACCCGCGCAGAAATTCTTTAAAGGCTGTAGTCGGGCCCCTATTAAGTTCCTTGTCATTGACGAAGCTCTGATCGAGAACCTTAATAGGTGCCCGATAGGGTATGTCCCACTTTGTTTACCGGGGCCTTTAAAGGCTACGCCATGGATGTTGCATTACTTGGATGGCTGACTAGGCCCTGGCCAGGCCCTTGTCAGGCTACCGACACAATAATTCTGATGTTGAAGCCCTGATAGTGCCTATACGGGGCTAAATAAAAAATGTGTGACACTCTGTAGAATGAAATTAGGACACGCGTGCGCTGCTGCTAAGTATAATATATTGGCATAGAAAATACGCGAAATTGTGGTGCAATACACCTCGAAAAGAACGCCAATGGATGAATACGTGAGGAACAATCTCGTTATGAATAGAAAAATAAGGAGACGATTTTCCTTAGATACTTTGCTCTCATCGCTCTTGTTTAAAACGTTCAATAAAAAATTAAATGTATAAAAATTAAACTCGGCAAGGTCATCAAGGTCTTGCTTGTCTTTCAGTGAAATATATCCGTGAAAACCACCTTCAAATTTCGTGAGGAATTTTTCTTTTCCGTCGATGGGTGTGGTCCGATTTTTCTATCAACATTTTCCACCATTTCACCACAACATTTATCAGCAACTAGTTTTGTAATTTGTGAATTTTGAAGAGTAGACAGTGGTAATTGAGTTTGAGTTTCAGTCTCACATATTTGTCCATCTTTGGTACGATTACACAAAATGTACACGGGGTAAATCCTGTAGTTCCAAGAAGTCATGTTGCACAACTGCATCTCGAAATTAAGATTTCGGTGGGTGTTGTGAATAATTTGCCACGCCATTAATGTTTCTTTCTTGATGGAGAGTTTGTAATGTGCTTTATCCGAAATCGAGTGTTCTTGCAATTTCTGATGTGAAACATCTAATGCCGCGCTACGGCGGTGAGAATGGCTGTTAGGGTCGCGACGTCGAAACTCCTGGCGTCGCAGGTATGAGAGGACGCAAAACTCGGGACGCATCGGCTCTCTCCACCACGACTCGGCGGTCCCCTTTCCCCGAGCGCTAGCTTCACACTTATTGTTAATACTACACGCTCACTGTATCGGTGTATGAAGCAGTACGAAGCGTTCTCTATAGGTCTCGTGCATGCCCGAGTGGTGGCGCGGCAGTAGGCAATATTCAGTGCTACAGTGGCCGTCAACGGCATTAAATACGTTACAAAGTGTGCCTTTATACAGGATGTCCCACGAAGAACCGACCAGTTGCAGGGATCTTGAAATTTACCTTCGGCTTGGCTCTTGGTCGGTACCGTGATTTCCCACAACTATGGTCCTGGACCACAAGTATGGTCCAAAATGATTGTTCTTTATATTCGAGGTATGTAAGTACCTACCTACAGCGGTCTGTCCTATCACTTTATTTTAATTCAGTACACCCAAATTTTGGCTAGATGACACCCAATACTGAAATACAGATTTATTCGTAACAATGCGCATTTTGGACCATACTTGTGGTCCAGGACCATAGTTGTGGGAAATTACGGTACTCGAGTCACATTTATACCGGTAGAAGTCGAGTCGGTAGTTAGAGTTGATATCAATTCGGGAGATCGAAGCGTCTAACCTCGAAATCGTGAATTTGTGAATAATGGAAATTACTCACCATTATTCACAAATTCACGATTTCGAGGTTAGACGCTTCGATCTCCCGAATTGATATCAACTCTAACTACCGACTCGACTTCTACCGGTATAAATGACTCGAGTACCGACCAAGCCCGGTCGAAGGTAAATTTCAAAGTCCCTGCAACTGTGCGGTTCTGCGCGGGACATCCTGTACACCCAGAATCTCAGATTCCGTCGCTAGTGACTTTCTAAAATGTCATTTTTAAACATACTAGCCCATGAACAATTACTTCTCATGCCCTCATTAGCTATGGTGGCGTTTACCCTCATTAATGAAAGCATGGGGATTGATTAATCATTGGTTAGTACATTTAAAAAACGCAAAATGCGTCACGGGACGCCTGTTAGATGTGAAACATCGAAATTCTTCTTTGTAGAAAGTATACGATAGGAAGGATGGCCACGCGTCCGTCGAAAGAACACGTGCGCCAGTGCACATTTGCATTTATGACTGTGGTACTATTAAACGGTACGAACCGTTGTGTCTAATTCAAAAGGCGCATTTAGTTTACTCTCTCTTAACTCTGCCATCAGTCGCTGTTCCGTCTCGCGATAAACGGAATACAAAGAAGAATTTCGATATTTCACATTTAACATGCGTCCCGTGACGCATTTTGCGTTTTCGATATGTAGCGTCCCCTACTCACTGAATGTGAGTGTCTGCTCTTTTCATTGCCCAATTAAATCTGAAATGGGAGAAATAACCTGTTCCGTCGCACGATCAACGGGCCTAGACCATTCCTTTCTGTTCGCGCCACGCGAACCGTTCTTAGGTTACAGGAACCTCGCGGCAGAGTCCGGGCAACCTCTATCCCTATCCCAATCCTAGGGCAAGTGACCGCCGGCCATAAATCCAGCCCTTTGAGATGCACGTGCCAAGGCGTCCAGTGATTGCGGTCGCGCGTGCTACTGACCTGGTGCAGGGGTCGCGGTCAGTCCTGCAGGACCCAAGCAACCTGATCTATTCCGATGCGAGTGAGTGGTTGGTCCTGCAGGACAGAGGCCTCATTGATCCGCGGGATATGTGTTATTCCCACGTGCACCGTTGCCCTCCTGACTCTCTCGCGACCCTTTCTTCCCACGGGAACCAACTCCTTGATCCGTGGGAGTCCTAGTTTTAACCTATACGACGCGATGCATAAAATCTCGGACTGGCGCGTCCGGGAGTCAGTTGTAACAAAGCAACCACCAAGACCACCTCTCGCAGTCGTCAAGACCACCAAGGTCTTATCCGCCGAGATTGTATTTTTGTTATTTAAATATTATATTCGATTAGTACTCGTAAATGCAGTACGATCATTTGAATAGGCCGATAGGTTGGAACGATACCTTCTGGTAGTTTTGGGCAATCACCCGCGTCGCGTACAGCGTTCTCGGGCCTTACAACCCCGAGAAAGTTCAAACTATAGAAAAACCGCGCGGCGACCGGACATAACCTATACAATACTGAACTAAGTCCATTTTGTGGTATTCATGCACTCAACAACTCTACATATTTTTGCAACGAGCTCTCTGATCGTGATTTGCCATAATACTAGTAATTTGATGGAAAAATAGTAGGAGCAAAATTTGAATTCAGGGGATGCTAAGCTTTCGTATTATTGATAAAATGTCTACTGCAAATCCTTGACCGCTTGCTCGGTTTTTCAAACGACCATTTGCGCTGAAAATAGTTTTTTTCATATTAACTTTTCATATGACAAACAAATTAATTATTACACAGTTCTCATTGCCATGTCAAGAGACACGGCAGTGTCTCGCGGCATGTTCATTCAAGTAGTTCGTCAGAACGACGAACGACGGCGCTGTCGCCGCGGGCAACCGTGTATCTTTATAGGAAAAATGTCTGCCCCCTTCACCCTTCAATTTTTACATCGAATTTTTTTATGTGTAAACATCTATGCTATGGCTCTGCGGTAGGACCTTCCTGGGAAATTGAGCGTCAGACGTAAGCCATGTAGATGTGACTGCGTCAGTGTGTGTGTGGCGCTACTGCGCATACTATTCGCGCAAGCTGGATTATCTCAACGGGAAAACATTTTAGAGAAAAATGTTTAATACAAAACTTTAAGGATTTTCCCTTGGCTACTCACAAGGAAACGTTTCGAGGCCGCCGCTTCCGATCTTGATGAAACTTCGTAAATTTAAAGTTTATCGAAAAATAAGAGACCCCTATTTTTTTATAGCGGCCCAATTTTGGTTTAAGGGGGTGAAATGGACCCCTGAATTTTCACCCCCTTCGAGCTATCTCCGAAACGAAGCGAGATAGATGAAAACTTTCAATGTACGTTTTGTTTGGTTTTTTTAGTATAATAAAATCCCCTAAACAGATTTTGAAAAAAAGCATTATTTTTCAAAAAAAAAAATTTTTTTATCTAATTTTTCGAAATTTCGGTTTAGTCATGTGGACAAAAATTTAGGAAATTTTATTACAAATTCAACCATGTATGACATGATATATTTCCCTCCTACAGTTTTGCAAATTTCTAACTTTTATGTCTGATAAAGAGCGGGCTACCAATGGCAGTGACGGGATAGGTCGGGGGTTATTACTTCTATGTATTTTAATGCCACTTTTCTTTTATTTAATAAAGTTCAACTTCTATGGCTCATAATTATGACAATAATGGTATTTCGTGAAAAAATGTTTTATACAAAGTTGTTTCTTACACCAAGCACACGTAATAACGGCAATATCGCCACATATGTGGCATCGTGGTTCCGAGTCCTGTGCAAAACAAAATTCTACAGGATGTTCAAATTCAGGAGGTCTCCTGAATATATATCCACTCTTGAACCACGAATATTTAATAAAGTTAGTAAACCGTGGTGAAGAAAACTGATTATGAGTAAGAGATTGAAGTTTTAAAATATTATCTCTCGAATGAAGGTTAATATCGTAATTGAAAAGAGTTACAATATCTGAAAACCTCCTTACAAAATTCTTCCACATTCGAAAGCCGTATACGTCTAGCGGAATATTATCAAAATAAAATGGACAAAAATTGTTCAGAAATCTTATTAATAAATCCGACCGTTAATTTATTTATATTATTTTCTGTTTGTGTGTAAGTAACTAATAATTCACTCACAGGTTAGATAAAATTGTCTGAATTTTTATAGTTTTTTGTTGGAATCATTTTTTTCTTTACTTTTCTTCTTCGCGTACTGTTTCCTCCAGTACTCCTCACATTCTTGCAGCTCTCGTTCTACTTCGGCCATGGATGGTCCTGTTGTGCGGAATGTCAGATCCAGCGATTTCCCGGGAGACGGCAATGGTATGTGCCCATTTTTAAGATCCTCCACGATCTTCTCAAAAGTCGGTAACTCGTTTGAACCCATCACTTGAATGATAGACGCAGCCAATGAAACTGAAGCTCTTTGCTTCTCGGCCCTGTATATATACTCCTCGAAAATGCCGTAAACAACATTCCTGTTATTTGTAGGGTTGCCTTATATGGCCCCGGTGATGCGAAAGAGGGAGTTTAGTTCTTTGGACAAGCTTTATTATTAGTTGGCTCTGTGCCCATGTAAAAATATTTTCGTACGCGCTCTCGAGTTTCGTACGCGGACTCCGAGGATGATGGCCCCTTTTTGGGAAGTCGGACCTCCCACCCTCTCCAGTCTGTTTCGTTCTTGTGAGGCGACTTCATTATATATAAGGAAGCGAAAGAGAAAGCTTTTTAGTCTGAATATTCAGTTTCTATGGTGCACAGCAGTTCATATTATTATTATGGCAATTACAAATCCGATCAATGTGTTAACATTATTGGTGGCCGTTTTCAGTGTACCAAATGGAAGAGAAACTCCAATGAATAGTGCAGAAGTGCAATTGAAAGATTTATTACAAAATATTATTATACGTAGCATGGAGGATTCATCATTTCGAGTCGAACATGAAAATAAATTGGAATTGGAAGATTCAATCGAGGATAGTGAAATGCACGCTGTTAATACTGACTGGCTGGAATCGGATGTCGAGGATGTTCCTCACGTAGAAACCTCTATACCTCCAGAACCATATCCCTGTACACCCGATGAAGAAGCGGTTAGCTTTGAATATAAACAAAGTGCCATAGATTACTGGAACAGTGGGAAGAAAAGACGTCGAACCGTAGCAGCAGTTCAACATCAGTTTAAAAAAGTGAAATCTGATAGACAATTACGAAGATGGGCTGCGCAAGTAGGACAGGGGGGTACTCAAAATGATAAATTAATACGCATAGCGAAATATACTTTTGATAAATTTGTAGAAGCTAGTAGATCGAAAATAATAGTACATGATGTAGACCTTAAACGATGGGCTTTACAAGCAAAAGAAGTAGAGAATCTTCCAACCTTCAAAGCAAGTCAAACATGGTTGAGGTCATTCAAGAAAGCATATAGAATTGTCTCTCGAAAGATCACAAAGTTTGTAACGAGAAAAAACGTTGAGGGTGAGGAAAGTTTGAAAGTACGAAGCCATGCCTTCGTAGAACAAGTGAAGCCACTCATTACACAATATGGACCACAAAATGTATTTAACTCTGATCAGAGTGGATTTAATTTAGAAATACATTCTGGCCGAACTTTAGCTACATCGGGGCAAAAAAAAATTGAAGCTGTGGTACAATCAATATCTTCTACAACCCACAGCTATACTATACAACCCACCATATCTGCTGATGGAAAACTACTGTCGCCTCTTTATGTGGTATTAAAAGAGGCTAGTGGGCAATTGGGAGAACGAGTGCAACAAACCGTGTTTAGGCCGCCAAATGTATACTTCATGGCTTCCAAATCTGGGAAACTTACAACCGATCTCATGAAAACATGGCTGCAAGAAGTTTACTTCCCTAACACTGGATCTACAAGCGTCTTACTGCTGGACTCTTGGAGTGGACAATGTGAGCGAAGTGTTCGAGAAGCTACACCAAAAGACAAGACAATAATATTAATGACGATTCCACAAGGCACCACCGGACTGATTCAACCGCTAGACGTATACGGATTTCGAATGTGGAAGAATTTTGTAAGGAGGTTTTCAGATATTGTAACTCTTTTCAATTACGATATTAACCTTCATTCGAGAGATAATATTTTAAAACTTCAATCTCTTACTCATAATCAGTTTTCTTCACCACGGTTTACTAACTTTATTAAATATTCGTGGTTCAAGAGTGGATATATATTCAGGAGACCTCCTGAATTTGAACATCCTGTAGAATTTTGTTTTGCACAGGACTCGGAACCACGATGCCACATATGTGGCGATATTGCCGTTATTACGTGTGCTTGGTGTAAGAAACAACTTTGTATGAAACATTTTTTCACGGAATACCATTATTGTCATAATTATGAGCCATAGAAGTTGAACTTTATTAAATAAAAGAAAAGTGGCATTAAAATACATAGAAGTAATAACCCCCGACCTATCCCGTCACTGCCATTGGTAGCCCGCTCATTATCAGACATAAAAGTTAGAAATTTGCAAAACTGTAGGAGGGAAATATATCATGTCATACATGGTTGAATTTGTAATAGAATTTCCTAAGTTTTTGTCCACATGACTAAACCGAAATTTCGAAAAATTAGATAAAAAAATTTTTTTTTTTTGAAAAATAATGCTTTTTTTCAAAATCTGTTTAGGGGATTTTATTACACTAAAAAAACCAAACAAAACGTACATTGAAAGTTTTCATCTATCTCGCTTCGTTTCGGAGATAGCTCGAAGGGGGTGAAAATTCAGGGGTCCATTTCACCCCCATAAACCAAAATTGGGCCGCTATAAAAAAATAGGGATCTCTTATTTTTCGATAAACTTTAAATTTACGAAGTTTCATCAAGATCGGAAGCGGCGGCCTCGAAACGTTTCCTTGTCAGTGGTCGTATTGGATTTGACCTTGACCGTGACCTTAAAGGTAATATCAAATGCCTTCCTAAACCGTTCATCCGATTGCGATGAAACTTTGGGGAATGGTTGGACGCATGCCCGCGAAGGTTTCTGAGTTAGTAATCTTATATAAAAGGTGTTCAAAAAGCACCGGTACTGATGATTATTATGCCTTCCTAAACCGTTCATCCGATTGCGATGAAAATTTGGGGAACAGTTGGACGCATATCCGCGAAGGTTTGAATTAGTAAATCTTATACAGGGTGTTCAAAAAGTACCGGCACGGATGTTTATTATGCCTTCCTAAACCGTTCATCCGATTGCGCTGAAAATTTGGGGAACAGTTGGACGCATATCCGCGAAGGTTTGAGTTAGTAAATATTATACAGGGTGTTCAAAAAGTACCGGTACGGATGATTATTATGCCTTCCTAAACCGTTCATCCGATTGCGATGAAACTTTGGGGAATGGTTGGACGCATGCCCGCGAAGGTTTCTGAGTTAGTAAATCTTATAAAAGGTGTTCAAAAAGTACCGGTACTGATGATTATTATGCCTTCCTAAACCGTTCATCCGACTGCGATGAAAAGTTGGGAAATGGTTGGACGCATGCCCGCGAAGGTTTCTGAGTTAGTAAATCTTATAAAAGGTGTTCAAAAAGTACCGGTACTGATGATTATTATGCCTTCCTAAACCGTTCATCCGACTGCGATGAAAAGTTGGGAAATTGTTGGACGCATGCCCGCGAAGGTTTCTGAGTTAGTAAATCTTATACAGGGTGTTCAAAAAGTACCGGTACGGATGATTATTATGCCTTCCTAAACCGTTCATCCGATTGCGATGAAAATTTGGGGAACAGTTGGACGCATATCCGCGAAGGTTTCTGAGTTAGTAAATCTTATGCAGGGTGTTCAAAAAGTCGAACTATACTTGACCTAAATTTGGCCTCCGCTGACAATAAAGGGAACATGAAAAAAATGGTCAAGGACACATTTTAACGCGAAAAAAAATTAATTTGACCTTGATATAACCTTGAAGGTCATGGTCAAGGTCAAATCCAATATGACCATTGCGTAGCCCGGGAAAAATACTAAAAGTTTTGTATTAAAAATGTATTTAAACAATGATGGACGGACAAAATCAATCCACAATCTACCCGTGCGAAGCCGGGACGGGCTGCTAGTAAGTTATAAATTTAATATAATAATAATAAATATTTTATTATAGAAAAAATTAAACTTCTTTATGTCGAACTACGACGTCATATTCCCCAATTAAACTCGGACGGCAGATAATTGTAAGATGTTTACACATCCTCCGTGAGTACAACGGCACTCACACTTTTTTTTTCAATAAATATACGATTATAACCAAAACTATGCTTAGTTACGCCATATAAATTGACTATTCTCTATTGATAGAGATCAGAATAAATGTTGTAAGTTACATATTAACAGATATTCTTCCTTAGTAACGCGAAGCCACGCCCCTCGCACCTAAAAGTCGAGAATGAGTCATTCCATACCAAATCGGACACTTTTTGGAGTAACATTTCGGATTTTGCTCAAATTTGGATATATTGTAGTCTTTGTCGATGTTTAACCGTATCTCGAAGGATTTTTCAAAATTTTGAAAATTGTTGATTTTACAGCCACTTGAATAATAACGCTGCTTTTTTTTCATTAAATTATAATTATCAAACCGGTTGTCGGCTGAGAATAATCTTTTGGGTACTAAAAGTGAAAGAGTTGAAAAATCAGAGAAAAATTGCATCGATTAAAAAAAAACTCTTTAAATAATTTTATTTGCAATTGATTTAAACAAATTACGTATTTTCATAGCTGGCCACTTTTTAAAAATCTGAAAAAAAGCAAGCATATACTTTGATATCCTCTCTTTAACGACAAACAAACAAAAATAACGACACTCTCTTTAAAATTGACGACACAAAAATTAATTGAAGTTGACGCCGCGTCGGCCTCGCCGCGTCGGCCCCGCTGCTAGCGTGTCTCCAAGCCAGTCGAACCCACCGACCGGTGGCTGGTGGCGGGGCCGACGCGTCGCGACGTGCCAATTCCGACGCGGCGTCAAATTCAATTAATTTTTGTGTCGTCAATTTTAAAGTGTCGTTATTTTTTTTTGTTTGTCGTTAAAAAGAGGATATCAAAGTATATGCTTGTTTTTTTCAGATTTTTAAAAAGTGGCCAGCTATAAAAATACGTCATTTGTTTAAATCAAGTGCAAATAAAATTATTAAAAAAATTTTTTTTTTGATCGATGCAATTTTTCTCTGGTTTTTTAACTCTTTCACTTTTAGTACCCAAAAGATTATTCTCAGCCGACAACCGGTTTGATAATTATAATTTAATGAAAAAAAAGCAGCGTTATTTTTCAAGTGGCTGTAAAATCAACAATTTTCAAAATTTTGAAAAATCCTTCGAGATACGGTTAAACATCGACAAAGACTACAATATATCCAAATTTGAGCAAAATCCGAAATGTTACTCCAAAAAGTGTCCGATTTGGTATGGAATGACCCGAATCCGATTTCACGGGCGATATATATATGTCAAAATCTCACAAAAATTCCGCCTATCTTCGGCGATAGTCGGCCATGATCGAAAATGTGTACACAGACGCGACCACACGCATACGCCATTAAATGTATGCGAGAGTGTGTGAGAGAATATATTCCTTAAATGTTTGGTTATGGTTTTCAAAGTTAATAAAATATTTCCATACGCGAAATGATTTCCCTCGCGTTTATTTCGATCCTCGGACGCGCTTGTTAATAAAAAGTAAAAATTCAGTGTAATCGGAGTTATGAATCTCAATAGTGGTGAATGTGACAGATGCTCCGTATAGTTTAATAATCGTTTGCATTTTTTTCGAATAATCGGGATAGTGAACGGATGCAGTGCTACATATGTTTCCCTGGCTACTTGTGCATCAAGAGCAGGAAAGGAGACGGCAGTATCTCAGAAGAATTGCCATAAGATAAGTTTAATTGCCGTCTGACAGCTTTAACCTCACTTTCGATGGAAGGACAAATATCTTTGTGATAATTCTATTTTTTGTTTTCAGCGTCATGCGAGCATGGGACGAATCGAATGCGAGCAAGGGACGAACGCAATGGAATTGGATCACAACAATCAAGTAATTACTTTTTATCATTATTTTTTCTCTATCGATATATTTCCTTTTTCGTACTATTAAAAGTTTCAATTTACACACCGACCTGTCAAACCTGAAGTATACATGTACCTCACTTCTATTTCATCTGTTCTTCGTCTCCGGTTTAATGACAGTCAATGAGGAATCACTGATACCGATTAGGGTTCGAGGGTTATTCCGTATTCTTTCTAGCACAACATCGATATTTTACTGCATCTGTATTCTTCTGGGACTTCCTAAAATAATTTAAAAAACCCCATATGATTCTTACTTACAATTTGTTACAGATTGTAAGCGAACCCGAGGGATTTCTTTAAAACGAGGGATCATCCACTTGTTCTTCCGAGAATCAGTTGCATTAGTTCATTCGGCGAGCTGGATCTGCTGCCTCGAGTGCATGGACGTACGTTCATCCTTGAATATCCTCCCTACCATGGTCTTGATGATTCTACCCTCTGTTGCCACAGGCCGAATGCTCGTCGACGTTTATTCCTTATTCTTTCTAGCACAGATCGATATTATGCTGCACCTGTATTCTTCTGGGGCTTCCTAAAATACGTATAAAAACCCCATATAATTCAACCCTGACAAGTACAATCTTATCGAGCTGTACCTTATCGAGGAGATATTTCGACGTAATGATTCCGAAACTTTTCTATGATGTATCGCAACATTCGCGAATTTATCGAGAAATATATATCTCTAACATATATATACGGTAGTGTCACGGATATTGTAAAATATCGCAGAAATGTTACAGAAAAGTTACTTGTAAAAACGTGCTTTGTGAGGTGTAAATGATGATGATATTTTGTAATTTCTATCGTTACGCTA
Source organism: Xiphydria camelus (assembly GCA_963678675.1). NCBI lineage: Eukaryota > Metazoa > Arthropoda > Insecta > Hymenoptera > Xiphydriidae > Xiphydria > Xiphydria camelus. The sequence goes on from OY783194.1 coordinate 14,655,063, forward strand.
GAGGCGAAGAAGAAATGAAGTAGAAGTGAGGTACATGTACACTTCACGTTTGACAGGTCGGTAAATTGGAACTTGTGATAGTATAATACGAAAAAGGAAATATATCGATACAGACAAAATAATAATAAAGTAGTTACTCCATTATTGTAATCCAATTCTATTGTATTCCTTATTTTTCTGCCACGACTTTGATTGTTGATAGTGGATGTATCAACCAATAAATTTGATTTTTCTTCACTATCAGCAATTAAAGTCGTGGCAGAAAAATAAGCGATACAATGTTATTGGATAACAATAATGGAGTAACTACTTTATTATTATTTTTTCTTTATCTATATATTTCCTCTTTTGTATTATACTCTCCCAAGTTTCAATTTATATACCGACCTGTCAAACGTGAAGTGTACATGTACCTCACTTCTATTTCATCTCTTCTTCGCCTCTGGTGTAACGATGGAAATTACAAAATATCATCATTTACACCCCACAAAGCACGTTTTTGCAAGTAACTTTTCTGTAACATTTCTGCGATACTTTACAATATTCGTGAACACTACCGTATGTTAGAAATATATATTTCTCGATAAATTCGTGAATGTTGCGAAATATCATAGAAACGTTTCGGAATCATTACGTCGAAAGATCTCCTCGATAAGGTACAGCTCGATAAGATTGTACTTGTAAGGGCTGAATTACATAGGGTTTTTATAATTATTTTAGGAAATCCCAAAAGGATACAGGTGCAGCAAAATATCGATGCTGTGCTAGAAATTTATTTACGAGTAAGGGCGAAATTTCAGCTGTGCATGCAAAAGGATTTCTTAAAAGTATTCCAACGTCTCGAGTTAATATATGTAACAACATATACCGAATGTCCTCTGGCAAACTCCCGATTTTGAATTTCCCTGACATTTGGCCGGAAGTGGTTGGGTCGGTGCTTTAAGAGTTGGCTTCGGGAGAGTGCGCTGCGGTCTTACGAGCCGAGCGAAAAGTGTCAAAAGTCTTATCTCCCGGTAGCTGTCAATTCGGGAGATCGAAATCGTTAATTTGTAAATAATTATTACTAATGTGTAGAAATAATCATTCGGGTTTCTTCGATGAGATCCCCCAAGTCTTTAAAAACCGGTGTCCGATTTTTGCCAATAACTGTTGCTTCAACTTCCAGTGATATTAAGTATTACTGCAGAACGAGTAGGTTAGAAGATTTTCATGAAGACTCACGATCTTCTGATATATCATCTCATACAGGTGCAACCGAAGTGGACCTAGCTCGTGTCCTGTCCGTAAAACGATGACTCGATGGACATCGGAGAATGTCAGGCTTGTCACCGAACGCCTATTACCCATGGTACATTAATTGCAATATGCGCTTATCATTTCAACTATTCCTGCTTTAAATAACTTTCACTTCTTTCAATGTATTAATGTGACCGTGCCCCAAGAAAGGGACCTTATGGGTGAAAAAACCGGTTTTGAGTTATTGATAGGTTCGGCATGTACACGCGCTCCTCTTTCTAATGAAATTTCACCCAGATTGCTATCTTGAAAATTGACTGAGATACAAGCGATTAAAAAAACGAATTTATTCTGAAAAATATGAAAAACAAACAATAGTGCTGTACAAGTAAATGTTTTAAGTTTCTTTCCGGGGTCGTCCTCTTCCTCTTCTAGAGTTTGGAGGGAGATGCGCCGATTTCTTATCTTCTTTTGCAGACGTTGCTGAGAGAGGCGGGCCGCCCACGTTTCTTTGCTGGTTCTGCAGATGTAACTGTTTGAGAGGTTGAGGTACTTGCTTCAGAGGTTGAGGCAGGCTGCTCACGTTTCGGGCGCCCTTTCAGTTTTGTGGGCAGTGGAACGCGCGGTTTTTTTTTATAAATTTATCCATATTGTCCGGGTTGGAACAAAGCGGACGTACTTCCTTGTATAAGTACCATTTTCGGGCATTAGAAAGTCCCTCTGCTTGAACTGAAGTTCTGGTGGATTACACGTTGGTGGCTCAAATGTCATCATCTCCTACGACTCGGAATCGGAGTCTGCGTACGTTTGGCAAAGGCATGCTGAACTGTCAGCAGTGAATGTAAAATGACGAAATTTCGTAATACCAGGCAGCCTCTTGTATGCAGGTAACAAAAATTTTTCCCAATCAGCCCACTTCACGAGAACCTGACGGGTTCTAGGATTGAATGTAGGTACAGCAAGGCTGTGTCCACTTGGTGATGCATTTACTACGCATTGCACCAGTTCAGAAAACGTATCAACGGTCGCTTTTGCATACTTCAATTTAATAAGACCGAAAATTCTATCCGGGCTGAATCGGGTATGTCCTACAAGTAAGAAATTCATCGTTGCTTTTTTGTTCTTATTTGTGCAAACGCGCCAGTGTAAATACCGCATTATTGCATTGTTCTTATTTTGGCTAACGCAATTATCAGCAAAAATGTGAATTTCATCGACCTTGCGTTCATTCGTGAGCACATAATTCAGCATCGTTATTACACTATTTGGACCCTTGCCGATCGAATGGGCCTCATTAACGAGGAAGGTATACTGCTGACCGCTTATTTCATTATGAACGCCGAAGAGACTGACTTTACGAGCAGACTTGAAATAGGCAGCTCCGACTGTTGGTGCGGAAGACGGATACGACGTATTCTGCGCGGTCAATTGACAGGATCAACGTATTCTCCGGGTTTTGTTTAGCAGCCAGAACCGTCTGTTGATAGTGCTGTCGTTGAATTTTCGCTCGTTGTAGATTTTGCATCGCTTCGTTCAACGTTGCTGTCCTCTTGTTATCTGGGGTGTTTTGTGCTTGATGAATGATAATATTATTTTTCTGGCAGATTTCGCAAAGATCACTAGATGGACGTATTGGCGTTATATTGGGGCAGTATTTCTGCCATGTTTTCAAAAATATTCACGTACCCATCGGTGTCTTCCCAACGTTAGTGCAGGAAGCAGAATAATGCGCATACACCGCTTTCTTGGTCTCATGCGAAGGAAGCTTCATCACATCGTAATTTTTAAAATTTGGTAACCGACCAGGAAGTGGTATCGCATGCTTGTCGGCATAAGCAGTGATGAACTGCACTACTTCTTTACAGTCACTTTCGCTGTACAATGTGGTCGAGCGAGCAGGTACTTCTCCTGTGAGCTTATGAACGCGAGTGGCCACACCATTCTTCACAAAGTCTTCGCGAATATTTTTGTATTTCTTTAAACTTAAACAAATGCAGGAATAGATACATTTTCTGGCAGATCGGTATTTGACGGAATTGAAAGCGAACATCAGATGACCCTTAATGAGCACGTCGTGTTCTACTTTACTGAGTTCTAATATCGACTGACGCGTAGATATACCGATATCACGTTGTATTTTTTCTGTACATTTCAATGTACAACACTGAGTCGAATACATCTTCTCAGTTGTAACTTACTCGGTTACATCGGCTGGCAACAATTCGATATCAGCATCACTTTCTGCGACATTTGACGGATTTTGACTAGTGCTAGAAGTAGGCTGTACACTCGAGTGACTTGTGCCAGGAATTGGAGTGGCCGGAAAACGATAATGCGAAGTAATCAGATGACTTAGCGGAATGTTCGATTCTTCATCTTCATCGCTTTCGTCGACATCTGTCGAAGCACTGTAAACGGAATCGTTGTCATCTTTCGCCTCGTCATCACCTCCTCCGTACAATAACGCGACTACGGAAGCGAAGTCATCCATTCTATATCAGAAAGGTAGATCGTATCGTTGTTAAATTTACTCCATAATACTGTAGTATTGGCGAATACAACATAAAGCAACTTACATTAATTATTCGTTTCGGAATAATAGGAATACAGGCTCGAATGAAATCAAATATTATTGATGCTGAAGTTCACAAAATTACACGCCGAGGCGAAATCATCCAGTCTAGATCAGAAAGGAAAATCGTATCGTCTTTGTTAAATTTACTTGATAACATCATTGGCAAATACGACAGAGAGCCACTTACATTAATTCTGCGTATAATACGGAACAGTGAAAATACAGGCTTCAACGAAATCGAACGTTATTCCAACGGAAGTTCACGAGAAATACTTCTAATTTCATTATTAATTTCACACTTCATTATTAATTTTACTAATTTCGATTTCGATCTAGAAGTATCGCTCAGCTATCCAATGAATGTGAAAAACTCACTAACGTTATAACAGCCGCTAGGAAGCGCTACACTCGTCAACGTCATGTTGGTAAACTTTAAACGCTTATTTCTCGAAAAGTAGGTTTCACCCATAAGGTCCCTTTCTTGGGGCACGGTCACAATTTTACCTTGTACGAATTGTTCATTGTAGGGGCAGCGATCAATGATTGTGACTAATCGTAGACAAATTATTCCTGTGATGATGTTCCAGTTGCAAAGCATACACTAGCAAGTCAGCTTACAGCGTCCGATGTTTAGTATCAGCTTTACCCCTTTTGGAACACCCATCACCCGAGCATAATTACGATTACGTTATCGTTAATCGATGAATAGACTGTGAGCTCGGGCACAATATCGCAGTAGTAGTTACTTTTAGTTTTAATAGACGAACTTATCTACGACGAGTCGCTATTATCGATCGCTGCCTCCTACCACGAACAGTTAATAAAAGGTTATTAGCCTGAAAGAAGTAAAAGTTATTTAACGCTGGAATAGTTTAAACGAGAAGCTCGTATTGCAATTAATGTACCGTGGGTAATAGGCGCTCGGTGACATTCCTGGCATTCTCCGATGTCCATCGAGTCATCTTTTTACGGACAGGACACGAGCTATATCCTCTTCGGTTGCACCTGTACGAGATGACATGTCAGAAAATCATGAGTCTTCATGAAAATCTTGTAACCTACTCGTTCTGCAGTAATACTTAATATCACTGGAAGTTGAAGCAACAGTTATTGGCAAAAATCGGACACCGATTTTTAAACACTTGGGGAAACTCACCGAAGAAACCCGAATAAATATTTCTTATCACTTGTACATTTGATTTCAAGGTTAGATGCTTCGATCTCCCGAATTGACAGCTACTGGGAGATCAGGGGTGCCTTTCTCGAGTCACTCGTATCTTTGCGTGCACTCAACTCAGCGAAGAGACCAATCAGGATCAAGTATTCCGTTGCGGTGGGGGTCCTGATTGGTCTACTCGCTAAAAAACGTATACGCATCTTAGCGAGTAGACCAATCAGGACCCCCACCAAAACGGAATACTTGATCCTGCTTGGTCTGTTCGCTAAGATGCGTATACGTAACTTTGCGATTGACTCGAGAAATTTATTTACGAGTAAGGGCAACATTTCAGCGGTGCATGCAAAAGGATTTCTTAAAACTATTCCAACGTCTCGAGTATTAACTAACAACATATGTACTGTCATAAGTGGTACCTTTACATGTGATGAAACAATTCGTCACGGTTATTGCAAGAGTATACTTAGAGTTAAAGGTAAAATGTCTACATGGATTTCTGTAGACGACCAAAATATTTAAAAAATCCGATGGCCTGTAAATTCGAAAGCGGTGTGTTTTATTTCTCCAAAATACTAAGGTAAAGTGAAAAATATAAGGGCACTCTAGTTTATAAATCCCTTTCAAAATATCACGAGAATAAATCAAATGTAACGTGGTTATAATTAATTGGCTCGTATCGGTATAAAATGAGAGACTTTAATTTTGTGGTAATAAGAAGCTATTCTCCTACATGTACGTATTCTCCTCATGAATAAATTCCAAACAGTAGTGACAACCCCCCACAAAAACAGATTCTCTGTAAAAAAAAAGGCGGCATGTTCATTCAGTGCAAACAAAAATTGATACGTAAAATATTCTCCAAAAAATATTTGAAATCAATTAAGGGGGGACTAAACCTTGACCTACCCTAAATTTGTCTTTACTTTGCAGGCTTATATCCTTGGAATGCATGCAACAATTTAAATGAGGAATACACCATTGAAAAGAGCACAATTTTATGGTTTAGAAACATTGATTTAATTTCAAAAATATTGACAATTGTTAGTTTGCTATACAGGTCAACATAACCTAAAATATATACACAAAAATTGCACTAAGGTGTTACGCGACATATATTTTGAAAACCATTGCCCTGACAAATTTCATATTTGGAACACTTGTTTAATTAGTATAGATCATGAAAAATATGAAGTAAAATAAGATTTGGACTAAAACTTACAAAAATAGAGATTTGTGAAGTTTGAGCTTTTTTCATTCTTAAAATTGGACAATTAAAGCTAAATTTAAAAAAAAAACAGCCAGGAGTTGTACAAAACTGGTTCGTACATTTAAAGAAATAAGTATTACAAACAAATTGGTACAAGCAGCATCAAAATCCACCCACAACTTTCTGGAAAAAGTGACGCGTAAGCTCCAAAAACACAAATGGGAGAAAAATGGATTTAAAGTTCGAACAATGATCAGTCAGAGAAAAAGGTTAGATAGGTACACTAATAGCCCCCAGGAACATATGAATCATCTTCCATTGCTTGAGTTAATGCCTTTTGTTCCTTTTTCTTTTGAATTCTAAAGAAAATTTTTTTTCAAGGTTTAGTCCTCCCTTAAGATCGCCATGTTCAAGATTTATATATAAAAAGTAAACGGCATCAATTGAAAGGAAAATTATTGTAAATCAGATTACTAAAAAATTCGACTGAAAAGATTTATAACAAAATTTTAATAAAAAAGAACTTGCCGCGTTTATGTTTTCATATTTTGTCCACTATACCGAATAATTGGTAGTGCTTGGACGGTACTAGAGTGATTCATAAATTGTACTGCCGAAGTTAAATTCAGACAAATTCAGAAGGCCCCCGCCTGGTCAGTTTCCCGTGCGACATTCGGTATACTGGTGGTATCATATAAGTGTATGAATTTATTTAAAATCATAAGTGCATAAACATCGAGTATAATAATTCTGTGTCTGAATTTTGTATTTTGAAGGAAAAAACGCGGCGTTCTTTTTTATTAAAATTTTTTTATAAATTTTTTTAGTCGAATTTTTTAGTAACCTGATTTACAATAATTTTCCTTTCGAATGATGCCTTTTACTTTTTATATATAAATCTTGAACATGGCGATCTTAATTGATTTCATATCTTTTTGTTTGCACTGAATGAACATGCCGCCTTTTTTTTACAGAGAATCTGTTTTTGTGGGTTTATACTTACTCTTCCCTATGAACAGCCTTGACCTACTTTTGCCTTTATTCTTTTTAAATATATAATACTTGCAGGAAAATGGTAAAATGTTGTCCCGGGAAAGTTTAAACTACTGTTAAAACATCCTACAACGTAACACCTTTCTCCATGTGATTTTGCGGATATTATTCTTATAAACTGTAACGACGCTTCTCGGCGCTACCCGGGTAGTCGCACACTTCGGCACGCGCTCTCTGATCGGCCCAGCTCGGGCAAGATAGAAAGGGGAATAGGTTGGGCGCCAGGTGTCCCGGGACACCAGAGGAAGTTAAACGGTAGTGGTCAGATTGCGTGAACCGGCAACGCGGAACTCCGCTAGCTCAGCCCCGTATCGGCAAAGGAGAGGGGCGGGGTCTTAAGACAAAGAAACGAATTTGAGGCGATTCATAACAAAAAAATAACACTTAGCTTTATTGAAAATCTTCTTATACACTACTGGCTATTCTAAGAGCCTAACGGCTATGGCAAGGTCGGGTTTCAATAAGAGTTCTTATCTTAGAAAACGGTATTACCGCACTACCGACGCGCACTATCCCGCCGACGATAACGCGGGCTAAACTCGTCTCAGGAAATTCGGTCGCCTCGTGCTACCGAATTTCCCGAGCATCCCCAGGTACTACAACCGCGAACTAAATCGCTAAACGATAAATGTGATCGCTATTAACGCGCGACACAAGATACTACGAAAAGAAAACTCTAAGAACGCCACGGGTCCGTCACCCGCACTCACGGAACGAAACGATAAGCCCGTCGAGGGCAAGGGCTAAATCTCTATTACACAGTCTCGGCCACGTGTCGCGAACAAAGGAGCCGGCTTACCGGAACGGAGGATCTGCTGCCGCTGCGGCGATAAGGCACGTGGAGTCACTTCGCTGGTCCGCACGAGATAGGAAGAGTCCAGTGATCGCTGCGGCTCGCTAGGCGGCGAGGGCCTGTCCCCATTCCTAGTAGACCCTTTCCGCGATTTTAATTGGTGATCGATGTCCCCCATCGATTTGCATGCGCGACGCTCTGGTTTCCGCTGCGCGCCCGCTCCGTCGATCGTCAATCGAAGGAAACTAGTTCCTTCCTGGTTGGCGCGGATGCGCGCGCAGCTCGCTGGATTCAATCGTGGCTCCGGAACTGTCCCCTCACGGATGATGGCTTATGAATCCCTCCGGAACATTCCCCTGCGGGATCACGCGGAGGATCCCGATACGAGGCTAGCTTCTAGAGACTCCTCCGGAACATTCCGCTGTAGGATAACGCGGAGAATCTCAAGGTGAAGCCTAGCCTCCAAGCGGTCCATCCGTGCCGAAGAAGCGGGGTGCCTGTCTAAACAGGGTACGTTCCTCGCCGGGTACGCTGCTCGGTTGCAAGTCCCAGTCCTGCGCCTGGCAGGGAAGTCGTGTGCATTTCGCCGCACGGCATCTGGCGCTCGTTGCAGCCCCTTGGTCCTCCAGCTCCAGCGTCTTTTAGGTCGAATTACTGATCTTGCTACGGTATTCCGCTATGTCGTCCCTACTATTACCAAAGTTTCTAACGCGCTAAAATATTCTTATTCTAAATGCTATCCTGGGGATGGCGGGACCAGCGAAGCGACTTTAGGGAATCGGCCAAATTGTAACGTGCACGATGTGCAACGTTACAAAACATGCAACGAACAATAACATTGTCGGCAGAAGAAACCCAATTATTGCCTTTTATAGGTTACGTTGCAGCAGAGCTTTTTATTGAATTAACTTTTTTATGGTTGAAATAACTAATTATTTTTTACTCTTCTCTGCATTGAAACCACCGCGTAAAACTTATAATTCCTCTCAATTCGACGCCGAGAGTAAAAAGTTTACAGTATTTTTGGCTTTTCGTATATACGAAAAAATTATTAAGATTATGAATGTATGGTAAGTGGTTCCCGATTTCCCTACAGGGAACACTCGCCGTTAACATCCGTTTAACTATGCCTCCATGCACATACTCTATATATCCTGGTCAAAAGATCTCAGTCCAAGCGTTCCCAGTTGACGGTGACCTGCATTCCAGTTGGGAGATTCCAGTCCGAACGTTCCCAGTTGACGCTCGCTTGCATCCCGTTCAAGAGACTTCAGACCGGACGTTCTTGTTTAAGACTCGCCTGCATCCCAGTCGAGGCCCTAGATCGGGTGTTCCCGGTTGACGCTGGCCTGCATTCCAGCCGGGAGATCCTGGATCGGGCATTTCCGGTTGACGCTGCTTTGGATACCGAAAAAATCAGCCAAATCGGGATTTTCCGGTCTGATTTTAGTCGGGTTCCCGATTACCATTTCCAGGTCAGAATTTCTCGACCTGGTGCAAGTCTGGTTCCTGATCAACATTTCCAAGATGGGACAGCCCGATCTGGTGCTGGCCAGAAGGAGGAAACACCCGATTTGAGGTCGGACTTTAAATCTAGTTAAAAAAGGATCTTTCGAAGAATCGGTAAATTTAAGAGAGTTCCGTAAATGTAGGAATAAAGTCTTGGTTTTATTGTAGACGACTGTTCAGAGTCATTTCAACTTGACCCCATCTTCTATTGACTGGATCAAATGGTAAATTTCCATATGGTCCAACCACTAGCTAATCCCAGATACATTGACTCAAGGAGAATCTAGCAGGAAGTTAAATTAAGGGCACGACGTCGAATCGTCCCACGCAGGACAACGTTACACCCCCTTGATTGTGAATTTCTCTATTTTTTTTCTTTTCAGAAGAGGTATGAATCGCAGTTTTCAAAGATGCAAACCTGTCAGTGAGAAATTAAGAAATATTCTCAGTCAGAGGAAACTATGAAAGCAATAACAACTGCTATTCATATAGAATAGGTTATACAAATTGTGAAATCAAGATAATAAAATAAATACATAATTTTTACTCGCATCACTTTATTCTATTGTTATTTTGCTTTGCCTGTATTGCTTCCTATTTTTCACATTCCATTTCACTTTACCCTTCTTCTGTTTTTTACTTTACTGCGTTAGAAGTAATTATGCCACTTTGGACACACTAAACAAATTACGTCAGCTGAATCAGCGGTATCAAAGTTCAACTGAGTCAGCACTCTGACGGCCAAACCGCTGCTCGCAGTGTCTTTCAATGTGTCAGCAGTATCAATTTTCAGTTGAGTCAGCGCTGTGACGTAATATGACGTATGTTGTAGTAGTTCAGGCGTTGACATCACATGACGTCACAGTGCTGACTCAGCATATGTCACATAATCTACGTCACGTATTGTGATATCACGTGACGTCAGCGCCTGACCGACCGTAACATATGTCACGTACTGACGTATGCCGTGTTAGTAGTATGACGTCATGTGACGTACGTTAGGGTAGGTCAGGTGCTGACGTCACGTCATGTCACAGTGCGTGACCTAGATTACGTGACGTTACAGTGCGTCACGTAGGTTACATAACGTCACAGTACGTCACGTAGATCGTCATATGACATAAGTTAGGCGCTGACGTCACAACATACAATACATTATTCGCAGAATGTAAATATTTCGACCGGATGGCTTACTGACTTATTGACTCACTGATGGCTAACTGCTGGGCAATCAATGATGTCGTGGTCGGAAGAAAGATGGAATGATGGGGGTGGTAAGAGGCTACCTAATCGTGATGGAGGGTGATACGAATCCCATATCCGATGCACTGTTATGTATACTACCCAACTATGGAGAAAGGCAGTAACTAGCAAAACAAATCGAAGTGCGTTTTTTGGTAACATTGAATATCGAATTATTTTGTACCCAAATTTCGTACCCTTTTTTAGTGTTAAAGCTAGGTTTTATTGGTAATCTGTCTTGGAAACCCTTCGGCTAAAGGTATCGAAGTTAAAGTTGATTTTCCACAAATTTGTCGGTTAGCAGTTACTGCCTTTCTCCATAGTTGGGCAGTATACGTCAGAGATGGAATTACACGATACACATGGCAAGTTCTGCTGATGTACTAAAAATAGAGAAAGCTATATACCGTATGTCTGCGGAGAAGCCCCCTTTTTTTAATTTCCCTGACATTTGACTTCGGTAGTGGTTTGATCGGTGCTCTAGTCCTGATAGTTAGAGTTGGCTTCGGGAGAGTGCGCTGCGGTCTCACGAGTCGAGCGAAAAGTGTCAAACGTCTGATCTCCCGGTAGCTGTCATTTCGGGAGATCGAAGCATCTAACCTCGAAATCGTTAATTTGTAAATAATTATGAATAATGTGTAGAAGTGATAAGAAATAATTATTCGGGTTTCTTCGATGAGATTTTCCAAGTGTTTAAAAATCGGTGTCCGATTTTTGCCAATAACTGTTGCTTTAACTTCCAGTGATATTAAGTATTACTGCAGAACGAGTAAGTTAGAAGATTTTCATGAAGACTAACGGTTTTCAAACACTTGGCGAATCTCATCGAAGAAATCGGACTGATTATTTCTTATCACTTCTACACATTATTCACCATTATTTACAAATTAACGATTCGAGGTTAGATGCTTCGATCTCCCGAATTGACAGCTACCGGGAGATCAGACGTTTGACACTTTTCGCTCGGCTCATAAGACCGCAGCGCACTCTCCCGAAGCCAACTCTAACTATCAGAACTACAGCATCGACCCAACCACTACCGAAGTCAAATGTCAGGGAAATTTAAAAAGAGGGGCTCTACGCAGACATACAGTATATATAACACACCAATGCATTTCCATTTCGTATATTTTTGTGTTTGGTACATCTCCCCCCTCTCTTCCCCCTCTCCACCTCTCCCCCTCTCTCCCTTCCGTTCCTTCTCCCCTTCTCCACTCTCTATATAATACATACAATAACGCTATAATACATTTTAAGAATGCACTCTTCATTTTCTGCACTTTAGAACGTATACCGCTCTCAATAGCAGGGTGATCGAGACTGATGCGTCTCGCTAGTATTGTGTTTCATTTTTATATTGAATACCTTGTCGAGCCACCTTATCTTCTTCCCATTTGCAATGTTGCATCAAAAATCGTCATCAGGAATTATCACGAGTATCACACGAGTACAGTATGATTGTTGCCGTATTCACGCCATTGCATTGAGGTATCCTTTCCTCCAGTTCCCTCTTTTCTCGTAAGAAATTTTCACGAATGTCATACAATCCCACCGTTGGCATATATACGAGTATACCAATGCATTCGTGCTATTCGATATAAAAATGTAACACAATACCAGCGTCAGGGGTTCGAGTCTTATTAGTCTGTGAAGATGTACGAATACTGATTAGTTATCGGCGGTAGGTTTTGATTACCGATGGGTAGTAAAAAGATACCGGTTCCGATGATTAAAAGATAGTACAGTTTCTCTCTCTCTTTAATGCACCAACTGTATGACGGCATGTAATGCATGGTGTGGCGTCAGCGCCTGACCAACGTCATATGACGATCTACGTCACGCACTGTGACGTCATGTGACGTTAACGCATGACCTACCGTAACATACGTCATATGACGTGATACTGCTGACTTGGCATACGTCACACAGTATGACATCATGTGACGTCAGTGACTGACCTACGCCAATATACATCACGTGACGTCGATGTCAGACCGTGACGTCAGCGCCTGACCTTCCGTAACATACGTCGCATGACGTTATACTGTTGACTCAGTATTGAGAGACTGCAAGTAGCGGCTCAGCCGTTATGACGTGCCATAGTGTTGACTCATTTGAAATTTGATACCGCTGACTCAGCTGACGTCATTTGTTTAGTCTGTCCAAAGTGGCATAATTACTACTTGCGTTAAAGCGGGGTAAAAATGAATATAGCTTTACATTTTTATTTTTTAACTTCTTCCATTAAAACTAGTAGTCACCAAATAATATATGTATATAAAATAATATTTTCTTATTATGCGTACATTATAATGTTATTTAGAAATCTTTAAGATTATATTTCAGCGTTTAAAAATTACATACTCTACCTTATCCTACCATCCCCTATTGTTCACGAAATATTATGACATATATAAAACAATACTTTTTAGGTTGAGGAAGACCTTAAGAACTTAAAACGATTAAGCATTGCATGTCTTCGTTCACAACGTATGTTTTGAGCTTTGTTTTTCTCTATTTTATTAATAAAGTCATAGTAGGTCACTGTAACCAATTATAGATCACGGCGTGATTCCTATTTAACCATCGGATGTTTGCTTCTGCCTGCTCCATTGATTGTTGGATGGTTCGTTTTGAGGTACCAAGCTCTTCCCAGTGCTCCGTCGCAAACTTCATTAACTAGAAAATGAAAGAAAAAGACCCATCTAGATAATTTTTACATCAATTTTTGTTGCTTCGAATACCTTTGTTATACGAATCACATTTGCATAACAGGTTCATCCTAATTTAAGTATATTAGTTTAAAGGAATGCATCTCTGGCCAGCATTATATACTTCAGAAGTATCATTGTCATTGATCAATCCTTTTATAACGGTATTAAGAAGGTCGATTCAGACGAAATTTGAGATAAAATTGATTTTTGGTTCTTCATGTTTTTTGACTCCTATATGTATAATCTATATGAAAAAAGTTGTATAGAAGGTGAACAGTAAAGATTTCGTTTAAAAGTAGTAAATTTGTACGAACAACTTTAACGCTCATTTCCCAACACTTATACATTATTTCACGTCTCGTAGAATTCGAACTGAACCAAAGCACCAACTCAGATGAACCATAATTTATTCTCTTCGTAAGGAGGTGCATTCTGGTTTGAATGTGATAATTTTTGATAGAATGTATTGGTCCTTGAATACGTTCTCGCTGTTTTTTGTGTGAAAATTAATGCTTTACTTAAAGTATGTGGTACAAAATACGTCACTCAAAGTATTGTCCATCACTGGCCACTACTTTTGCCCATCTTTCTGGCAGCATTTGAATTCCCCGTCGGAAAAACGATACGTCCTTTGACGCTATCCAAGAATCGATCCATTTTTTGACATCTTCATAAGAATGGAAGCGCTGCTCAGCCAGGCCATGTGCCATCGAACGGAATAGGTGACAATCGGAAGGGGCTATATCCGGTGAATACAGCGGGTGGGGTAGGACTTCCCATTTAAGCATTTCCAAGTAAGTTTTCACTGGTTTTGCCACATGTGGCCTTGCGTTGTCATGTAACAATATCACAATATCACCTTGTCATGTCTCTGCCGTTTTTCCTTCAGGGCTTGGCTCAAACGCATCAATTGTAGTCGATAACGATCTCCTGTGGTGGTTTCTTTCGTTTTGAGCAGTTCATAATAAATTACACCCTGTTTTGATCCCACCAAATGCAGAGAAGAAGCTTCGAACCATATGGATATTTGGCTTTACAGACGATGTTGATGCATGACCGGGCTTACCCTACGATCTTTTACGCTTAGGGTTATCGTACTGTATCCATTTTTCATCGCCAGTCACGATACGACGCAACAAACCTTTTCTTTTCTGCCTTTGAAGCAGTAGTTCACACGTGAGAAAATGGCGTTCGATGTCTCTCGGCTTCAATTCATATGGCACCCAATTTCCTTGACTCTGGACCATTCCTAACCTTTTTAAACGTTTCGAAACCGTCGTATCATCTACTCCTAATGATTTTAAAAGTTCCGCTAGCGTCTGACATGAATCTTCATTCAGTAATTCCTCTAATTCTTCGTCTTCAAACTTTTTCGGTGTACCGGAGCGTTAATTATCTCCAAGGTCAATATCATTATTTTTGAAGTGTCGAAACCAGTCTCTACATGTCGTTTCCGACAAAGCATGTTCACCGTAAGTTTCGACAAGAATTCTGTGTGCTTCAGCTGCAGATTTCTTCTTAAAGTAGTGCAATAAGATTCTCCACAAATACTCTTTATTTAGCACAAATTTCGACATGTTTGGAACCAAGTAAACAAACTTTGTTTACATTGTGGCGAACTAACACACACTGAAGTTCAAGCTTACCGATAGTACTTCCTTGTAGATGCGTTACCATCTGAAATTACATGCACGTAGTTCTGGTAACACCATCTGAAAACAGCGAGAACTTATTCAAGGACCTATAATTTGTGGCAGCGGTACTCATTTTCATATAAATTTCTTGATAAATATCGCTTCCGCGAATAAATATCAAGAGCCCCGAACAAGGTCGCGCCAAGTACTAAGAAAAGCAAAGCGCCCGCCGCGAGGCTGCAAGAGAGTCTATACTTACTCCGCATACAGCTTGTATCCGTATAGCGAATTCCGATTCACCATAATATTGGATTTGCAACTTTGTGTTTCGAAGTTCCAATCTCAAATTCAGAATCAGTAACCCTAAAACCTCTGGATGATGACTTTCGTAATTCATAAATCATTGGCTGACTGTTGAGCGGAGCACGTGGCGGCAGCGGCAGCAGAGGTTAAGTTCGGCGGTATACGTTCATCGGAGAGGAGGACGGTGCATTCGGCCAGTGAATTGTGTACTTTGGTTTCAAGCTTTGGTACTTCAAGATGCCGAGGGCGACAGATACGCTATCCTCAGACCCGCCGAGTGCGAGTACGGTAAACATGTCTACGTAGCAGTTGCAAGATCTTTTGGGTGGTCTGCAGACTCAGTTTGTGAGGGAGATGCAGCTGACGCAAAGTGCATTGTTGATGGAATTAAGAAGCGCATCGCCGCCAGCCCCGCCACCCCTCAGGTTGTGGACAAGGGTAATTTCGTGAAGTGCACGTCGAGATTTTCGGGAAAGAAGGACGAGAATGTAGCTGTATTTGTGGACACCATTAAAATGTTCAGAGTGTGCACGAGTGTCCGATACGAACGTGTTACGGGGATTCCCTATCTTATTGGAAGGTGTAGCGGGCATATGGTTCCAAGATGTCAAGACCGCATCGCGACGTGGGACGAGGCGTTGAATGCTTTGGAAGCAGCGTACGGTCCGTAGAAGTCCGCTCTGCAGATTTATCGTGAATTGTTCGCGATGGTATATGAAGATGGCGCGCCGACCGACATTTTCGTTAGCAGTGTCCGCGCGTTGTTCGTGAAGTTAGAAGGAAAACCCACCGAGACGATCCAACTGGACATGGTGTTCCCGTTGCTGAATCGTCACATTCGTAAACGTATTCCTCGGGAGGATGTAATGACGTACGTTCAACTCCTTCAGCGTGCCCGCAACGTCGAGAGGATCTCGGCAGAAAAAGAACCGCCGCAACAGGTAACGTTGTCCTCTATGTTGAGCGCGAAGGCGGGAAAAAGTGTACAGGTCCGTTGTTACAAGTGTCACCGGCGCGGTCACGTTGCCAAAGATTGTGATACCCGATCCGACGCTCCCTCCACGAGCTCAGGAGGACCGGAAGCCGAGAAGAAAACGTCTATCGTTTGTTTCGGTTGCGGGGCTCACAGTTGCGACGACGGACAATCAGCTGGTGTTGAATTTGGTGGAAGTATTGCGCGTTAACGCGACGGACAAGGGCGACACGCGTGTTCTGTTACCCATCGAAATTTACGGACGACCTGGCGTCGCCTACGGGGATTCCGGATCGCAAGCGTGTATCGCGGGTCGTCGAGTATTTGACTATCTGTGTACCTTGAAAGCAGAATTTGCGACGTCACGGGTTAAGGTCTTGTTCACAGACGGAACCGTACGCGACTAAGAGGTGCTTAACGTGAACGTAACGGTGAAGGTAGCAAATAAAACAGTAGATACGAGTTTCTTGATTTTGTCGAGGCTGACGGAGAACAGAACCCTTTTGGGGGTAGATGCGGCGTGTGATCCTGGTGTGATCCTGGACATGGCGAGGAATGCGTGGTATTTCACGAAGGATCCGGCGTCTGTTTAATATTTTGCGGCCGTTGTGCCCTCCACGTCGACGGAGTTGTGTGCGACTTTCGGTGACAACGACATCAGACTCCGGCCGGGCGAAAGTACGAGTCTTGACGAGGAGCAACGTGCGAAGGTAAACGACCTTTTTATGCAGTTCAAAGAGGTATTCAATCCAGGGGGAGATGCGACGGATTTCGCTGAGCATGCCATCAACACCGGAAACAGCGCGCCCCAGTCGGTGCCACTGTACCGGTTGCCTCAATTTAAGAAAGACTTCCTCCGGAAGGAGATCGACAATACGCTCCGCGATCAGATAATTGAAGAATGTGAAAGTCCTTGGGCGTCCCCGGTACTTCTAGTGCCTAAGAAAGATGGGAAATTGAGACTATGCGTAGTCTATCGGAAGTTAAACGCGGTGACGCACGATGACAAGTATCCATTGCCACGGGTGGAAGATTATCTACATTCGTCGAAGCGGTCCTTGTTCATTACAACCATAGTCTTGCAGAACGGTTACTGGTAAGTTAGGGTACGTGAATGCGATCGCGATAAGGTTTGTTTTATGTGCCCTTACGGAACCGTTCATTTCATTCGAATGCCGTTCGGACTTAAGAACGCGGGAAGCACCTTCCAAGGACTTATGGACAGATTTCGTGCAGGTCTGGGGAATCGCACCTTGGCAGTCTATCTTGACGATTTAATAGTGATGTCTGACTATTACGAGGTTCAACTGGAGGATTTGAGGGCCGTGTTTTCACGCCTACGTGAGTTCAAGTTGCGCGCGCAACGCGATAAGTCCGTGTTCTTCGCGCCAAGAGTTAAATACTTAGGGCACGTGATCTCTCTGAAAGGGATTGAAGCGGATCCTGAAAAGGTGGCGGCAATACTCAACATGAAGCCGCCTAGCAAAGTAAAGTAGGTTTTGTCATTCTACCAAACTTGTTTGTCGTATAGGCGTTTCATTGAGAAGTTTTCGGAAGTCGCGCGGCCTCTGTCGTCTTTGACCAAGAAGAACGCAGTTTGGGTTTGGGGTATCCAGCAGCAGAGAGCCTTCGATAAGCTGAAGCAGTTTCTGAGCAGCCCGCCTATCTTACGCCAAGCTGACCCATCGTTGCCGTATGTCCTTAGAACCGATACAAGCGGATATGCGTTAGGAGCGGTGCTATCGCAGAGTGAGAGGGCGGGTGAGCGTCCAGTAGAATATGCAGGCTGTTGACATCGGCTGAAACGCGGTATTCCACGACGGAACGGGAAGCGCTTGCAATGGTATGGGCGACGGAGAAGTTCCGGGGCTACATAGAAGGCGCCGACGTATGGATTGCGACCGACCACCACCGCTTAAGTGGTTGTTGATCCTGAAGTCTTCATCGGGAAGATTGGCCCGTTGGGCCTTGAAGTTCCAACCGTTTAATTTGTGCATCGAATACATACCCGGTAAATCGAATGTGGTGGCCGACTCTTTGTCAGTGCCAGAAGTACAAAGCTGACAAATTGAAACCAGCCGGTTTGATTCAGACACCAGTAATGGCCAGACGATTCGAAGTCATTGCGGTCGACCTTTTCGGGCCTTTGCCGTCGACGCCGCAGGGTAACAAGTGGATCCTTATAGTCGAGGACACAGCGTCGAAGTGGGTCGAGTTATTTGCGTTGGCCGAGGCGACAGCGGAAGTGTGTGGAAGGAAGCTGGTGGAGGAAGTGTTTATGCACTATGGGACTCAGCGGAAGCTCGTGAGTGATAACGGGGTACAATTTGTAAGCGACGTGATACAAAAATTTACGTACTGTCGGGTATCAACCAGGCTTCGATACCCATCTACCATCCGTCTAGCAATCCTGTCGAACGGAAAAATAGACATCTGAGCCCCGCCTAGCCATATTAGTGGGGAAAGAACATGACACATGGCATTTACACCTTATAGCAGTACGTTTCGCTATGAACAGCACCGTGTGCATGTCGACCGGTCATTGTCCTGCATTTTTGACATTCGCAAGGGAGATGCGTACCCCTGGTGACGAAGATTGAAAAAAGCCGAAAGTTTTCAACTGATTCACGTACATCACTTTCCTAACAAACCAGAGTTGATTATACACAAAACTCACAGCATCTTATTTAGCTTGATTGTAATATGTGCGTTTGAGAATAATAATTTCTCAAGGCACGAATCCACCAAGTACCATTATGAATATTGGTGGCCTGTTTTGGTATAGTCATTTGTCATTTATATCTCGGTCACTTTTGATATGTTTGACTATACTGAGTGATTTTTCGCTTACGCTCAGCTTCGCTGAGTTACGAGGCACTATATTCGGATATCAGTACTTTTTGGGGGAGGCCGGGCGAAACACGGCATTCAATTTTTGTTAGGGTTATTGTCGGCATGATTTGGAGACACATTTGCTGAGGTACTTTTTTAGGGAAAGGGGGTAGGCGAAACTCGGCATGTAGTTTTTGTTGAGCTTTTCAAATTCAAGGGAATATTTAGTACTTAAATTTTTTAAGGATAGTGATATCTTTATCTATGGAACTAAAAATTGAAATTCGCACACTCGGATCGGAAAGAATCTTCTTATGAAGAAAATAAGTTATTGTTCATCTAAGTCAGTACTTCAGTTCAGTCTGAAAGCTATGAGACGTGCAAAAGTTAAAATATCTTATATTGATTGTGAAACTACTGGCAATTTAATTCTTAGTGTTAATATTTTTAGTATTTCAGAGGAATATTTTATAGTATTTTTTTTTAAACGTACATTACTTCTTTCCTATCGAAAACCTAATATGCAATGTTTCTTTTTAAGATTGACTCGATCCCCTTAATAAACCTGCGTAGGCTAAGATGTGTAATTTGACTATTTGTTATAGACGGGTATTTTTATCTTTGTAAGCTTGTCATATTAAAAAACAAAATGTATTACATTGCAGCCACTGATATAGTCTACTTACGTCATCCAATTCATATTTAGTGTTTATCCTTTTAATCGATGACTTCACGATATTATTTATGGTGAGAAGTGATGCTCCAAAACTGTATAAATGAAAACATGACACATTAACGTTTGTTTTTATAGAAGTAGAGAAATTACTTTTACCGTAGGAAACTTAAGATTTTAATTTTCCTAATATTTACTAATAGCTTAAACTTTGAAAATACGAGTATTGTGTTAAAACTTTAAGGTGAAATTCTAAGAACGAAATTGTGGAATTGTAGCACGCAACTGGCACATGGGAAATTAAATGATGATTCAGTTAGTAGAACACTATAGTAAAACAGAATTTCAAAATATTACAAATTTAAGGAATTTATAAATAGATAAATTGAATTTTGTAATGAACAAGATTTTTCCTTCATGGGATTTTTTTCTGTGCAGCTAATGTAACTTTCTAGGTCAAAATTCCATATAATGTACAGAATTCGAAAATACATATTCCACCAAAAACTATAACTTTTATAATTTTTAATGTGTTTAATGGTGAAAATATTCTTCAATAAATGTATACTTTCATACAAAGAAACGAACGTTTAATTTCGATCATACCTTATTAGAGTAATAATCGTGAAGTTGATTCAATTTTTAAATACTCTCATTAGAGTAACTCTTTAGGATGTGTAAAAGAATGTTTAATAAATTATCAACTTACTATTTCTTCAGACGGCTCCATTCATTTCTCAGATAGTTAAATGTTAATGGTTGACCAACTATATTGTTGGCAACGGCTCCGAAGACTCGTGCCGCATCTTGTTTCCTAATACCCGAATTCTCAGTCACTGCCCAATCCAAGTATCTGCTAAGAATCCAAATTTCTCTGGTACATCCGAGTGCATTAAGAAGTAAGTCCTTCTCAGATCCTACGTTTGATTCGATATAACGTTGCCAGGCAAAGTCCCACTCAACTTGACTTCCTACTCGAATAGCTGTACAGTATACCACACTTTTCAAGTTCGGCGATATCCTAGAGTTAAAGAACAAGTGCTTCATTATTTTTCATATAACATAAAATAATTTATTGAATTTCCTTTAAAAATAAGTTTATTCTATAATTATATTATTTAAATTGGATTTATATTATATCGACTGATTGTTTCAACTACTTAAAATGAGCAACATCTCATTTTTCAACGCAGTGTAGAGATACCCCCCTAGAGGTCTAAGTCTCTTGTTTCATTTTTATCTATACATGCATATCTGTACCCCAGGATAAAAGTGTATTAAGTCCAATTTTTACAAATTGGACTTAATACACTTTTATCCTGGGGTACAGATATGCATATGCGGTTTCATACTCGTAATAAATGTGCATAGTGAGAGATAAAGCCTTTATAGAATGAAAAGTATAAGGAATAAGATTTTGACTGGTTAGAATTGTATTTCTTATTTCTTAATCCTTATTCGATTCATTGTGTAAATGCCTTTAGCCCTTCTCCTACGACACTGACTAATAAGATTCATGAAAGTTGAGAAATGAGGCACTCTGCTGTACTTACGGATTGTTTTTATTCGGATTAGAACTATTACGCCAGTTACGGAATTGTGTCACGGCATTTTGCACACAATCATCGTGTCCAAAGCTGCAAGCCCAACTAAGTACATCGATTCTAGTGAAAACCGTCAGTTGTGGATCTCCTACGGTATCCTTGAATCCTATTTGCTTATATACATTATGAAGCAGCTTCAAAATGTGAATCTAAAATATATAGACAGTTTTATAATAAGATATGCAAGGACGTAAAATTGGATATCTATGATGAAAAATAATTTACTCTAAATTTATCATAGCCTGGAGATTTTATCAACATAGTATCTAAATAGCTAAAAGCGGTTAGGGCTGATTTCCAGGGCAAATATTCCGTTTCATAAACTAGATAGGAAGTCAGATCTAGAGCAGTTATATAATCCAATCTCCCAGCTCTGGCCAGGTTCAGAGCATCGTCAATAAGTTGAGCTCTGTTAATTGTCGAGATGACCTTGGATGACGTATTCAACTGTTTGATGAGTAACTGCCAATTTGTCTTATCGTAATTCACTCGATAATATCCTAAATTTAAAATAAAGAAGTTGTTTATAATATTATTATCTTTGTAATTAAATATTAGCATAAACTTCTCAATAGTAATTGAAGCACTTATTATTCGTTACCTGTTTCTTGAATATTGAAAATAACCCACTGCGATGAACTAGTATTCAAATCAGCAATCACGACGGATTCGTTTCTCAACCAATATGAAGGACTTGTTACATTAAAGTTATTTTCTTTCTCAGATGTATAAGTGATTGGGATCCACCACAAATATTTTGAGTATGACGTATCTACTTTCGTATTGTTTTGTAGCACAAATCGTTCCTAAGAAAGAAACTCATTTTATGTATAAATTTTAATACTAATCGTTAATTTCTTTCCTTATACCTGAGTTAGAGTAGCGTCCCTTCTCTCATAATTACGCATAACAGTAACTACTGGAAATCCAGACTGAAGTGTCCAAGTATCCATAATTTGTTTTACCGTCAAATCGTAACTGAGAACACCATCTGTGTGAGCTTGTTTGGTCAAGGTATCCCATAAATCATTTTGTTCAGCGCTATGGTAGGATCTATCAAAAGTTTGAAAAAAAACATAAATAGACTAATACTGAATGGATGATAATCTATTGTTTGTAAAAATATAAAAGATCAGTCCTTAAGTTCTCTGTTAAAAATACTTAATAAAGAATAATAAAAAAAAAGAAAATGTTTCATCATTATATTATTGTTTGACACAGTCTATAGCTTCGTAGTTTTTTTTATTGAAAGGTGTTTAGACCAAAATTGCTTAATTGTATAGATTAAAAAACTTTTGTTTAAACACTTTCCTTAAACTTCGCTTCATTTGAAACTAAACTCTTTTGACACATATGAAAGCATTTTATACTACGGTAAAAAGTGGTATATATTTAAAATCTAGTTTGGAATATACGAAGGCATTAAATGCCACAGATTTTGGGTTAAGAGCTGAACATGTATTCCGTTCTGGGCCTTCAGATGGTAAAGTAAACCTTATCAAGGCTTTACTGGGTACTAGTATTAAAATATATTGTTAGAATTTTATCAAGGCCATTTTTTTTTATTTTAAGACTAGCGACCCGCCCGGCTTCGCACGGGTAGATTGTGGATTGATTTTGGTCATCATTTGACAAATTTTTAGCAGAGATCTATAGGTAGGGAGCCATACTACGCTAAAAAAACACGTATTTAATTTAAATTGGAAAATATATTTCTTTTATTAATTTATCTTAAAGCCTGCGGATAGACGTTTTTTATTTTTTTATTTGGAGTAAAAACGTGTACATTTTTGGGTGTGCCAACTCTGGAGCAAGCCGCATACAATTGGGTTGTATCACATATTTTTTTACATTATAAATGGATTGAGCACGTAAAAAAAGTTGGGACGTGTTTTTTAATTTTTTTTTCTGACGCGAAATTAAGCCGTGATAGATTAATAAAGTTTGCGCTAAACTCGGCCCACTTGAAACAGCCGGTTGAACGGTGCGCCGCACCGTGACGTCACTAGCCATATAACAGTTTGCCTGCGCGCCTTCTAGTGCAGTAGACGGGCCGAGAAAATCAACTTTGTTGTCCACTTTTCTTTACAAGTATCCGAGTTTTCGTTTCTAATGATTTCAATATTTCATTACCTTTAAAACAAAATAAAAATCATCGAAGAATATCAATTTTTAGTGAAGTTAGAGGCATTTGATTACAAGAGCGCGCGGGCGCTACACGGCGCATATTTATGTACAAAATGCGATATCTTGAGAACCATTCATCGTAACAAAATGAGATAAAAACCAATCGTTTTGTCTTGAAATTCTCTACATTTTTGCCGCAGTATATCTAGATAACTTCTTAATAGTTTTCGAGATATTTAACCCTATATAGCTAACCTTCCTATAATATAAAGGAAGGTTAGCTATATATATATCTAGGGTTAAATATCTTGAAAACTATTGAGAAGTTATCGAGACTTACTGCGGAAAGAATTTCCACGCGATATGGACAAGGCCATCCATGGAAAAAGTTTACTTAAAAAATGTATTATATAAGGTGTCTAGTGACCGGGAAACCCGGGAATTAGGAGAGTTTACGGGATTTCGAAAGGCTCGTTAAAAATGAGCGATACGTGTGATAAATTAATTTCAAAACGTTCATTAACAACAAGAAGAGAGTCGGTAGACTCTCGCGCCAAGTACAGCTACAATACATACATATATGTATGTATAGCGATATATACAGGGTGTTCCTAAATATCATGTACAAACGGAAGGGAGGTAATTCTTTGGCTTATTACGGGACTAAAAGTTCATATAAACATAGGCCTCTAAAAGCTTCGTTACTGATCTACAGGGAGTTGAAATTCCAAAATTTTTTTAGTTTTTTTTTATAGCTCATGCAGTTTGTAAGATATTCAGCTCAAATTTGGAATATAGGTTACGCTGTAGGGCTTATATCATTGGGCATGTCAAATGGGTAGAATCTACAGGGGGTTATTTTTTCAGGGGTCGTGCCCCATTTTCTCCCCCTGAACTTTTTTGCGGTGCGCCTCTGGTAAATTCTAAAATACAAATTAAATTTTCTTCACTCATGCCCATTTCGAGGCCTTTTCCAGTCTACTTTTAGACCGTAAGATGGCGTTTTTCCCACGTAACACCGACTGGGAGTCCGTAGACTATTACAAACATTTTACTCGGACTGACGCGAATACTTAGTCGAAGTAGGTCCTTTTTTCAAATTGACGAACGGAACGTGAAATGAGCAGAGTATAAGGAGCAGAGGGGCCACAGTCCCCCAGGGGTTGACGAGCGAAGCGAGTAGGGGGCGGAGGCCCTAGTTTTTAAAAAATTTTAATTTCATCTAGCGAATTACAGAAAATCATTTTTAATTTTTTTTCTCGACATGGGTGGCAGATACGAAAAAACTACAAGAGACTACATAGTTTGTAAACAAACTAGAAAATTTATTTTGTGTTTTAGAATCTACCAGAGGCGCACTGCAAAAAAGTTCAGGGGGACAAAAGGGGGCACGACCCCTGAAAAAATAACCCGCTGTAGATTCTCACAACCATTTGGCATGCCCAATGATATAAGCCCTACAGCATAACCTACATTCCAAATTTGAGCTAAATATCTTAAAAACTGCATGAGCTATAAAAAAAATAAATTTTTTTTTGAAATTTCAACACCCTGTAGATCAGTAACGAAGCTTTTACGTGCCTATGTTTATATGAACTTTTAGTCATGTAATAAGCCAAAGAATTACCCCCTTCCGTTTGTACATGATATTTAGGAACACCTTGTATAGCGAGGGCTATCGACTATCTTTACTGGAAACATGAATCAAATGCATGTGATTTTGACTTTAAGCGACTGTTTTACCTAAACTGAGATATATCGAGAAATTTCGAAGTCAGATTCTACATATAATTCGAAAATCCCGAATCGCTTGATCCTAGTTTGAGCTCAATTAATCAACGCTAGCCTAAGATATGAATATTATTAAATTCTTGGTCTTCATTTTCGTTTAAGAACCATGATTATAGAGATAAAACTCTTGAATAGAGACAGCGATTATACACATACAGACGCATACAGAGATAGATGTCCAAGAAGCCTGCCAGCCGCTTGGTGGCACCTCTGTTGCTTTAGGCCTACCGCGCACTAGACGGCCAAGTCGCCCGCGACCACTTAATTCATCTGTAAATGGGTAATGCGCACTCGACCGCCGCGGCCGAATATTTACCACAGATTAAATGGTGAATAACGGACTGGCACTCGAAACAACAGCGGCCAGATATTTTTATCGTCTCATTGGTTCAGGTTCGATAAATCAATTAAAATGTGAAAAATTCACCGAACTTTGACACTGAACTCTTCATTATAGAGATTGAAAATCGCCCAGCCATTTGGAACTTAGCTTGTGAAGAGTATAGCAATAAAGAAATGCAGGAAGGAGCTTGTCGACCTATTTTCTGACTGACAAGGAAACGTTTCGAGGCCGCCGCTTCCGATCTTGATGAAACTTCGTAAATTTAAAGTTTATCGAAAAATAAGAGACCACTATTTTTTTATAGCGGCCCAATTTTGGTTTAAGGGGGTGAAATGGACCCCTGAATTTTCACCCCCTTCGAGCTATCTCCAAAACGAAGCGAGATAGATGAAAACTTTCAATGTACGTTTTGTTTGGTTTTTTTAGTATAATAAAATCCCCTAAACAGATTTTGAAAAAAAGCATTATTTTTCAAAAAAAAAAATTTTTTTATCTAATTTTTCGAAACTTCGGTTTAGTCATGTGGACAAAAATTTAGGAAATTTTATTACAAATTCAACCATGTATGACATGATATATTTCCCTCCTACAGTTTTGCAAATTTCTAACTTTTATGTCTGATAATGAGCGGGCTACCAATGGCAGTGACGGGATAGGTCGGGGGTTATTACTTCTATGTATTTTAATGCCACTTTTCTTTTATTTAATAAAGTTCAACTTCTATGGCTCATAATTATGACAATAATGGTATTCCGTGAAAAAATGTTTCATACAAAGTTGTTTCTTACACCAAGCACACGTAATAACGGCAATATCGCCACATATGTGGCATCGTGGTTCCGAGTCCTGTGCAAAATAAAATTCTACAGGATGTTCAAATTCAGGAGGTCTCCTGAATATATATCCACTCTTGAACCACGAATATTTAATAAAGTTAGTAAACCGTGGTGAAGAAAACTGATTATGAGTAAGAGATTGAAGTTTTAAAATATTATCTCTCGAATGAAGGTTAATATCGTAATTGAAAAGAGTTACAATATCTGAAAACCTCCTTACAAAATTCTTCCACATTCGAAATCCGTATACGTCTAGCGGTTGAATCAGTCCGGTGGTGCCTTGTGGAATCGTCATTAATATTATTGTCTTGTCTTTTGGTGTAGCTTCTCGAACACTTCGCTCACATTGTCCACTCCAAGAGTCCAGCAGTAAGACGCTTGTAGATCCAGTGTTAGGGAAGTAAACTTCTTGCAGCCATGTTTTCATGAGATCGGTTGTAAGTTTCCCAGATTTGGAAGCCATGAAGTATACATTTGGCGGCCTAAACACGGTTTGTTGCACTCGTTCTCCCAATTGCCCACTAGCCTCTTTTAATACCACATAAAGAGGCGACAGTAGTTTTCCATCAGCAGATATGGTGGGTTGTATAGTATAGCTGTGGGTTGTAGAAGATATTGATTGTATCACAGCTTCAATTTTTTTTTGCCCCGATGTAGCTAAAGTTCGGCCAGAATGTATTTCTAAATTAAATCCACTCTGATCAGAGTTAAATACATTTTGTGGTCCATATTGTGTAATGAGTGGCTTCACTTGTTCTACGAAGGCATGGCTTCGTACTTTCAAACTTTCCTCACCCTCAACGTTTTTTCTCGTTACAAACTTTGTGATCTTTCGAGAGACAATTCTATATGCTTTCTTGAATGACCTCAACCATGTTTGACTTGCTTTGAAGGTTGGAAGATTCTCTACTTCTTTTGCTTGTAAAGCCCATCGTTTAAGGTCTACATCATGTACTATTATTTTCGATCTACTAGCTTCTACAAATTTATCAAAAGTATATTTCGCTATGCGTATTAATTTATCATTTTGAGTACCCCCCTGTCCTACTTGCGCAGCCCATCTTCGTAATTGTCTATCAGATTTCACTTTTTTAAACTGATGTTGAACTGCTGCTACGGTTCGACGTCTTTTCTTCCCACTGTTCCAGTAATCTATGGCACTTTGTTTATATTCAAAGCTAACCGCTTCTTCATCGGGTGTACAGGGATATGGTTCTGGAGGTATAGAGGTTTCTACGTGAGGAACATCCTCGACATCCGATTCCAGCCAGTCAGTATTAACAGCGTGCATTTCACTATCCTCGATTGAATCTTCCAATTCCAATTTATTTTCATGTTCGACTCGAAATGATGAATCCTCCATGCTACGTATAATAATATTTTGTAATAAATCTTTCAATTGCACTTCTGCACTATTCATTGGAGTTTCTCTTCCATTTGGTACACTGAAAACGGCCACCAATAAAGTTAACACATTGATCGGATTTATAATTGCCATAATAATAATATGAACTGCTGTGCACCATAGAAACTGAATATTCAGACTAAAAAGCTTTCTCTTTCGCTTCCTTATATATAATGAAGTCGCCTCACAAGAACGAAACAGACTGGAGAGGGTGGGAGGTCCGACTTCCCAAAAAGGGGCCATCATCCTCGGAGTCCGCGTACGAAACTCGAGAGCGCGTACGAAAATATTTTTACATGAGCACAGAGCCAACTAATAATAAAGCTTGTCCAAAGAACTAAACTCCCTCTTTCGCATCACCGGGGCCATATAAGGCAACCCTACAAATAACAGGAATGTTGTTTACGGCATTTTCGAGGAGTATATATACAGGGCCGAGAAGCAAAGAGCTTCAGTTTCATTGGCTGCGTCTATCATTCAAGTGATGGGTTCAAACGAGTTACCGACTTTTGAGAAGATCGTGGAGGATCTTAAAAATGGGCACATACCATTGCCGTCTCCCGGGAAATCGCTGGATCTGACATTCCGCACAACAGGACCATCCATGGCCGAAGTAGAACGAGAGCTGCAAGAATGTGAGGAGTACTGGAGGAAACAGTACGCGAAGAAGAAAAGTAAAGAAAAAAATTATTCCAACAAAAAACTATAAAAATTCAGACAATTTTATCTAACCTGTGAGTGAATTATTAGTTACTTACACACAAACAGAAAATAATATAAATAAATTAACGGTCGGATTTATTAATAAGATTTCTGAACAATTTTTGTCCATTTTATTTTGATAATATTCCGCTAGAGGTATACGGCTTTCGAATGTGGAAGAATTTTGTAAGGAGGTTTTCAGATATTGTAACTCTTTTCAATTACGATATTAACCTTCATTCGAGAGATAATATTTTAAAACTTCAATCTCTTACTCATAATCAGTTTTCTTCACCACGGTTTACTAACTTTATTAAATATTCGTGGTTCAAGAGTGGATTCATATTCAGGAGACCTCCTGAATTTGAACATCCTGTAGAATTTTGTTTTGCACAGGACTCGGAACCACGATGCCACATATGTGGCGATATTGCCGTTATTACGTGTGCTTGGTGTAAGAAACAACTTTGTATAAAACATTTTTTCACGGAATACCATTATTGTCATAATTATGAGCCATAGAAGTTGAACTTTATTAAATAAAAGAAAAGTGGCATTAAAATACATAGAAGTAATAACCCCCGACCTATCCCGTCACTGCCATTGGTAGCCCGCTCATTATCAGACATAAAAGTTAGAAATTTGCAAAACTGTAGGAGGGAAATATATCATGTCATACATGGTTGAATTTGTAATAAAATTTCCTAAATTTTTGTCCACATGACTAAACCGAAATTTCGAAAAATTAGATAAAAAATTTTTTTTTTTGAAAAATAATGCTTTTTTTCAAAATCTGTTTAGGGGATTTTATTATACTACAAAAACCAAACAAAACGTACATTGAAAGTTTTCATCTATCTCGCTTCGTTTCGGAGATAGCTCGAAGGGGGTGAAAATTCAGGGGTCCATTTCACCCCCTTAAACCAAAATTGGGCCGCTATAAAAAAATAGGGGTCTCTTATTTTTCGATAAACTTTAAATTTACGAAGTTTTATCAAGATCGGAAGCGGCGGCCTCGAAACGTTTCCTTGTGAGAAAGAAGAACATGACTGATATTATCTGACCCGGGCTCCCCGTCGCCGGCCGATCTCCGGGAGATCGGGAACGGATGAGAACCGGGAGATCGAAAACGATCCGATCTCCGTCGGGCTCGGCTACCTCTAGCAATTGGTAGAGGGGCGGTTCAAGATGCGCGGGCTGGGACCCGGGAAGACGGATTCGCGGATGGGCTCGCGAAAAAGAGAGTCGACTACGTTCAAAAACAAAAGACAATCGTTTATTCGGCCGGGGACTAAACGGTGGTCCCCGAACGGCGCTCGCGGTCGCTAGCCACAGAAAATCGGCGGAGTGGTGCTGAACGACGCAACGGTCACCACTCGATTCGCTTGCGAAGCGAAATGCTCGCGCGGAGGCGCTAACGGAGTGCTACGGCGCGAAGGCGCTAACGGAGCGCTACGGCGCGAAGGCGAGTCGGAGCAATACGGCGCAAAGGCGAGTCGGAGGTCGGGCGCAAGAAAGGGGGAGCGTACTGGGGCTGCAGCGGTCGTCCTTGACGGGGCTCGTCCTGGCTTCTCAGCTCCGGGGCTGCGGATCCGGGGTCCCTCTCGGCACTGGTCTCGACCTCCGGGGATGGCTCTCCCTCTCTCTCGGTCTCGCTACGGCTTTCTCTCGGTGGAGGTTCGTCTTGGCTCCTCGTCTCGCTCTTCTCACACGGCGTTATTGGGATCCTTGGTTGGTCGCTCTTATCGCTGCTCACGAAGCTCACTCGACTCACTTCCAAACCAAATTGACTATCGATCGCACGCTACGTGTCTCGTCCGTAAGCTAAACGCTGACTGACTCTCGCCGGTTCGATACCGGTTCGCGCGTTCCATCCTGGCCCGTCCGGATTCGTACCGTCGCCGCGATCGCGCTCGCTGCGTTTCGCGCGGCCCTTTCGATGGCCGATTCGCACGCATTAGTCCGAAGGGGTCGATTGCACGTTTTTTGAGACGCGGAGCGATTCTCCACGTCACAAGTGTGTAAATATGTGTGTAGTTAATTTTTGTTATTGCTGTGTAATCTTCAATACTTCATCATTTCTTCGTGTTTATTATAATAAAGCGTATGTTATTATATTTCTCTGTTCTATAACAAAGCGTGTGTTACTAAATGTAATTCCTGTGCTACGAAGAAACCGAAAAAATCATTGGAAAGTTTTATTACTTCCGAATAGGTGGTCGTAATTTTAGTACACAGCTGCTGGTGAAATCGTGTTTAATTGAGTGTCCTTATATATGAAGAGTCCAGGGGAAAAACCCCGTCATTGACATTTTGTGGTGAAACAAGCTCGAAATGGTTTCTAAAGGATTTTGAGGCGTAGAATCCGATGATGTGATCGGATTTGGAAAATAACACTGTCATCTCATCGTTAGGTATAGTTGAATATTAGCTGTCCTGTGGAAGAACCCCGTCATCGACAGCGCGTGTGGGGAAGAACCCCGTCATTGTTATTAAGGCCCTGTTGCGCCCGGGTCAGGAAGGCCTTGCCCAAACATTACTACTAATGACGTCTACTACAGACGTCAACTAAACTTCATTAGTTTCAACATCCATGTCCTTTCAACTCAACAGGCAGTTTTCTACACGTACGATGAGTGTAATGCAGAAAAGGAGCTGACGATGTTTGCTCTATGTTGCATCATTTCGTCCCCAACAGTAAAGGAACTTACGATATTTTGCGACTTATGCGGAGGGCAAAATAACGATTTTACGTTGATAAGGTTTTTGCACTATTTGGTAACCCAAAAAGGGAAATTGGAAACCATCAAGGTTACTTTCCCGATTCGAGGCCACTCTTACATGGAGTGCGACCGTGATATGAGTATTATCAAACAAAATTCATACACTGAAACTCCTGAAGACTGGAGAGATGTTTTCAGAAACGCCCGTGTAAAACCGACTCCTTTTCAAGTGGTGGATTGTGGCCAGGATCTCGGTATTTTCCAAAATTGGGCTGAATATCTGTCGTCCATTTATCCCAGAAATTGTCCGTTCCCCATCAGACCAATAAGAATACTCAAAATAAGTGCCACCAGTAAGAATTTAGTTTACTACAAACCAACGTACTCTGACCCGTACACAAGTTCTCCATTATTGAATCCATTGCCGCCTACGAAAACTTTGACTTCGAAAAAAAGAAAACAGGAACCTCCGAAGCCTGTCATGGAACTGAAGAGATTGTACGATGGGAAACTCCCTATTAAAGCTGCCAAATTCAGAGATCTTCACCTCTCACAATTTTTGGAAAAACTAGAAGCGAGGAGATTCTACCAAAGCATAAGGTCTGGCAGACTTGAAGACGGCGACGACGCCAACGATTACATCGACGACCCTCCCATTGACGGTACAAACCCTGAAGAAGATGAGTGAATCCGCCAATATTTCAACGTCGATGACTTTTTCTCTATATTTGGAACATTTTTATTTTTTTGCGTTGGTAATAACCTTTTTTATAAATTTTGGGTACATTTTTTGTAAACAAATTAGTGTAAGAATTGTGCAAAAGAAAATTGTTCTGTAAATACATATTTAGTTTACATTAAAATACATTTTTGCATTCTTTAAAATCATTTCTTCTCCCCATTGTTTGGTTGAGGGGTTAAAGAGGGTTAAAATCCGCACTTTAAATTCGACGTTTTTATAAAATATCCAATATTTTGAAAAACGGTTATCTGGGAAACATATTGTGAATCTGCATAATTGGAGGTTCAAATACTACATTTTTTGTATTTTTTAAATCATTTTTCTAGTCACCTTTAGTTGGTAAACTTTAAAATTAATTTTGATGTGTAAATTAATTTTGATCTATTACGGCGGTATGAGGATAAATCTCGGGAAATGGGACGGAAATGGGAAAGGAGATGTGACATCATAACCCATGCGCAGTGATTAGTGCACAACTACTTCAGCGCTTGCGGCCTAAGGTGGCATTACATTTTCATGTTGATGATGTCGATATGATAAATCGCTATACAACCTACTAATAGCGTAGCTAGCATTGGTGACGCACACAAGCCTAGTAACTATCTCCTCGCTTCCCCGCGCACTCATAGCCCAGTCAAATGGTAGTTTGACCAAAACAAAATTGCGCAAGTTTTTTTCTCGACGGTCTTATATGTTTTTGGGGTTGCTGAATTCGAATTTATAGTTTGCTGCCTTGTAGGAGGTCGGCTTCATACCCAAAAACACAAAAAATCTGAATTTTTTAGCACTTTTTTCAGATTTTTGATTATATCTCAAAAACTGTACGTTTTTTGAAGATGAGCATTCCATACAAAATTAAAACAAATAAAATTTCCTACAAAATGCACTGGTCATCTTTGATTTTATAATAAGCGGTCTCCGCGCTAGAGCTCAGTAAAAACCAGTGATTCTTTTATATTTTCACAAAAACGTCAAAAACACCAACTTCCATCCCCTGCAACCCGAGAAATATATGTTAATAAACCTTTATATCACGTGTAAGTACATTATATATCATAAGAAAGACGTCTGCAGTATTTAATTTTCTCATAGATTTTTGTGAGAAAAAGCTTCTTTTGAATAAGTTAAATGGCAAGCCATGTTTGATAAAAACATTAAGAAATTATATTTTTGTCACTCAGTGCCAAATACTCGGATTTACGGGCGTCCTTGACGCATGTGAAATGACGTTTTACGCACTAATGTGTGAAAGGTTGCGCAGTGTGTGAAATAACCTCACAGTGCGTGAAATAGAAGTGGCACACTCTCTCGAGATCCTCGAGATGATATCACTGCGATTATTACTTGAAGTTGGCAGTCAGTGTATCCAACGCTACGCATTCGCAGCACAACTCTACGCAGCTGGGGCTCCTTTCTCTAACTCACTCGCAAAGTTGCGTATACGCATCTTAGCCAATAGACCAATCAGGATCTAGTATTCCGTTGTGGTGGGGGTCTTGATTGGTCTACTCGCTAAGAAACGTATACGTTTCTCTTGCGAGTGAGTTAGAGAAAGGGGCCCCTGACGCAAAGCCAACCTAACCTAACAACCCATTCACTGCCGCTGTCGCTTATAAAGGTACGTTTATACCGGGATACAAAATGTTGGCAACATGTTGGCAACACGTTTATGGCTGTTGGCAACATCGCTGTTGGCAACATCAACATCGCTGTTGGCAACATCAATATTGAGTGTTGCCAACACGATGTCGCTGTTGGCAACATACTGTTGGATAAATCGACTTGTATCCGGATACATGCGGTCAGAACCAGTTGAGCGTCCAAACGAAATAGAGTGTTGACATTTAAAAATGGAACCGTCAACAAAGTTTTCCTATATTTTTCAATACAGCCTGAACCACCATATAAATACTGCGACGCAAAACTATAAATAATTGATCCGATGAATTCAGTAAAAAATGCCTACTTATGCACGACTGCCGTCAATTTTTCGCTGCCTTTCTTTTCAATCTAGAAAGAACATACACGTGATGAGAGAGTACTGTTTTGTAAACTGAGAAATGCGATACGCCGTCCGATCTGCCATGTGAACACTGTGCGGCCCGTATAATGTGGCATTCAATGCAAAATTTATGCAAGAAATATAGAGAGTAGTGTGTGCACCGTTTAGAAATAAATCAATCATAGAACGTTTTTCTAAGTATCATCATAAATTCGTGTAACATACTTTCATATTTAATCTTCCCTTTTAAATCTACATTAACACATTACCGCTTAAAATCTTTCTTCGAATCATGTGTTCTTTCCCTCCTCCGTTTCTCCAGCGTGCGGGATCCCTACACGATCCCCGCAAACCGCTTCGCCGATGACGCGATTAATCATAGTCGGTGAGTTATTTATGATCGATACTATTAAGAGGTTTGAATCGACTTTCTGAAATTCTGTCCCTCGTGCGACGGAACAGGTAGGCAGGCAGGCAGGCAGGTAGGTAGGTAGGTTGGTAGGTAGGTAGGTAGGTAGGTAGGTATAGGTAGGTAGGTAGGTAGGTAGGTAGGTAGGTAGGTAGGTAGATACACCCTGCGACTCGGATTCTGTCGCTGGCGACTTTTTTTAAATGTTATTTTTAAATGTACTAATCAATGAACAATTAATTCTCATGCCCTCATTAGCTACGGTGGTGTCTACTCTCTTTAAAGAAAGCATGATGATTAATTAATCATTGGTTAGTACGTTTAAAAATAACATTTAAAAAAAGTCATCAGTGACAGAATCCGAGTCGCAGGGTGTAGGTAGGTAAATAAATCAGCGAAAGGAAACGTCACTAGTCTCATTCAACGTCTTTCGTCGACGGCACCGTCCAGACAGAGCGATATTTCCGATGTTTCCCATTTCCAATGGGAAACTCGGATACAAGCAACAGGCAACAGCTTTCTTTGATGTCACGCCGCCCGCAGTTTACGAGTAGCTATTAAATTGTCGCTAGTCGACGGGATACTCGTATTGCCAACATGTTGCCAACATTTTGTATCCCGGTTTGTACCTACATTCGGGATACTGGCTGTTGCCGAGTATCCGTCGGCGTGTTGCTAGTCGACGGGATACATGTTGACAACACCGGATTATCGTGTTGCCAACTTGTTGCCAACATTTTTGTATCCCGGTATAGACTTACCTTAAGCATTAGCGGATGAGTTGCGCGGGTGCCGCTGTCGCTTATTGGGACCGTGCAACACCCGTGCAGTGACACCTGGTGGCAGTAGTCGGCGAAAAATCTTGCACTTTTATACAGTATCAAATACGATAAGAATATAGAAATCCTCGGCAAAACCAATTAGTGAACAACAATATGAATGTTTTTCATCAGGTATATTTTATAGCCATTATTTACATGTATAGAATTGCAATAAACAGTAAGTATAACATTTAGGGCCGGCTTATTCACCTTTAGACACGTTGACTGCCATATAAGTACAGAGTGAGACATACCGTAATGTACTTTAACCCGGCAGCGGTAGTGGCTGGCATAACTTCAAGCCTTCACCACTAGTTGCGCACGATCGTTTGCCGTATCCCCTCCAAGCAGTTGCACGGTCTCAATAAGCGTTCTATTCCATTTAGACTTGAACTGGGCACTGCGGTTACATGTGCATGTGTAGGCTGGCACTTGAGTAAAGGTATTTTGACGTAAACGCGTGCACGTGGTTCGGAATTTTGACGATTTTTATATATTTTGTTAATGTTAAAATTATTAACATGAAGTTGGCATGGGGCAAAATGTATCTAAATTAGAGCGGTAGTGAATGGGTTAAAGAGTTCCTTGTTTATTTATTTCTTTTTACTTTAAAAAATACTTTTTTGTAATTGGGGGGGGGGGGAGCGGGCTTCGCCTCCACAACCCCCCATCAACCCCCCCGCCAACACCCCGCCCCGAACAACACCCTACCCCGAACCCTGTCAACTTCGTATTTGACACTTAGTGACAAAAAGTAGAATTCGTCATTCGGGCATTCACGCCCTCATAACGAAAATAACCATTAAAACTTATTAGGTAGCCGAGTCGATGGTTGCTAAAAGACTCAACGTGAGTTTATTATCGACCAGTAATTTGAATACGCATTTCAATACTGCAAATTGCTCTTCCAACGTTTCTGTTATGACCTGAATGTAGTCCATATAAACCACGACGTTACCCGCTCTAATTTCATCTTTTAAAATTGTGTTTATATATCGCTGAAATGCGGCTGGAGCCGTCTTCATACCGAAGGGCATTCGCAAACATTCATATTGCCCTAACGGCGTGACGAATGATGTGTACTTTACGGAATCATCCGAGACTTTCAAGTGATAATACCCATCCTTTACATCTAACGACGAAAAGTATTTCTTAATTGACAATGCGTTAATCTGATCCTCAATTACGGGTAATGGAGAATTATCTCTTTCCAACATATCATTTAAATGCCTGAAATCGATACACATTCTTACTTCTTCATTCTTTTTGTTTACCAGCACTATGGGAGGTGCATACTCAGAGTCACTCGGCCTAATGTACCCGTTTTCTAGCAAACTATCCAAAACAACACTTAATTTATTTTTTTGATCGTACGATAATCGTCGCGGCGCCAAATGAAACAGTTTATCATCTTTCAACCTTAATTCCAGCTCTTGATTAACCGATGGTTCATCCGGTCTTTCAGGCATCACGTACTCTTCCTTAAACAATTTCCTGAATTTCATCCTAACCTTTTCGTCGCCCTTTTCGCTTATGTTTAGTCCACCGCTTGGTTCGTCTGATTCATCGACTTCAATGTGTAATACCTCGGATATTGCGTCGTTCTCCACCGACCTACGTAACTCTAACTTGAATTTTCGTATCAAAATGTCTGCCAAGTAAAGCCGAAACTCTAAACGTATTTTCTGGAACAAAGAAAATCGGTACATCCTCTTCGACTAAATTACACAAAGTAACTCACGTCTTTACGGTCCCTAGAATTTTAATCGGCGTTTGATTTACCCCTCTGTATGGCAATGAATGCGAATCAATTGGAAGCATCGATTCTTTATCAACGAACCTTTCTTTTATCATACTAATAGGACTTCCCGTGTCTAATTTCGTATCTAAATTCAAAATTCTTCGCGTACTCCCATCATTAACTTCAAAATTACTATCTTACATTCTTCTTGAGACGCTGGCTCCTCGTAGACGTTGGTCACTTGCGGATGCGGTTTGGTCGATCCCTCAGAATTCTGCTACTTATTCTTCCAATTCTCTGGACAGTCTTTCGCTTGATGCCCCATTCGGAAATATATGTAACACGCCCCTTTCTTTCTTACTGGTCGCAAACAGTCTTTAGCAATATGGTTGGGCTTGCTGCAATTGTAGCACTTCACTTGGTCTTTCTTGACGCTATCATACTTCTCACTTTTTACTTCACTTTCCTGATTTTTACTGTCTTTGTCTTGTTTTTATGTTTTGTTGCCACTCGTCGTACTGATTGACGCACTCGTTCCTCTCGCGCCACTCTTATTTCCACTTTAAGTGCGATCCCCTTGAACGCCAAAAGCAAATCTGCCTTTGCCTTAAGCCGCAACATTAATGCTTGATTTCTCAAGCCTCTTTCTGGAATACCTTCAATAATATACTCGATGATTTCCTCCTCATCTTCCAATGGTACACGATTGGCCAAAATCGTCTTGTCATACAAATAATCATCGAAAGTTTCATTTATCTGGCACTTCCTATTTTCGGACTCCTTATTATTCAATCTCGTTGGACGGTGATCGAAGAACTTTTCCATAGCCTTCAGTAAGTCTGTCAAACTCATCTCTCGATGCTCTGCCTTTGAATGGAACCACGACGCTGCTTTCTCCTTTAAGATCGAGTCACACTACGCGCTCAGGTCACAGTACGCTCATCATCTGCTCACAGTCAGCAATTTTTGGTAATATTCACATTCTACACTCAACTGGCGCTCATTCTAATCAGTTTCATAAAAAACGTCCACACATCACTATTGCAAGAGAAACAAATTGTCAATAATTACTTTAGCTGCAATTGCCACATGTTTGGATGATGAAGAGCAACAAAACAAGAAACGCAGGAAGATATGGGTTCACAACATTTTGAAAAAGCGAAGAACCGAAGGAGAATTGTTCACTCTATACAAACTGTCCCCCGCTATACACGCCAGCGTGGCGGGTTGCATATCGGTTGACGCCTCCGATCCGCTGCAGGGGCCATGCGCCTGTAGCGCCTGTGTCTGGCGCAAGGCGGATAACCGATATGCAACCCGCCACGCTGGCGTGTATTGAAAGGGACAGTCTGTATAAAGGACTTGTAGACGATGAAACCAAATTTGTTCAATGTATTCGCTAATTTAATTGTGCATCCATCTTGCAAACTCTTGTAAACACAAAAATAGGGAAAACGAACGCTGTCTGATTACTCTTTGTACACACTGACGCAACGGTTCGCTCACGGTTCCTTCAAACTATCCGCAGGGAGAAAGACCGTGGTCAAAGATCGTGAGCGGACCATGAGCGAAACGCCAAATATGAATATTCCGATTTAAATAGCGTGTTACAATATTTTATCGCGGCTTGAGTGGAGCGTGAGCTGAGCGTGACCTGAACTATAGTGTGAATCGACCTTTTATTTCGTAGTCACCAACAATTGCCCCATCTGTTCATCCAGTTTAAACACACGTACCATATACTGCTCTTGCTTTTGCCACTCAACAAAATCTGTTCCTCACTGAAATCTGCCAATGACTCTCCAATTGTCTTTAAACTAGCCTTCAACACGTTGCTACTTGCTGTATCAACTGGTCGACCATTACCCAGTTGAACTTCCCGTCTCGTCAACTCTCTTTTCCGTTCTAATAATGTCACCTTTTCACACAACAATTTGTTTGACAATGTATGGCGGTATTTGATCGGTTGTGCGTTAATCTAGATCTAATCTGTACATCGGTCGCAACGGCGAGGCGGGCGGTATGTGTTGGTGAATGTAGGTTGCAAATGCGTTCGCAGTCCCTCGCATTTCCCTTAAAACAACCTCGCAGTGCATCTAATTCTAAACCACGGCTACATCACGGAATTACTGCATCTCTTTGAATCCAATATAATCCCAGAACGCAGATAGAAAAGTTCCTCCAGAATTGCGGTAGAATGCCACGGTAGAAATATCAGGTTCTACCGACACGACGTGCTTCGACAAGGTCTGCATCAACTTTGGCGGTATATTGGCGGCACTGCACTAATCCTGTGGCACTTTTCTATCTGGGAATATTGTGAGTGCACTATTAAATCATTTCAACTAACCGATACGGTTTAACTCCACCTCTCCACGTTTTCGGTCACTAGACGTGTCACGCAGTAGTGTTTTCCAGATTTACGACCCCGAGGAGATCTACTCTTCATCGTACCTGTTATAGTTATTAACTTGAAACTGAAGAATAAACGAAGCAAAAATCAATCGCTGTTTAGAGACTGTGCAGAGGGGTCTGGTTTGTGTTGCTCGAGAGGGTTTCTTGGGGCTATGAAAAAGTTATTGTTTAGGTATATTATGAGACGATGCAGTGTTGCACCGCCACTAAGGACTGTTCGGGCTCACCATAAATCTAGCGTTTATGATTCTTTCTTTGGCGTATCCGTAAGGTGATATGAGAAGCCAGACTAGAGGGCGCAGAGTTAGTTGTGAGTTGTTT
Organism: Xiphydria camelus; assembly: GCA_963678675.1. Lineage (NCBI taxonomy): Eukaryota > Metazoa > Arthropoda > Insecta > Hymenoptera > Xiphydriidae > Xiphydria > Xiphydria camelus. The sequence continues at coordinate 14,694,966 of OY783194.1, forward strand.
GTATTTCGTTTGTCGCATTTTTAGTTTTCCGGATTTTACCGCGTCGAGTGGCCGGCCATACGGAGCTCGTGTAGTCTGCGATCGGAGTCGCGACCTTTCTCGAGCAATCACCGTGCATTACTGTGCATTATTTTGTGTGTGTGTGTGTGTGTGTAATAAAATTATTATGGCAAAAACAGGGAAACAACGAGCAAAAGAGTTTCGTGACAGGCAACGTGTAAAGAAAGCGATAACGAAAGCGATGACGAAGGCAATAGCTAAAACTGGTACAGAACGAAGTCGAGAATGGAAAGAGAGATTTAAATTAACACAATCAAATAGTGATGTATCTGATAAAAAAAAAAGCAAAAACGTATACAGGGTACACGCAACAGAAGTGAAACTTCATGCGTAAACCCACGAAATACTAAGATTGAAAAACAAAATTAGAAAAAAAATAACTGGAAAACAAAATTAGAAAAAAAAGGTAAGGTGAAAAAAATAGAATAAAATGTAATCATGCAGTCAAGAAGGTGACGAGAAAATGCGGCGCACAGTGTCAGACTTCCCTAATTAGGGGGTCATTTAGCTCGAAAATCAATTCTTAGAAATACGAAAGGAAATATGCCCAAGTATAGTTAAACATGTACCTATAGTTCGATTAAGTAAGGGTAGAAGAAATTCTTGGAATATAGTGTGTAAACTAATGCCTCGCGAATTGAGCGCAAGTAAGTACATATGATTATATTTTCCATTTGCATTCTTCTGTAGGTTAGAGAAAAAATAGTGCGTAGATATGCGGAAGTTATTTATTTTTATTTTTGATGTAGAAACATCTATTACGGCGGTATGAGGGTAAATCTCGGGAAATGGGACGGAAATGTGAAAGCGGATGTGACATCATAACCCATGCGCAGTGATTAGTGCGCAGCTACTTCAGCGCTAGCAGCCTAAGGTGGCATTACATTTTCATATCGATGGTGTCAATATAATAAATCGCTATACAATATATTGCCGATACTTTGCCGACGGTAACAAATTCGATGGTTAGAGTTGGCTTGAGAAGAGTGCTCTGTGTGTGCTGGGTGAGAGCGAAAAATATTACCTATAGTCTGATTTCCCGATAGCTGTCAATTCGGGAGATCGAAGCGCCTAACCTCGAAATCGTGAATTTGCGAATACAAAGTATCGGCAATATAGGTATCAAAGCTTGTTTCGTTTGGGCGTAAACATACGGTACATGTAAATTTGTGCAGTGAATTAATCCACTCCGATTGAAACTGCCAGTAAGTATTATTAAAGAATTTTACTGTAAATATTAAATGCTGTACTGTGCGGTGTTATTAGAGTATTTTGAGGTTATGGAATATTGTCATATATATAACTGTACCCGAGGATAAAAGTGTATTAAGTCCAAAATAACAGTTCTTGGGAAAAGTGTTTTACTAATTCTATAATATTGTTTTATCCCGGCAGATGTGGTGTGACTTGATACAGTTATAATTATTCTATTTCCTTTGGTATCATAGGTGGCACTTAAAACAGTTTTGCATACTAACGTGGACTTAATACTTAGCATAATGCTGCAAAAATCCCATTTTCGTAAAAAGTGGACATGATACACTTTTATCCTGGGGTACAGATATATGTATAAAGAGAATATACTCTCTTTATATATATATATATATATAAACTTAGCGCGCTCTTAGTATGCTCCACGCGCGTGCCTATGACATCTGCTAGATGTCGCGACAGATAAAAGGATGACAGGAGAGAAACGTATTATTGAGAGCACGTGCTAGAATAAAAGCAACATAAGGATAATTAATCGTTATAAATAATATAAGTGATTAAAATAGAGTTGTGAAAGAGAGACGAATAAATAACCTTAATTGTCGTTTCTCTTAATTACAGGTAACTTGCAAATTTTGTACATATAGTGTAAATAGTTATATCGGTTATAAGTGTAAATGGTTATATCGGTTATAATAAAAAAAAACCTCTTAATTACAGAGAAACTAATTTGGTTCATTATATATATATATATTCACTAAATCAATTATATAATTATATAATTATATAATTATATATATATATTCATTAAATCAATTATATAATTATATATATATAATTATATAATTGATTTAATGAATAAAAATATTCCTTATTCACAGAAATGGGTAAAAATTCAGCAGAATATCAGCGAGAGTACAGCAAACGGAAACGTGAAGTACAGTTGAGAGCTGGGCGAGTGGAACCACGAAAGGCTACTCGAACTAGTACTGACAATGAGCGATCACGAGATTGGAGAGCACGTATTGCTAATTTTGCTCTGGATTCTGCGCCATCCACAATTCGATCAACTCAGGTTCCACAAATTGTAAGCCACGCTACGTTAAGACCTCCAGTATTAGGATTTAATATAGGACCGTCGACATCAACGGCCATTGTCGGAAATCCCGTAGAAAATCCAAGTTCCAATGCATGTGGAGCTCAAGCTGCTATAGCTGACGACGAAAAAGAAGAAGAAATTAATAACGATTACGTGGATTATTCAAATCACACTAAAGCCCACGCTGAGTTCAAAAAGAAGTTCCTCGATACTAACTTCGGAGCAGTGTGCAGCGTATGTGATCGACTATGGTATGACACAAACATAATAAATATTTTCTACAGTTATAAGATTTAAAATTGTTTGAAATTACTTCGATTACAGATACCAATATTCACAAATCCCAATCACATTTCCGTTCCATAGCTTTTGTTTTAATAATTTTCTTCAACCGAATATACCCACATTAATTCCACGCTACATTTTCGTATACAAAAATCGCGGCTTTCGAAATTTCAAATTTCCTTTGGATTCCTCCCAACTTTCCTCGAAGAAATTCCATGAAAAACTCGCGGTAGTTTACGCAGAATTCATATCGGAAACGCGCGAAAAATGCGAGAGCAGGTACGGTAGGCGGAAAAAAATAACGAGTTTTTTGTCATCAGGAATGTCGTTTTTTTTGCGAGCACAATACGCGAAAATCAGGTAGAAAAAAAAACATAGATCTTCTTCATGCTCTCTTAATTTCTTCTGATATGATTATATCGAATATAAGGCCACTACCAAAGCGAAAACTAAATAAATTATCTCGGGATGTAATAAATATTTCTTTAATATTTCAATTAGATTTTAATTTAAATTTAGCCGTAAGTTGCAATCTTGCAATCGTTTACACACTTTTTCTTTAATTTTCCGAATGCTGTTCCTCAGTCTTTCCTGATATGTATATACGCATATGTTTGTATTTGTACTATTGTCTAGATACGCAATAACACCGTTAATCCAACTCAAACACTCGTCCATTTTACGCTGTATGTCTGCTGGTGCTGGTGAGATTCCTTCGGGTATTTTTGTGTATCTATACAAGCCCCCTTATGTGTAATTACCGTTAACAATTCCGCACTTTCATCGTCGACTGCAAATTGCATATACGCATATTTGAGACCCAATTCGGAAAAAATTTACCACCTTGCAGTTTTGCGAAAATTTCATCTATAGTGTGCAACGGGTATTTATCTATGTATAAGTAGATGCGGAATTATAATGTCAGTTTAAAATCTCCGCAAAATCGTATTTCATTGTTGCCCTTCAATACTGGAACGATAGACGTTGCCCACTTTGACACATCCACCCGTTTTAAATGTCCTAATTCGACTAACCTGTCTATTTCTTTTTCGAGCATTAGTCGTAATGCATATGTAGTACACACACATGTCTGCATTTTAATGCTATTGGCGGCGTATTTTCTTTCACGTGGATTTTAGTTGTACTCTTATTGTGTATAATCCAGGTGAGTCGCTAAATAATGTAGGAAATTGTCGAGCTAGATAATCACACAAGGTTTCTTCGATCTTGTTTACTGCATTCGAATCGAATTTCGGTATAGTTAAAGGCCACGCGCTGAACTGTGTAAGCCATTCTCGGCCCATTAGCGCTGGTCCTGTTCCCGGCAAAACAAAGCATTTCAATATTCTCGTCGTATTACACAGCTCCACAAAAAAAATCGAAAAAATGCTTCCTCTGACCAGACCAGTATATCTTTATATTTTTGGGGTCGCTGAATCCGAATCCGGTGTCCGTTTGTCTCCATCACGTCACTTTTTTTTTAATCTCAAAAAACCATCAATAGATCATGATTTTAAAAAAGTTAATGGACTTAAACCAAATTCACTATAGGGGGTTTTTTGGGTCGCTGATCACGAATCTGAAATCAGATTTCAAAAATTCAAGATGGCGGATCCAATATAGCGGACGAGATTGTTGAAAATCGACGGATTAATGCCGAATTTGGTATAAGAGGGTTTTTTAGGTCGCTGATCATGAATCTGAAGTCAGATTTAAAACATTCAAGATGGCGGATCCAATATGGAGGACGTGATTTTCGAAAATCGACGGATTCATGCCAAATTTGGTATAGGGGTTTTTTTCGATCGCTGATGACGAATGTAATGTTATATTTACAAAAATTCAATTTTCGAAAATCTCGTCCTCCATATTGGATCCGCCATCTTGAATTTTTAAAATCTGACTTCAGATTCATGATCAGCGACCCAAAAAATCCCCTTATACCACATTCGGCATGAATCCGTCGATTTTCAAAAATCTCGTCCGCCATATTGGATCCATCTTGAATTTTTGAAATCCGATTTCAGATTCGTGATCAGCGACCCAAAAAAACCACTATAGCGAATTTGGTTTAAGTCCATTAACTTTTTGAAAATCATGATCTATTGATGGTTTTTTGAGATTAAAAAAAATGTGACGTGATCGAGACAAATGGACACCGGATTCGGATTCAGCGACCTCAAAAATATATAGGAATAATAATCTGAATCGATTTGACTATTTTCCCAGGATTTTACCTTGAAATGACCTTGAACGTGACGTGATGGAGACAAACGGACCAGATTCGGATTCAGCGACCCCAAAAACATAAAGATATACTGGTCTGGTCAGAGGAAGCATTTTTTCGATTTTTTTTTGTGGAGCTGTGTTATTGAACGTGACCTTTGTAAGTCAATTAGTTCGCCCAGTAGTACAAGGAAATAGTACTTTTTAGAAGAAATAATGTATAAAGTTTTCATATTACGTAAATTATGTTCCTAATAATATGGAGTAGGAATAAATCCCCAAAAAGTTCCCATGTGGCCGATGTCCGCAACATCCCTTATTTTGCAAAAAACCACCCCCGAATGGTACATTGTGCCGGTTTTTCTCAATTTCCTCGTAAACTGTTATTCAAACGGAAAAAATATATACAACCAAAAATATTTGCCATTAAATTCTACACAAAAACTATTCTATAAGTATTTTAGCTAATCCTCTCTGAATTTCCGCAAATAACGTTCAAAGTTAGGTGTAGTTTTTAACATGTAAAATGTGGCTTTAATTGTAGTGATTTTCATAGTTCTAGTGCTATAATATTGCTACGTAAGTATTATCTAAGTCAAATTTTAAAATTTGAAAGGGATTTTAGAGTATTATAACTATGCATTTAAGGGCTTGCTAAAAACTACCCTTAACTTTAAACGTATTTTGCGAGAATTCAGTATAAGGATTAGATAATATATTTATACAATAGTTTTTGCGTAGAATTTAATGGCGAATATTTTTAGTTCTATACATTTTTTACGTTTGAACCGGTTTACAAGAAAATTGAGAAAAACCGGCATAATGTACGATCCGGGGGTGGTTTTTTAAAAAAATAAGGGATGTTGCGGATACTGGACAATTGGGAACTTTATAGGGTTTTGTTCCTGATCCCATTGGGAAAATGTATACGTAATATGAAAACTTTATAAACTATTTCTCCTATTCCATGTTTATATGTTTAATTTACGTGTACTATACCTATCTCTTCGACAAATGAGTACAATAGATGTGAGTACATGTACCATTGAAGATATCTGTGCTGCAAGATGTCGTCTTGATAATGGACAATTCATGTCAATTCATATTATCGAATTCATTCATCACGTTTTGTGTTACACACCAGGTGGTGCAGCATTACTAAGAAAGGACTGAGGGACTCTACCAATGATACTGAGCGGTGACTTCAATATCCAGTTCTCCGAAGGTCTCATTTACTTTTTGGCTAGAGAATTCAATTTAAAATTCAACAATAATTTGAATATTCCAACTACCAGGTCGGGTACAACAATTGATGCTGTATTCTCTAGGAATCTAGAAAATATTAACACCCAAACGTTTGTGTCGCATTTTAGCTATAATAAGCTAATTGCCACTATAATAGACACTGATAATTCTATGGATACATATTCATAAAAAATTAGGAACTAATCACCGTAATTGATTCATGTTCTTCTCAAATTGAATAACGAATTTCTTGTAAAGTATATTAGAAAATATTAATTTTGAATCGGTTGGTCATTTACTCTCATACCCTTATCCTTACTATTGCCAATTATTATTTCTTATTCAATAAAAAAATACTAATAATTTACTCTACCTATAACTCATAAGCAAGAAGTTTAAGTTTCACTTCTGTCGTGCGTGGACTCCACTCACGCTGCTTTTTTTCAAATACCTATAATAAAGTATGGACAGCGATAGCGACTTTAGAATTTTATCGACACAGAATCCCACCGCAGATCTAAATCAATCCCGATATACTCCATAAGTGCGATGCTGCTCGCAGATGACGGATGTCTTTTATTTTTAAAAAACTTTAATTGCCATCTATACTCCTTACTTACATATTCGAATTCAGTTTTAAAAATCTATAATAGCCGGCGATTGTACTTTATGACACTATAAGTTTTGAAAAAGTTTGGATCAGATTTTATGGAGATATGCTCGACGCGATGAGATTTAATCTATTCTATTGAACTTAATTGTACCGCAAGATATAATCAGTGATTGTTATAAATCTTTTTATACTAAATCTAATTCTGTAAGCCTGAAGTGGCTGGCATATCAAGTTTTTGAGAAAAAACAGGCGCTTGTCAAACATGAATAGTATCGCATATACGAGCACCTCGATAAAATTTAGCCCATATTTGTTTCAGTTATATTACATCGTAAAAGATAGTCAATGCTTTTTGTAGAGTTCTTAACGCTGAATCCGAATCCGTAGACTGTGCAAAGACAGCACATCGAGTTTTTGAAAGAAGTGAAATAGAAGACTTCCTGAAGTGCGATTTTCGTGATATTCGCGCCATCTTTTTAAAAATTTAACGTGCCAGAGCAAAATGAAAAGAGGATTAAGATGAGTAAGTGAAATGGGTAAGTAATCCAGACACTCAAGTGCTCTAAATTACGTAACCTATTTGATTTTAATTCCCATGATTTTTTTGTTGACCAATATTATTAATTCACTGATAAAATTGAAGAGGTGAGTGGATGAAGGTGTTATATAACATTTTTGTAAAAAATGAGATCACTCAGTGGATGAAAGTGTTATGTCCGAATGTAACTTCTGGTAAATCTTGGATAGCTCTAATGCCATTCAAAAGCCAGATATTACATGAAGTATTTTTAGTATGCCATATGTCTACTGCATGGAAGGCGACCTACAAACTCAAATATCTCAGAACCAACTTTTTGTTACATAACACCTTCATCCACTCACCTCTTCAATTATTTTACCAGTCCTAATGGTTTTAATTTTATGATCATGTTCAAGTCTTATTCAACCAAAATATTCTTTAAGTTCCACAGTATTAAATATTTAATATACAAGTGTGAGATTTAGCGACTGTTATTTTGAAAAATTTTGATAAACTTGAATGAATAAATCGACTACGACAATAATCAACAATGACAGATACAGTTTTTTTATAATCAAAATATTCAGATCAAGAAAGATCTCAGCAAATGTTTGTGTTCAGATGAATGTACCTGAACAACTTCCATTTACTTACGTGTAATTGAAAGACATATTTAATTGTTATCCGATGAAGTATTTGAAGAATGATGAATTATTGTATAAATTCTGAATGAGATACGATTTATTTGAACCTTAAATATAGTTAAAATATACCAGAAAAAAATACAAAAACGTTAAAAGATTATTGACCCAACATAGTGGTCTACTGTTCGGTAGGGTAAAGCGAAAATGCTTTCATGTAGAAAAAAGGTCTCATTTTGTAGACCAGTGTTATAAGACGTTGTGTAATTGTCATTTAATAAACAGGTGCTCGCTTGAAGACGTTTCAAATCAGGACCGAAGCGTGTAACGAATTAAATAATCTGTTATTAAATCATTACCGGCTTATAAGGTGTTGTCACACTTTATCCTTTATTATATAATAAGAAGCTATTAAACTTTTCATCCACTTATATTTATTAATTATTCTTATAATTTATGTACTGCTTTCTACCGAAGATCTTAAGCAAGGTTATTCCGGTTCTATAAAATACTTACTTTTGGTTTAAGTAGTTGGTCAGTCCTCGTTTAAAAACTTCAGTTGTTAGAAAGTGGTCCATCATACGAATAATTGAAGCCCCTGTAAAATAAAATGAATTTAGATTAATGTATTTTGTCGGTACTCTAATTCTATTATAAGCCTTTGAAAAAAAAGTTATTTAACCCTCTAGTGGCCATTCTGGGTGTCTAGCAACCCATAGTAGGCCTCTTATGTTTACGGATTGACTGGCATAGGGGACTACCATAGGTATAAGAAGATTGCTCCAGTGGGTTGTCAACATTTTTTGTTTTGCAGTTTTTACTGCAATTGTACACTTCGACTAGTTTTCTAAGTATACGTAAAGTATAGAAAATATATTATCTCGACTTTCTCTCAATTGGAGAATTCATTGTACATAATATATATTACAACAACTGAAGGAACCGTTAATGGTGAAACAGCTCGATAAGATTGTAGTTGTCAGCGCTGAATTATATGGGTTTTTTATAATTATCTTAGGTCCCAGAAGAATACAGGTGCAGCAAAATATCGATGCTGTGCTAGAAATCAAGAGACACGGCAGTGTCTCGCGGCATGTTCGTTCAAGTAGTTTCGCGCTCAGACACGACAGCGCTCATGTCGCGAGCGCGCGCACCCGTGTCTCTTTACACCACAAATATCTGCCCCCTGCACCCCTCAATTTTTACGTCGAATTTTCTCAATAAATATACGGTTATAACCAAAACTATGCTTAGTTACGCCATATAAATTGACTATTCTCTATTGATAGAGACCAGAATAAATGTTATAAGTTACATATTAACAGAGATTCTTCCTTAGCAACGCGAAAACACGCCCCTTGCGCCTAAAAGTCGAGAATCCGATTTCTCGGGCGATATATTGTATATGTCAAAATCTCACAAAAATTCCGCCTACCTTCGGGGATAGTCGGCCACGATCGGAAATGTGTACACAGATGTGGCCACACGCATACGCCATCAAATATATGTGAGAGTGTGTGAGAGAATATATTCCTTAAATGTTGTGTATTTTCAGTTAATCAAATCAAGAGACACGGTAGTGTCTCGCGGCATGTTCATTCAAGTCGTCAGAACGACGCCGCCAGCGCTGTCGCCGCGAACACCCGTGTATCTTTACAGGAAAAATGTCTGCCCCCTTCACCCCTCAATTTTAACATCGAATTTTCTCAATAAATATACGGTTATAACCAAAACTATGCTTAGTTACGCCATATAAATCGACTATTCTCTATCGATAGAGACCAGAGTAAATGTTGTAAGTTACATATTAACAGATATTTTTCCTTAGCAACGCGAAGCCACGCCCCTCGCGCCTCGAAAGTCGAGAATCCGATTTCTCGGGCGATGTATATATGTCAAAATCTCACAAAAATTCCGCCTGTCTTCGGCGATATTCGGCCATGGTCGGAAATGTGTACACAGATGCGGCCACACGCATACGCCATCAAAAATATATGTGAGAGTGTGTGAGAGAATATATTCCTTGAATGTTTAGTTGTTTTTCAAAATTAATAAAATATTTCCATTCGCGAAACGATTTCCCTCGCATTTTTTCGATCCTCGGACGCGCTTGTTAATAAAAAGTAAACAGATTTAACAGCTAGCTATTATCAAATCGTTTGGATTTTTTTTTAATAATCAAGATAGTGCACGGAAGTAGTGTTATTTTTCTCTGGTTGCTGGTGCATGAAGAGCAGGAAAGGAGACATCTGTATCTCGGAAGAAGTGGCATCAGATAAGTTACTTCCTAACTGACTGTCTTAACCTCATTTTCATCCCTTATACAGAACAAATATCTTGTGGTTATTCTATTTTTTGTTTTCAGCGCCATACGAGAACGGGACGGATTGATGGAAATTTGATTTTTCTTCGCAGTCAAAAATCAACCTAGGTAGAAAAGAATTCTCTAGAATTGCGGTACAATTCCACGGTATGAATATCAGGTTCTACCGACATGACATGCTTCGACAAGGTCTGTATCAACTTTAGCGGTATATTGGGGGCACTGCACTAATCCTGTGGCACATTTTTCTATCTAGGAAAGCATATTATTATGGTAGTACAGCTGTACAGCGTTCCGATAATATATAATTGGAACTTTTGATAATACGAAAGGGGGAATATATCGATAAAGAAAAGATAATGAAATAATTACTTCATTATTTTAATCCAATTCTATCGTATATCTTACTTTTCTACCACGGCTTTCCCAGATAGAAAAATGTGCCACAGGATTAGTGCAGTGTCCCCAATATAATGCTAAAGTTGATACAGACCTTGTCGAAGCATGTCATGTCGGTAGAATTTGATATTCCTACCGTGGCATTGTAACGCAGAGTTCTAGAAATTTTTAATTCCGGCATATTGGAGGTAAAAAATGCATGTATACTGTCAGTACGGGAAGACGGTATATTATCGGAACGCTGTACAGCTGTACTACCATAATAATATGCTTTCCCAGATAGAAAAATGTGCCACAGGATTAGTGCAGTGCCCCCAATATACCGCTAAAGTTGATACAGACCTTGTCGAAGCATGCCATGTCGGTAGAACCTGATATTCATACCGTGGCATTGTACCGCAATTCTAGGGAATTCTTTTCTACCTAGGTTGATTTTTGACTGCGAAGAAAAATCAAATTTCCATCAATCCGCCCCGTTCTCGTATGGCGCTGAAAACAAAAAATAGAATTACCACAAAGATATTTGTTCTGTATAAGGGATGAAAATGAGGTTAAGGCAGTCAATTAGGAAGTAACTTATCTAATGCCACTTCTTCCGAAATACAGATGTCTCCTTTCCTGCTCTTCATGCACCAGCAACCAGAGAAAAATGACACTGCTTCCGTGCACTATCTTGATTATTTAAAAAAAATCCAAACGATTTGATAATAGCTAGCTGTCAGAGCATCTGTCACATTCACCACTATTGATATGACCGATGTTTTTCGGACTGAAGCGTCTATTTGGTTCGTGTCCCTGCTATTTGGTTCAAATCTCTGCTATTTGGTTCGAGTACCGGCTGTCGGTATTGTCACCGAATTTTAGGGAACCATCTTGGAATTTTAGGGAACCATATTAGAATTTTAGGGAACCATCTTGGATCCGATGGCGCCAACCGATATGCAATGTGCTACGCTGGCGTGTAGGTATTGAAAGGGACAGATTGTATGTAACAACATACATACAGGGTCAGTCGCTCTATACACGCCAGCAAATGGGTTGCATATCGCTAGGCTCTTAGGAGATACCGATGATTACTGTACCTTAAAAGTCATCTTTTTACGGACAGGACTTGAGCTAGATCCTCTTCGGTTGCACCTGTACGAGATGACATGTCAGAAAATCGTGAGTCTTCATGAAAATCTTCTAACCTACTCGTTCTGCAATAATACACTTAGTAATAAAAAGCTATTCTCCTACATGTACGTATTTTCCTCATGAATAAATTCCAAAAAGTAGTGAAATCCCCCCACAAAAACAGATTCTCTGTAAAAAAGGGCGGCATGTTCATTCAGTGCCAACAAAAATTGATACGTAAAATACTCTCCAAAAAAAATTTGAAATCAATTAAGATCGCCATGTTCAAGAGTTATATATAAAAAGTAAAAGGCATCATTTGAAAGGGAAATTATTGTAAATCAAGTGACTACAAAATTCGACTAAAGAAATTTATAAAAAAATTTTAATAAAAAAGAACTTACCGCGTTTTTTCACTTCAAAATAAAAAATTCACACAGAATTATACTCGATGTTTATGCACTTATGATTTTAAAAAATTCATACACTTATATGATACCACCAGTATACCGAATGTCGTACGAGAAACCGATCCGACGGGGGCCTTCTGAATTTCTCTGAATTTGACTTCGGCAGTGCAATTTATGAATCACTCTAACACCGTCCAAGCACTACCAATTATTCGGTATAGTGGACAAAATATGAAAACTTAAACGCGGCAAGTTCTTTTTTATTAAAATTTTTTTATAAATTTCTTTAGTCGAATTTTGTAGTCACTTGATTTACAATAATTTCCCTTTCAAATGATGCCTTTTACTTTTTATATATAACTCTTGAACGTGGCGATCTTAATTGATTTCAAATCTTTTTTGGAGAGTATTTTCCGTATCAATTTTTGTTGGCACTGAATGAACATGCCGCCTTTTTTTACAGAGAATCTGTTTTTGTGGGGGTATTTCCATACGCGAAACGATTAACCTCGCGTTTATTTCGATCCTCGGACGCGCTTGTTAATAAAATGTAAAAATTCAGTGTAATCGGAGTTGTGAATCTCAATAGTGGTGAATGTAACAGACGCTCCGTATAGTTTAAAAATCGTTTGTATTTTCTTCGATAATCGAGATAGTGAACGGATGCAGTACTGTGTTTTTCTGGTTGCCTGTGAATAAAGAGCAGGAAAGGAGACGGCAGTATCTCAGAAGAATTGTCATCAGATAAGTTTAATTGCCATCTGACAGCTTTAACCTCACTTTCGATGGAAGGAGAATTATCTTTGTGATAATTCTATTTTTTGTTTCAGGGTCATGCGAGCACGATACGAATTGATGGCTTTTCTTCTCTGTCACAATCAAAACCGTGGGAGAAAAATAGGAGATGCAATGGAATTGGATCACAACAATCAAGTAATTACTTTATCATTATTTTTTCTCTATCGATATATTTCCTCTTTCGTACTATTACAAGTTCCAATTTACACACCGACCTGTCAAACCTGAAGTGTACATGTACCTCACTTCTATTTCATTTGTTCTTCGCCTCCGTTGTAACGACAGTCAATGAGGAATCACTGATACCGATTAGGATTCGAGAGTTATTCCTTATTCTTTCTAGCACAGCATCGATATTTTACGGCACCTGTTTTCTTCTGGGACTTCCTAAAATAATAATAAAAACCCCATATGATTGTTATTTACAATTTGTTACAGATTGTATGCGAACCCGAGGGGGTTTCTTTCGACCGAGGGATCATCCACTTGTTGTTCCAAGAACCAGTTTTATTAGTTCATTCGGCGAGCTGGATCTGCTGTCTCGAGTGCATGACACAGCCCGAATACTCGTCGAGGTTTATTCCTTACACTTAACACACACACTTCCATGTCCACTTCATGTTCGATAGGTTGGTATATAAATTGGAATTTCTGATAGTATAATACGAAAGAGGAAATATATCGATAAAGGAAAAATAATAATAAAGTAGTTACTACATTATTGTAATCCAATTCCATTGTGTCCCTTACTTTTCTGCCACGATTTTTATCGTTAACAGTGAAGAAAAATGAAATGTATTGGTTGATCCATCTACTATCAACAATCAAAGTCGTGGCAGAAAAATAAGGGATACAATGGAATCGGATTACAATAATGGAGTAACTACTTTATTTATTTTTTCTCTTTATCGATATATTTCCTTTTTCGTATTATACTATCACACAAGTTCCAATTTATATACCGACCTGTCAAACATGAAGTGTACATGTACCTCACTTCTATTTCACCTTTTCTTAGCCTCTAGTGTAGCGATGGAAATTACAAAATATCATCATTTACACCCCACAAAGCACGTTTTTGCAAGCAACATTTCTGTAACATTCCTACAATAGTTTACAATATTCGTGAACATTACCGTATGTTAGAAATATATATTTATCGATAAATTCGCGAATGTTGCAAAACATCATAGAAATATTTCGGAATCATTAAGTCGAAAGATCTCCTCGATAAGGTACAGCTCGATAAGATTGTACTTGTTAGGGTTGAATTATATAGGGCTTTTATAATTATTTTAGGTTGTTCCAGAAGAACACAAGTGCAGCGAAATATCGATATTGTGCTGGAAATTTATTTACGAGTAAGCGGGCGAAATTTCAGCGGTGCATGCAAAAGGATTTCTTAAAACTATTCCAACGTCTCGAGTTAATACTTATATGTAACAACATACATACAGGGTCAATCGCTCTATACACGCCAGCAAATGGGTTGCATATCGCTCGGCGCTTAGGAGATACCGACGATTCCTGTAATTTAATGGTAATTTCGTTACCCCGGACTCAAACCCCGATAGCCCGGACTCAAACCAAAGAGACGTATCAATTTGAAAAACATCGGCTAACTTTTAGTGTAGGTTATGGGTGCTCCGAAAAATGTGACAGCTGTTTGTGTTTTTATTATTAATAAATAGAAGCCGTGCTATTTTTCTGTAGTCATTCATCGAACATAGACAGCGAAAAGGAGTCGAAATGCAATCAGATAAGTTAATTTCTGAATGACTTCATTTAACCGGTTAATCATGAAGTTAATTTTAATTAAGTTTAATTTTAATTAAGTCATTAACCGGTTAACTTCATTTAACATTTAACCATGAAGTACATACATGCACCGGAGAAAGCAGATCCAGCGCGACGAATGAACTATTCCGACTGGTTTTTGGAACGGCAAGGGTCTTCATGAAAATCTTCTAACCTACTCGTTCTGCAGTAATATTTAATAATAAAAAACTATTCTCCTACATGTACATATTCTCCTGATGAATAAATTCCAAAAAGTAGTGAAATCCCCCCACAAACACAGATCCTCTGTAAAAAAGGCGGCATGTTCATTCAGTGCCAACAAAAATTGATACGTAAAATAATCCCCAAAAAAGATTTGAAATCAATTAAGATCGCCATGTTCAAGATTTATATATAAAAAGTAAAAGGCATCATTTGAGAGGAAAATTATTGTAAATCAAGTTACAAAAAAATTCGGCTAAAAAATTTATTAAAAAAATTTAATAAAAAAGAACTTGCCGCGTTTTTTCATTCAAAATAAAAAATTCAGACACCGAATATACTCTGTTTATGCACTTATGATTTTAAATAAATTCATACACTCATATGATACCACCAGTATATAGTGGACAAAATAAGCTCTCTCTCTCTCTCTCTCTCTCTCTCTCTCTCTCTCTCTCTCTCTCTCTCTCTCTCTCTCTCTCTCTCTCTCTCTCTCTCTCTCTCTTAAATGCGGCAAGTTCTTTTTTATTAAAATTTTTTAATAAATTTTTTAGCCGAATTTTTTAGTAACTTGATTTACAATAATTTTCCTTTCAAATGATGCCTTTTACTTTTTATATATAAATCTTGAACATGGCGATCTTAATTGATATGAAATCTTTTTTGGGGAGTATTTTACGTATCAATTTTTGTTGGCACTGAATGAACATGCCACCTTTTTTACAGAGGATCTGTTTTTGTGGGTTTATTTAAGAGTAAGGGCGAAATTTCAGCGGTGCATGCAAAAGGATTTTTTAACAATATTCCAAAACGTCTCGAGTTAATATATGTAACAACATATACCGAATGTCCTCTGGCAAACTCCTGATTTTGAATTTCCCTGACATTTAGCTGGAAGTGGTTGGCTCGGTGCTTTAAGAATTGGCTTCGGGAGAGTGCGCTGCGGTCTTACGAGCTGAGCAAAAAGTGTCATAAGTCTGATCTCCCGGTAGCTGTCAATTCGGGAGATCGAAATCGTTAATTTGTAAATAATGATTACTAATATGTAGAAGTGGTAAGAAATATTCATTCGGGTTTCTTCGATGATATTCGCCAAGTGTTTAAAAACCGGTGTCCGATTTTTGCCAATAACAGTTGCTTCAACTTCCAGTGATATTATTAAGTATTACTGCAGAACGAGTAGGTTAGAAGATTTTCTTGAAGACTCATGATTTTCTGACATGTCATCTCGTACAGGTGCAACTGAAGCGGATCTAGCTCGTGCCTTGTCCGTAAAAAGATGACTCGATGGACATTGGAGAATGTCAGACTTGTCACCGAGCGCCTATTACCCACGGTACATTAATTGCAATACGTGCTTCTCGTTTCAACTATTCCAGCGTTAAATAACTTTTACTTCTTTCAAGCTAATAACATTTTATGAACTGTTCGTGGTAGGAGGCAGCGATCAATAATAGCGAGTCGTCGTAGACAAGTGTGCCGAACTACTACTGCGATAATGTGCCCAAGCTCACGGTCTATTCTGCGATTAACGTTAACGTAATCGTGATTATGCTCGGGTAATGGGTGTTCCAAAAGAGGTAAAGTTGATACTAAACATCGGACGCTGTAAGCTGACTTGCTAGTGTATGCTTCGCAACTGGAACATCATCGCAGGAATAATTTGTCTACGATTAGTCACAATCATTGATCGCTGCCCCTACGATCAACAATTCGTACAAGGTAAATACTTTGAAAAAAGTGAAAGTTATTTAAAGCAGGAATAGTTGAAATGAAAAGCGCATATTGCAATGAAAATACTGTGGGTGAAAGGCGCTCGGTGATAAGTTCGACAATGTCTGATGTCGATCGACTCATTTTCTTCAGGATAGGACAGGAGTTACATCCTCCTTTGTTTGAACCTTATGAAAGGGGACATGCAAGAAAACCGTCAAAAACTTCATGAAAATCTTGTAACCTACTCGTTCTGCAGTAATTACTTACTTAATCACTAGAAGTTGAAGCCACAGTTATGGACACCGATTTTTAAACACTTGGGGAAACTCATCGAAGAAACCCAAATAATTATTTATCACTTCTACACATTATTCATTATTATTTACAAATTAACAATTTCGAGGTTAGATACTTCGATCTCCCGAATTCTCTTCTTCTTCTTCTTCTTCTTCTTCTTCTTAGTGATGGCATCGACTATATAATCATAGTCATACAGCCACTATAGCTTATTGTTAGTGAGTGGGGGTCGTTAGTGGGCAGAGGCCACCATCTGTTAGGCGGGCGGTAGAAGCTCAAATCATGAGGTTAGTTCTGTTAATAAAGGTTGTGATGAGTGGGATTGTTTTTGGGTAATTGGCTATTAAGTTTTCAATGGTGGGAGGGGAAGGAATCTGAAGTCTCCGGAGTTGTCTCATGAGAGTCGCGCGTTGAGCAGAGTACAAGCTGCAGGACCGCATTACGTGATTGATGTCAACCACCGGCTCCCCGCAGTCGCAGGCGAGACAGGCTTTGGGACAGCGAGTAATGGTTGCTTCTTATTCTGTTGACGGTGACAATTCCGTGTATAGGAAGATTCAGTTTAGAGTACCAGGAAGGCTTCAACCGTTCAAAGTAGTGGGTAAAGAACAGACAGCCGGTGCGTGCCTTAGTTTTGTTAATGTAACTTAGGAAGAGGGTGTCCGAATATTCGTTGGCTTTGGGGAAAAGGTCGGAGTAGGGAATCTTGGGGATGGAGGGGGTGCCTTTTTAGAGCCATTTTTGGCGGCCGAGTCAGATGTTTCGTTCCCTGCAATGCCTTGATGGGCGGGAATCCAGACTAGGTGTATAGCTTGGGAGCTGGGATCGATGGAGTTGAGTTTATTGCGGATGCTGAAGATAAGTCTATTAATTTGATTTTTGAGATTAGGAGAGGCGATGGCTTGAAGGGAGCTTAATGAGTCTGTGAATATGTATGCTATAGGGATGCGGAGGTCTATGATTAGGAGGATGGTATGGAGAATGGCTGTAGCCTCAGCAGTGAGCACTGAGGCGTCGGAGGGAATTTTGAATTCTAAGGGAGAGTCCATTTCTGGGGAGTGTATAGCGAAGCCCACTCCTGAATCTGTTTTAGAGCCGTCTCTGTAAAAGAGTGAGACGGATGGGTTTAGGGAGTTCAAATAAAGTTGGAAGTCTGCGTTAGGGCAGGGAGAGTTGGATTCAGTAAACTTTTTGCCGGTGATGCAGTCAATGAGGTCTAGAGGAGGTGGATTGGGTATGTATGAGTAGTATAGAGGTTTGGGGTGGGAATCAATACGGTCCTGGAGATGAAAGGTTTTAGTGAATAGTCTATAATAAATGACTGTCTTGAGAGGAGGTTAGGGGGGTTGCGTTCCCTGGAATGGATGTGAAGATAACTTAGTTTATTGACTGTCGGGTGATTTTCTGTCGAGAATGTTCTGAGTAGAAATTTGTAAGCGCAGTTGATGAGTCGCATGTAAAGGGGAGGGGTATTGCTTTCGGCGTACATGACATTAATGGGGGTAGAGCATCGGTACCCCGAGACGAGTCGAATAGCTTCGTTTTGAATTTTTTGGAGTTTGCTTGTAATGGAGAAATCGTCTAGGTTAAAGCAGAAGGAGCCGTATTCTAGAGAGCTGCGGAGTAGGGATTTGTAGAGGATTAGCAAAGTGACTGGGTCGGCGCCCCACCAGGTGGTGCGGAGCGCCTTGATTACGCTTAGCACTTTCCTGCTTCTGTTGGCGAGGTGGTTTAGATGGAGATTCCACCTTAGTTTTGTTTCTAGGTGGAGACCGAGAAATTTGGCGGAGTTAGACGGGAATATGGGTGAATCGTTTAGGAGGATGTTAGTGCCTGGAGGGATGTGCCGTTTTGTGAAAATGACCATGGAAGTTTTGGAGGGTGAAATTTGAAGGCTTTTGCTAGCTAAGAATGCTGATATGCTGTTTAATGAATGTTGGATAGAGGACAAGGCTTCCGGGAGGTAGTTTGAGCGAGAGAAGATGGCAATGTCATCAGCGAATTGGATGATGGAGCAACTTTCGTTGATTACTGATTCTATGTCTTTGATGTACAAATTATGTAAAATTGGACTTAGGACAGAGCCTTGAGGCAGACCGGTGGAGTTGGTATGGGGTTGCGATAGTGAACCATTTGTTTTAAAAAACAGATTCCTATTGGAGCAGAGGTTATGGGTGAATTGACAGTATTTTTTAGGGATGCCGGCTGAGGCCATGGTTTGGATGAGGATATCAGGGGCAACATTGTCAAATGCGCCAGAAATGTCAAGGAACACTGCAGGGGTGAATTCATGGAGGGAGAAACCTGTGTAGATTTCCGTAACTATGAGTGCGAGATTGTCGGCACACGAGCGCTTCTTTCGGAAACCGTAGTGGGAGTTCGGGAGGATGTCATGATGCTCTACCCACCAATTAAGTCTATTTTGAATAAGTTTTTCAAGGAGTTTTAGCATACAGGAGTCCAGGGAGATTGAGCGGAAACTACCGCCTTTGGGTTTAGGTATGAGTATGATTATGAAGTTTTTCCATGAGTCGGGGAAGGATCCCTCTTCTAGGAGAGTGTTGAACGTGTCTAAGAGATAGGCGAGAGCGGGGGGGGGGATTCTTGATGATTTGATTATTGATGTGGTCTATGGCTGGGGCTGACTTGATTTTGATGTCGGAGGTAACGGTCTCGAGCTCCTGGAGGTTGAATGGGCATTCCAGGTAAAGGTTAGACATGAAGGCGGCTGGCGGGGGGGGGGGGGAGGGGTTGGTGGTTTGCAGAAATTTTGTATGAAGGTTTCCATTTCGTTGATAGTTGATGTATCATTGGTATATTGTGTGGGAGGTTTAATGAAACGATATCTGAAGCCTTTGATCTTATTCCAGACCGTGGATAGTGGGGTGTTGAAGCTCAAGGATTTACAGAACTGGCACCATGAGTCTTTCTTTTCTTGCTCGAAAACTTTCCTCGCATTGGCTTCTGCTTTTTTGAGGGTGATGCAATTAGTGATTTTGGGGTTTTTTCGGAAGTTGGATAGAGCTTTTTTGCGTTCGGAGTTGGCGTCAGAGTAGCGATCGTTCCACCAGGGCGCGTTCCATTTACGGCGAGAGGGGTTGGAAGGAGGTTTGAGGGGTGGGGAGGACTTTATGATGGCAGAGTCTATTGAGTGTATAAGAATATCGTATTTTTTGAGGGGGGACAGGTACGCCTGGTTCTGGGAATGGTTGGACAGATCGCTGGACAGCGATTCTTTGAAAAGGTTCCAGTCGGTTTTCTTCAGGTAGTAGCCATGGGTTGAGGGAGGGAAAGGGCGCTCTGTAGCTCCTATGGATAGTATAATGGGAAGGTAATCGCTTCCCATGCTATCTGATAGAGTGGTCCAGTTAGCGAGGGGACAAATGGATGAGGAAATAAGAGTTAGGTCAATGCAAGAGAGTGAGTGTGTAGATTTGTTAATGTGTGTGTGGGAGCCGTCGTTGAGGATTACCAGGTCGGAATTATCAGAGTCTAGTAGATGAATGAGGGGTTTGGCAGTAGAACAGGAATGATTGGAGCCCCAGGCTTCATGATGGCAGTTGAAGTCGCCGGCAATTATTACGTTATCCAGGTTAGCTACAGAGTCCAGCAGACTGGTCCAATTGGAGTGGTTGAACGGATTATAGGGGGGACGGTACAGATTAACTATGTGGAGTTCACCAAAGTCGGTATTGATAGGGTCTCTAAGGTGTTGGGGGAGTTATGGATCTTTTGTATGACGGTGAAGGGGAGGTTGTCTCAGATGGCAGTAGCTAGTCCTCTTCCTAGGTTGGTCAGGCGGTTATTTTGTATGGTGGAAAAGCCAGGGATGTGGAATTTTTTTGAGTGGGGGATTTTGGTTTCGGAAAGGAGAATAATATCGAATTGGTGTGATATTTGTAATAGTAAGTCTTTTTTGTTTCTTATACCTTGACAGTTCCAGTGTAGGATAGAAATATTGCTATTGTGTTTATTGGTCATGTTGGGAGGGGTTGGTGCTGGGGGGAGGAGAGGAGATTGGAGGAGGGAGTTGGAGTTGGGTGAGGTTGGTACTTAAGCTTGCTAAAACTGGCATCATCTGGGAAATTAGGTTAATCAGGGGGGGAAGGTTCTCGAGAGCCGCGGTTAGGCGGTCAATTTGATTCGCTGAGGGGATGTTGGCGAGTAAGGAGAGGTTGGTGGAAGGATTGGGTGATGGTGATGTAGCGATTGGGGCTATGGGAGGGGGGGGGGGGGGGGGTGAAGTGGCGCTGCAGGGTCACTTCGAGGGTTAGATGGTGGTTGCGCTGTGGGAGTGGAGTAGGAGGGAGAGTTATTATAGAGAGACGGAGTATAGTTGCGTGGAGAAGTAGCGTGGGCGTTAGCGTTTATTGAGGTGAGGGTATGGGTAGAGGGTATAGGAGGAGAGGTGGGGGAGGTAGTGTTGACCGTAGGCCGTTTGGGTGGGATGAGAGAAGGAAAGTTCTGATTGTTTAAGAGAGGGACGGGAGGAGAGTAGGTATTTGAGTTTAGGATGCGGCTAGCCTCGATAAGAGGGAGATTGTCGTGCTGCGCTAAAGCTCTAATGTTTTCTTGTCGGATGTAGAGAGGGCATGTTTTGTCTAAGGTATTGTGATCAAGGGATTTGCAGTTGATGCAGTAGTTATTAGTTATCCGATTGGGGGGGAGAGGGGTTGGGGTTAGTCGATGGGTGATCGGAGGATCCGCATTTAATGCACCTTGCTTTGCTGCGGCATAATTCAGTTGGATGATCGAGCCTGTAGCAATTGTGGCAGATGGAGACGGGCGGAGAGTAGGACACGACCTTGAAGTGGGCGCCAAAGAGTGTGACGCTTTCTGGGAGGGTTTTCCCCTCAAAGTTTAGGAGGAGTGTAGAGGAAGGGGTATATTCGAAGGTCTCATTGATTTTGAGATATTAAATATTTTAGCTAGTCTTCGAAATAACGATTTTTTTTGTATTCTAATATTTTTTGTCTTCCCCCTACATTATACTCTATTATTACCACTTCTCCTTCCTTCTGCCAATCAGGATCCAATGAGCTCATCGAGAAAAATTCAGGAGCATATGTAGCTCTTCATTATGGATTTATTTGTACCCCTTTAACTCTAATTATTAGCATTAAGGGGGAAAGCCACTGTGACGACCGGAAAATCAATGATAACTGTGAATTTTTTCTGATTAAAATAAAAAGTGGGGGAAAAAACTTTTATAACTACATGAAAGTACATATATTTTAGTATATTAGAAAAAAAAGCAACACAATATATCATTAAATTACACTGTAATGTGCGATGCCGTAAAGCTCCTCTGAAAAATCCTTGGCGCCATTGCTGTGTCCGAACGATACATCCAAACCAAAAAAAATCAATTATTTCCTTAAACTATATGAGTCTAGCTTCAGTTAAGCGTACGGATTTTTAAACATTTTAATTTTTAACAATGTAACCCATGTTTAAATAAAGAACTTCGAAATTTATAGAAAAATTGCTGTTTTTTAATTATATCTCAACAAGTAATCGCTTAATCGAAAAAATCATACGCTTAACTAAAGATAATTGTCTTATAAATATTCTGTGAAAATTTCAAGGCAATCGGATAAAAATTGACTGAGTTATGATGGCGCCCATTTGGAAAAACGTAGTTTCGAGATAAAAGCCTCTAAGCCGCGCGGTAGAGTTCGAGTGTCTGCGCTTACTCGCACAAAACCTTTCATTACTCCATCACATTTTTGAATTTCGGTTTGAAACTTAGGGAATGGATTCTTGAAACCTCGAGCATTAAGAAAATGTAAAAAAATCGGTTTTTTTTTGTACATATCACAGTGGTGTTCCCCCTTAAGAATCCCTTTCCTCTAAGCATGTTAGGATTGATGATAAATGAAAATAGCTTCGTCGTGCCATTTGTGTATAATAATGATTTTATATAATAACCCAGTAAACACGTGATTGAACAGCAATGTAACTTGGAAGTTACATGTAATGTTACAATGTAACGCTTGTGATATGTTGAAGATATGTAACATAAGAGTAACATGCATTATTTCATTTGTTATCTGCAGGTAATGTAATTTTTATGTGAAGGATTTTCGTTGTAGTTGCATAACAAAAAGTATGTAACGGTAACGTAACATGCTTGTAACAATTAAAGTATAGCTTCCGTGATAGGTATGTAATGTGGCACGAACGTAACTTGTAAATGTTACAAGAATGTTGCAAGACTACGTAACATTTACGTTACATGCGTATCACAGTGGTGATGTATCATCACTAACATACACGTTATGTAACTATTATGTGGCGTGGTTACGTTCTATTTATGTAACTGCAGTGCGTAACCGTAACGCTACATGCTTGTAACAATAGTAATGCAACTTCGGAGATAGTCCGGTGAAGTTACAGTGATGTTACTTGATCTACATGACAAGAATATTGCAAGACTATGTAATGTTTATGTAACATGCGTATCATAGTGGTGATATAACATGATTAACATGCACGTTATGTAACTATTATACACCGTGGTTACGTCAGAGTTATTTAATAGAAGTGTGTTACTGTAACGTACCATGCTTGTAACGATTGTAATGTAAATTTGGTGTGGTAGTAGGTATAACTTATTCAAAGATAGTAAATTATTAGGATAGGTATCGCGTGCGGTTATTTGTTTTTGAAGTGAAACTTCTTTGCTGAGGGTACTGAATGCACGCCCGATGAGACGAAAAACCGTAACGAAACCCACACACTCCACCGCTCTCGACCGTGTCTCACTCATACAGCGCTCTCGACCCTGTCCCAAGAAACCGCTGTCGACTCTGCCCCATTCCACCGCTCCCAACCGTGCGTACGTTAAAGCCATGTGTCGACTTTGCGAGGCTGGCTTGCGAAGCCGCCGCGCGAGGCCTGCCTCATGTTGGATCACCTTGCCTAGTGAAGCTGACGCCGTTCGTTTGTCT
Source organism: Xiphydria camelus (assembly GCA_963678675.1). Classification (NCBI taxonomy): domain Eukaryota; kingdom Metazoa; phylum Arthropoda; class Insecta; order Hymenoptera; family Xiphydriidae; genus Xiphydria; species Xiphydria camelus. Next base: position 14,718,880 of record OY783194.1, read on the forward strand.
ACATATTCCGAGGCAAAAATGTCTTGAGACTGCCTTGCGTGGCGGCTTCGCGAGCCAGCCTCGCAAAATATGTGTTCCGTCGCAAAGGGGACTTCCACGTCATTTCTTACCGCTCACTATTATCGCAACCTAAGTAACGCACAAATCTAGATCTAATCTGTACATCGGTCGCAACAGCGAGGCGGGCGGTATGTTTTGGTGAATGGGGGTTGCGAATGCGTTCGCAGTCCCACAACTTTCCCTCAAAACAACCTCGCAGTGTATCTAATTGTAAACCACGGCTAAATCACGGAATTACTGTATCTCTTTGAATCCAATATAATCACCAGTACTATTGTGTGAGTCCAGTGTTAAATCATTTCAACTAACCCCGATACGGTTTAAATCCACCACTCTACGTTTTCGGTCACTAGTGGTGTCACGCAGTAGTGCTTTCGGGATTTACGACCTCGAGGAGATCTACTCTTGATCGCACATGTTATAGTTATTTATTTGAAACTGAAGAATAAATGAAGCAAAAATCAATCGCTGTTTAGACTACGCAGAGGGGGTCTGGTTTGTGTTGCTCGAGAGGGTTTCTTCGGGCGATGGAAGCTATTGTTCATAATATGAGGCGACGTAGTGTCGCGCCTCCACTAAGAGGACTGTTTAGGCTCACCATAAATCTAGCGTTTAGGACACTTTTTTGGGCGTATCCGTAAGATGATATGAAAAGCCAGACTAGAGGGCGCAGAGTTACTTGTGAGTTCTTTGTATTTCGTTTATTGCATTTTTAGTTTTCTGGATTTTACCGCGACGAGTGGCCGGCCATACGGAGCTCGTGTAGTCTGCGATCGGAGTCGCGACTTTTTTCGAGTAACAACCGTGCATGTACATTCTTTCGCGTGCGCGCGCGCGCGTGTGTGTGCTAATTTATAATTATTATTGCAAAAAAGGCCACAGAACCGTCGAAACAGTAGAGTGACAGGCAACGTGTTAAATAAACTTTCCATTTCGTAAACGTCAATGAACACTGAACATTCTTTCGCGTGTGTGTTATATTAAAATTATTATGGCAAATACAGGAAAACAACGGGCAAAAGTTTCGTGAGAGGCAACGTGTAAAGAAAGCGATGACGAAGGTACTAGCTAAAACTAGTACAGAACGAAATCGAGAATGGAGAGAAATAATTGAATTCACACAATCAAATATTGATGGATCTGCTTATGTAGATTAACACCAGTCCACAACACTAAAAAAAACAAAACGTACGGCCGCCACAAGCGGAAGAAGTGAAACTTCGATACCAGTTTCAATGAATTTGATTCCGGTGGTATTAGTTTCAATTGGCTCTACGAAGAAGCATTGTAAAAGACTTGTATAGAGCCAATTGAAACTAATACCACCGGAATCAAATTCAGAGAAACTGGTATCGAAGTTTCATTTCTTCCGTGTGTGGCGGCCATACGTTTTGTTTTTTTAACGGCGTGCTCTCGTCCTCGAACGTTGATTGGCTCATCTGTCAAATCGGTTGCATTGGGTGCGTAACCGGATGAGAGCCGCTGTGAATATCGTACGGCATATGTCGTGATGTGAGGTGCGTCGACCCCGGATGTGTGTGTGTGTGTGTGTGTGTGTGTGTGTGTGTGTGCGTGGTGTGTTTCCCGCGTTCGTTACACAAGGTCCCGATTCTGTAGTTTTGAGCTCCGGATTTCAAGGTAATTATACTGTTTAATAATGAATTATTAGCTTTATCTAATGTAGATTACACTTAGCATCATATGACACGAGAAAAGAAATGATGCCGAGCGATAGTTTGCTGGTCCTCGTGTTCTCGCACAACTGGTACTTGCGAGGAGTACGCCACGCGTTGTTACTCCTTGCACGAAAATATTACCTCGCATGCAAGCATAATATTCTTGATAATGTATAATTAATATTCACTTAGTTTCTTATAACTGATAAACCCTTGGTTTAAGAGCTCAAGCTAACCTAACTTCGAATTCGACGGCACCCGGGTCGAATATTTTGACCTGGTAAGTCCTGCTAAGAATGAACGTTTGCAGGTCTAAAAGGAATGACCAGGTCTTCGTGAAATGTAGAAAGTAAACCTTGCTTATCCTTTCATAGCCTAGTTACGGTGAATATCAAATGCCAACAGGTCTAACACGGACTTTTCACAATAGACCTGGGAAAGCCGTTATTATCCTATCGCAGGTACTAACCAGGTCTAAGGGCCGGTCTTACCAACAGGTATAAACGCGGTATAGCGCTATACTGAGAATAACCATAAGGCTTATTGTTGGTTATTCTTAGTATAGTGCTATACAGCGTTTATACCGTGTTGGTAAAACCGGCCCTAAGAAGGCCTTCTGAATTTTGTTTCCCCCACTCTTTTCCCCTTCCTCCCACGTATACTGCATGTCCCATAAGAAACGCAACAAGCGACATTTACCTTCGGCAGTATTTGCCGACGGTGCATGAGTCGGTACATGTGCACCGTCGGTAAATACTGCCGAAGCTAAATGTCGCTTATTGCGCTTCTTATGGTACATACGGTAAATAAATATGCAGTTATTTAATTTGTATTTAACACACTTAGGGCCGGTTTTACCAACACGGTATAAACGCGGTATAGCGCTATACTGAGAATAACCAGCAATAAGCCTTATGGGTATTCTCAATAAAGCGCTATACCGCGTTTATACCTGTTGGTAAAACCGGCCCTAGGTGTCATGAACGTCACGTGTCGAAAAATCGTGTTCAAAAATTGTCTGTGGCGAACGAACGAAAATTACGTTCGCCATTTCGACCCGGAATCGGCCTATGGACTCGACAGTAAGGCTAGGCCGACTCCTGCCTTAGACGCCCTGTGGTCCTCTTATATATAGCAATTTACCGAAGTTTTACTACCGAGAGCCGACAGCCGGGGGCCAGGAGCCGCGAGCCGAGGGTCGAGAGGGTCGGCGCTATCTGGCGTCAGGCCGCCAAAGCATGACGGGTCGCCACATGACAAAGTTTAATTAAACACAAACTACCACAAAATATTTAAACAAGATAACTGATCATTTTCTTTTTCAGAAATACCTATTGTTAAGGTTTAAAGAGTAGATAAATACCAAAAGTATTTAAAAATTTGACATAGGCAAGTTCCCTATTAATTAATTATTATTTGAAAACCACTAAATGTATTAAATAACTTAATTTATGAAAATAATAGTAAATTTTAAGTCAGATTTTTATTATATTCTTTTCGTTGAAAGAGAGGGAAATGAGTTGAGAAAATAGGAACATCATATTCCTCACTCTTTTCCTTTCCCGCTATAATAATTCCTCTTCCAATGAAGAAAATTAAATTTTAATTTTATTTATCTATATTTTATTCATTCACAAAAATGTGTATATTTTTATTTATTGATTGACTGATTTAGTTATTTATCAACATTATAGAGAGAGGAATTAATAAAATTGCTAATACATTGCCCCCCCCCCCTATCCTTTCAATTCAAGGCTACTTATAAATAATTTTCCGTTCAGAATGTTTAATTGATTATCTATGAATTTTAAATTATACGAAAAAGAGCTAAACAGCACGTATTAGGACATTGACTAGCTTGAAAGAATATATCCGACTTATTAAGGACAGTGAAGGCCATATTTACATATCAGGACAACTCAGGTTTTAGAGAAGAATCCCTTTACAGGTATTCTAAGGCTCTACCAGGTCTACCCAGGTCTAAACAGACCTTAAAGCAGGTCTATTCAGAATGGGCAGGTCAAAATCTTCGACTCGGGCATGCACTGTGTTTAACGGTACTGTATTCGAGGTTATGCTAGTTATGAGCTCATCTTTACATCATGCACAATTGCAACACGCGTATATAATTATTATCTAGCATTTGTAATAAGAATTCGAGTTACAATTTGTAAATATTTGTAAGTGATTGAAAGGGTCGCTGTCAGGAATAAGTAGCGATTCAAAGAAACGTTCGGAGGCAAACTACTTTTCTTGGCATCGAGATGCTATTACATCCCATAATTATTAATGTTATATTAATTAGAATTTAACAACATATATATTATTTCAGTCGAGAGTATCGTGTGTGTATCTACCACTAAAAATTACGGGCCTCATTCATTGCCAATCGAAGATCCTGACAGAGACAGCGTAAAGTGTACACGAATAATAATCGAGTGAGGAAATCTCTCAGTCTGGAAGTGTGCTGGAATAACGCTGCGAAGAGGACAATAACCAAGTGCTCTTGATTTGGACGACGTATTCCGCTAAGAATTTTTATTATTTGTTTGCAGAATCGATTTTGGAGCAATATCCGGCCTTGAAGGAAATGGATTTCGAAGAAACCGTCTCGGATTGGTTCCGATTTGCCCAACAGACTGCCACCCGAGAAGCAGGGAATGAGCAAAAGAGACAAGATAAAATAAATGAGTGAAGATGGCGAGGGCAAGTCAGACTTAGTCGCAATTTTGAGTAATAATACTTCTAATAAATAGAGTTGCTCTAGTCTCAGAACTGCCTTACCACGTTGTTTATCTTGTTGAAGCGATCAGTTGATCAACTCTTTTCTATTCTCTTTTTCTATTTAATTTGTTCACGTCAAAACGCCACCGTGCGCAGCATTAAAATGGAGATCAGCGTCACTTTGATGTCTAGCAGAGCTGGGCAAAAGTACCTCCAATTTTAAGTAAGGTAACTCTACCCAATATGGCCTAGAACCCAATATGGCCTAATCATGATATCTCGGTTAATACGTGATAAATTCAAATGATGGCGCTACCAGTATGTTCGCAGAGCTCGTATGACTCGTCTGATCTAGTTCTACGCGAAAATAATGCGCGGATATCTCATTAATTAATTAAATGTAAGCGCGTGTCTGTCTTCCGCAGTAGCATGTAATTTTGTACCAGTAAGTATTTGTTATTTAAGAATTAGTTACAGGTGATCGAGAAAATTGCAATTTTGTCTATAGATAGCACGTTCAATCTACTTTTCAATGACATAACCTTATTTTATTTTCCTTTTGTATTTCCATTACTTTTCAAAAGAAATATATTCTCATGTGTGCAAGACCCAATATGGCCTACCTAGGTCTATCTAGGCCATATTGGGTGTGCATGTCATTTATGTCCCGTTTTTTCACTAGTTTTTATTATTTTTAGTCATGAGTTCAGTAGATGGTAAGAAAAGAGGGAAGTGGACTGAAGAAGACCTCCAGAAAGCTGTAGAGGCGATCACCACGAAAAAGATGTCCGATTATAAAGCAGCAGTGAAGTTTCGTATTCCTCGCAGAACTCTCCGTAGATACGTCAAATCGGATTCCAATGTTAAAGCTAAGTTGGGACGAAAGTTTACGCTTTCTAAGCAACAAAATACTGAGCTCTGTACCCGAATTGTACGACTAGCAGAAATAGGCTACCCAATAACCAGCAAGATATTGAGATTATGTGTATACAAATACTGCAAACAAAATGACATTAAGCATCAGTTTTCGGACGTAAAGCAAATTGCAAGCTACAAATGGGTACAACAATTCTTGAAAGCAAATCCCGTTGTTTCTATCAGAAAATCTCAAAATCTGAATCCTGCTAGGGCGCAGAAATTAAACAAGTTCATTGTTGAAGATCACTTCGCAAAAATTAAAAGGCTCTTGGAAGATAATGACATTTTTGCGAAACCTGAAAGACTTTATAATATGGATGAGAAAGGTTGCAGACTCAATTTACACAAAGAACCAAAAGTTCTCGCCAAAAAAGGTGCACGAAGAGTTCATATTGTCGGCAACGAACACGGGGAAAACGTGACGATCGTCTCCTGTGCAAACGCAATAGGTTCAGCGATTCCTCCCATGATATTGTTCAAGGGCAAACGAATGAAAACAGAATTTTCAGATGATTTACCACCTGGTTCAGTTTGTCGTATGACTGAGAGAGGCTCCATGACATCGAAATGTTTCGTCGATTGGCTGCACCATTTTGGAAACTACAAATCTCCAGGTCGTTGCGCACTAATTTTTGATGGCGCTAAAAGCCACTTGGACTATGACATTGTGGAGACTGCTAATCAGTACGATATTGTATTGTACTGCCTTCCATCCAATACAACGCATGAGCTTCAGCTCCTCGATAAAGCAGTGTTTCGGTCATTCGAATATCATTGGGACCAGCAACTGACGCTATACTGGCATAATCATAGTGACAGAACATTAACTAAACAACGTTTTGGAAAAATTTTCACTCCAGTCTGGGATCAATCAATGACACCATCAAACATTAAATCAGGATTTAGAGCTACAGGTTTATATCCCTATGATCCGAACGCAATTCCTGAAGATGCATTCAAGCCAAGTACAGCATCTAACTTGCCAGTTCCTGACCAGACAGGACTTCAGACGAGATCGACCCCGACAGAGTCCTCGGTACCAGGACAAACTTCTCCACAGCCTGGAACTTCCGGTTTGTCAATTCGTCAGCAAACGAGAGCGCGTATTCTCTCCACGGACAAAATTGATCCCATTGAAACTGCTTTGATCAATTCTGACGAGGAAGATTCATCTGAAGACGAAGAGTTCGGTAAAACAAGCTCATTCTCTAACTTGCTCCCTAGTCCACTCAAAAATACTCAGAAGATTAGCAATAGACGGAAAGCGATCAATAGTAGGGCAGTTATATTGAAAAAAGAATTGTTTCCCAATAAAGATAAAACCAAAAGTGTAGCATCAAAAACTAAAGCCCAACCACCGCCTTTAAGATCTTCAAAACCTGTTAAAAAGAAATCAAAAAAATCTACGGAAAATGAATCATGGTATTGTCACATATGCAATAAAGATTTAATTAAGGATATGCGCAAATGTGTTGTTTGTATGACTTATGTTCACGAAGAATGTGCAGGCTTAACAGAAAAGGATAACGACCATTTCATATGCCCAAAATGTTAAAATACGCCAACGATAAAATAAACGAGTTTATTTTGAGTATTTTTTATTATTACTAAATATTTCTTTGCTTTCGCATTATAGGCCATATTGGGTATATGGTCTACCCAATATGGCCTAAACGTATCCTTCACGTTATTTCTTTCTAATTGACTTCCTAATTTCTCGATTCCCTTGAAGTTTATATTTTTTAGTTCCTAATAGATTACCCTTTCACATCCATCCATTGAAAGTAAGTTATTTGCATTAACAAACGTTTTACAACCACTTAAAGCTTAGGTAGGCCATATTGGGTAGAGTTACCTTAGTACAAAATGATACGAAATTAACTAAATACAGGCCTCGGAACATTTATTTCGTTATCTTATTCACCAATACAAAAGTAGTTGGCGCTTTTACCTACCTCTAGTTAGTACACTAGTACATTTTATTCTGTTCTTCATTATTTTGTTCAATTACCTCTTTGATACCAATTTATTTATTCTTATGTATTCTTGTAGCTAACCTACGCGTCTTTAAAGCAGTTAAGCGTCACTTCGAGATCGGCAAAGCTACGGGTACAAGTATAGACTACCGTATGTCCCACTCTGTACGGGCCAGTTTGAAGTTACCTTCGGGGAGGCTTGGTCGGTAATCGAAACATTTAATACCGGTAGAAGTCGAGTCGGTAGTTAGAGTTGGTGTCAATTCGGGAGATCGAAGCGTCTAATCTCGAAATTATGAATTTGTGAATAATGGTGAGTAATTTCCATTATTCACAAATTCATAATTTCAAAGTTAGACGCTTCGATCACCCGAATTGACACCAACTCTAACTACCGACTCGACTTCTACCGGTATTAAATTACTCAAGTACCGACCAAGCCTCCCCGAAGGTAACTTCAAACTGGCCCGTACAGAGTGGGACATACGGTATTTTATGTATCACGTGGTGCAATTTGTATTGAGCTACAGTACCTCATACAGTTAGTATTTTTCTATTATTATCTAGTATATAAAGTACTTAATACGTTTGGTCACCTCTGTTATCTAGTCGATTAGTTAATACGTCAATATGCATATACACATATATTGTATCTAATCGACCAGCAAAGTTTGCAAAAAACACAAATTTGTTCCTATTAAAATATCATATTAGGAATAATGTATTAAATACTACTGCAATAATTTGTTTCTATTGAATAAAGAACTTTATTTTATCTTGGCTTCAATTTAAATTTATATTAATCTATAAATTTTACAGCCTAAAATAGGCACCCAATTGTATTCAAAATATGAAGATAATAGTTATATTATCTTGATATTGATGAATCTGTAACGTAACTTTCATGCAAGAAGTTTTATATTTATGTACAGGTTAATGGAACATACACGTATATCACCTATGAAAGAACAGTTTATATACGTGCACGTAACATTGGAGCATGCGCATAAATATAATACTTTCAACATAAAAGTTACATTACAGGTTTGTCAATTGTTCATATCACAGGAATATTATGCAACACATATTACATAACATGGTAACATTAGTGAGTGAGAAATAATAACTTACATGTAAGTTACAGGTAATGTTACTTGTAACTTTCTGGTAAATTGCTGTTACGTTGCAGTTACATTACGCAACACACCTGCAACATTACAGGTCCGTAACGGTTATGTTATGCACGTAACGTAACATATTAATGTTACTTGTTACATTTCAGTTACATTACATAACGTACGGGCAACATAACTGAATTGTAACAGTTATGCAACACATGTTACGTAATATGGTAACATTAATGAGTGGGAAATAATAACTTACATGTAAGTTACATGTAAGTTACCGGTGATTTTACTTGTTACATTGGGTTACATTGCTGTTACATTGCAGTAACAATGCCGTATTTACTGGAAATTATATTAGGATTACCATCTTAGATTTCTGTAAAGAATCTTCATAACGGCCCTTTCGCTAGCTTAGATATATCCGATATAAGTATACTTGTAAATAGTATTGATACCTTTTCCGTATGAAATTCTATCAAATATTTCGCTGATCTCATCTGGATTACCAACTTCTATAGAAATGGGATGAGAAGATTCTAAAGCATCCAAGCCGAATACATTTTGTAATTCATGTACGACGAATTGTTCCAAAACTTTCCACATAGGTTCCACCTTGAAATAACGTCAAAACTGGTCACTTTAAATTCCTATTAAAGAGTTTTAGACTATATTTCTATTACATGTCTATGAAATGTTGACTTACGGCATTCATGCCGATATACTCCACATAACTGGCGAAGCCTTCATTCAACCAAAGATCAGTCCACCAACTAGGTGTAACCAAATTTCCAAACCATTGATGAGCCAATTCATGAGATACAACAGTAGCTACTCGCTGTTGATTGCTATTCGTCGACACTCCCTTTTCGTACAACATGGCAGTCTCTCTGAAATAAAGAGAGAAATTAACTTTAATTAGTAATTAATATTAATTGAACAATTTACGTTTACATTTATTAAGAATGAAAAGATTCTCTAGAATTACAAATTGTAGGTACGACCTTGTATCCGTTATAAATATTGCCACACATTTGGTCGCCTTGCTTTGTCTGGTTACAAATTAATGACTTTTGAAGATATGCAACTCAATAGCAGTTAGTGGATCATAGTAAGATAAGTAAAGTCATGTACTGTCAATAAATGCATTCGTTCAAATTTTATCAACCTATTGCAAGATAAAGCAACCAATTGTCATGCAAACTTAAGGGACTCTGTCAAAAGAAAACTGCGATAAAGCAGTTTGCCTCTTCATCATTTACAGTGTTCTATAAGTATTGTAAGAATTTGGGAGCATACACAAACTCAGTCATGTCAGTAGGTAGGTAGGAAGAAATTCTTGTGCAGTAAAACTTATCAGATACCGCTACTAGCTAGGGAATTGGTCGGATATGTGGTTGGTAAATGGTATGGTATGGTTTTCCTCTGAAAGATATTTCGAAACAGAGACAATTTAGGAGTTTCATAAAGGGGGTCGCGATATTATCACTGAACGGAGCGAGTCGATAATTTATTGTTTAACAATACATTTTTTTAAATACCTCGAAAACGATGGAAGATACGCTGAAACGAAGAAAATTGAGGCGCTTCATAAAAGTGGTCGAAGTTTCAGCTGCGATTATATTACCGAATAGAGCGAGTCGTTCATTTTTTAAACAATAACCAATAAGCAACTGTCTTAAAAATTGTGGGAGGTACAGCTAAAGGAAGAACATTTAGGGATTTTATGAAAGGGATCGAACATTGGACTGTGATAGCATTACCGAACAGAGCGAGTTGATAATTTGTTTAAATAATAAACTTACACAAGTATCTTGGAAACGGCGAGAGCTACTATGAAACGGACAAAATTGTGAAGACTTCGGATAAGATTCGAACTTTCTGTCGTGATTTTTACGACAATAGCGTATAAATTGTATTAAAAGTCTCTTACCTGTATGTGATTAAACCCCAATTCTCCATGGCTCCAGCAGAAAAATCGGGTAGAGCTACCATATCAATTTTCGGTAATGGAAATTTTATTTGAAAATAATCTTCGAAATAGCGGAGCACTTTTGGTCCAATGTCTAAGCTATACCGTGATTGGTTGATCGCTTCTTTTCGTGCCCATACTCCAAACTTTCCAGACTCAGTTCTGAGAACTTCAAAGTCGCAAACGATGAAAGCTACTAGGTATGTGGACATAGGCACTGATTGTTGATAATGGTCCCACAGATATGTTGGTAGTCTTGATCTAAAAGATAGTAATTAGTATAACTATAAATAACTAAAAGATAGTCATTAGTATAACTATAACTGTAAGTATCATACAAAAAATTTATTTTTATTTAAATCTTAAAGATAATTTCTCTTATATATAAGAAGGGAAGTAATGTTAAAATTACATTGTATTTTAGAATAATGATAATATATATTCAATAAGAAATTCTATCAGAAAATTAGACTGCTACATTTTTATGTTTATTGAAACTCAATTTCAACGAACATTTATTTATTTCGCGAAATCGTCATTTATTTTAACTATATTAGTCCATCAATTAGGCTAGTCACGAATGCCTTTTGCCCAGAACGACAGTAGCTACGATTTTGATGTAGTGCATTATGATGTCCGATCTGAGGTCGATTTGAGATTTGCTGTGGAAAATGACTCGCGAGTGGTCTTCGGTAGCGCAGCATGTTATTGTAAAGTTTATACCGGAGTATGCGGGTTCATTTACGGTGACTCTGATGGTATCTCTGCTGGTCCACGAATTAGCAAGCATGGACGATAGGAGCGTCAGGTTGATATCATGTGTAAAACTTGAAGCACTGCGTTCATCTCGAAATCGAAATTAATAAAGATTTCACTAGCGAGGAAGCGGAACCTTCTAATGTGTATGTAGTGTCTAGTAGTTTAAACCCCGGAAATGCTACTGTGTTGCCCCCTATTAATGTACGCGTATCGCGATCGCCGCGGCGCTAATTCGACGCGTATCCGGCGAGACATGGTCGACTCTTTGTCTCCTACCGATCGTGAAGCTATCCACATGTATCCCACCGGTTTTCTACTTTTCATGTTCGTTATTAACTTTCGTTATTAAATCCTGTTTTTCTAAAAATAGTACGTGCATTTATTAACCAAGAACATTACATTGGCGACGAGGATAAAAGTTAACGTGTGCGATAAAGGATCGCAAAAATATTCGCGGATTACGTAAAGAACGCGTGTCCGAATAAAATCACCGCGTGCGATATAGGATCGCATGTCGAGGATAAAAGTTAACGTGAAAAGTACAGGATTATAAAGATATTCGTGGATTACGTAAAGAACACGTGTCGGAGTGAAAAATCACCACGTTCGATATAGGATCGCGAGAATATTCGTGGATTACGTAAAGAACACGTGTCGAAATGAAAAATCACCACGTGCGATATAGGATCGCGAGAATATTTGTGGATTACGTAAAGAACGGCGTGTCAGAGTAAAAATCACTACGTGCGATACAGGATCGCGAAAAATATTCGTCGGCTACGTAAAGGACGTGTCCGGATTAAAGTTAACGTGTGCAATACAGGATCGCGAAGATATTACTCGATTACGTAAAGTGAACACGTGTCGGTAAGATGTGTAAAGACTAAAGGAGACGGCAAGAGGAGCTAAAGGAGCTCGAAAAAGAAAAAGCGGACTTGGCGGAGAAAACAAGGCAAATTATGGAGCAGCGGAAACAATTGGTTATGGATCAGCAACATTTATTGGTACAAAAGGCGGACTGGAAAACTAACCTAGAAAGCGGAGCATTTCAAGGTGCAGTGCAACAAATTTTCACATCGAGGATCGGCGAATTAAAGGAATTCAACGTTCACGAAGATTGGACGCTGTGGCAAGAAAGGTTAGCGCAGTATATTCTCATCAACGACATTCCGGATACAAAAAAGGGTATCACTGCTAATCACGCTACTAGGCAGTGAAGGTTACGCGCTACTCCGCAACCTATGCATACCGGTCGTTCCGGCGGAAAAGACATTCGAAGAATTGGTTACAATCTTGTCAAACCATTTACGGCCAAAGTTGAGTATAATAACCGAAAGGTTTAAATTTAAGCAACGCCGCCAAATTGAGGGCGAAGAAATAAAAGTATTTTTGGCAAACCTCAAGAAATTATCGATATACTGCGAATTCAGGAAGGATCTCAACAACCATTTAAGGTACCAGTTCGTATGGGGACTGCGGGAAGTCTCAATCCAGAAGCGACTGCTCGGAGAAAAGGACCTGACTTACGATCGAGCAGTCGAGTTGGCTCAGTTATTGGAAACTGCAGCTAAGGATGCTGCTGACATTGGATCGACGCTGAGGAAGCAACCGGAATCGATCAACTTCGTGGGATCTAGGAAATCGTCGCAGTAATCGAAATCCAGGCAAGTCGACAACAAGAACATCCGATGCTACTGTTGTGGCAAGAGCAATCATCGAGCGATCGTATGTAGATATAGACAGTATTCTTGTAATGTATGTAAAAAGCACAAAATTATATAGGAGACTCTTGCGATAATGATGATCTAGGTGTTAGTTTTGACCATCTATTTCACCTTGACGAGGAACAGTTAGAGGTTGACCGAGGATCAAACAACGGAATTTACAATATAGCTCCGATAAAAATTATTGTGAAGATTCAGGGAATTGATACTGAATGCGAGGTCGATACAGGGTCGGACGTAACTATTATTTCGGAAAAACATTGGACGAAAAACGCGGAAATAAAAAAGTTAAATGTCCAGGAGACGAATCGTCGTTTCAAATTACATCCAGGACATGTGGTTGTTCCGCTGGGCATTATTAAAGTCGAGGTTAAATATAAAGCTCTATCGACAGAATTAGATTTGTTCGTATTACCCGGTAATGGTCCGTCACTGATCGGACAAACGTGGATTCGTGCACTTGCGGTGCCAGTATCAGAGTTACTAGAGGGGACTGGGGAATCGAACATTGATTGGTTAGATAATACGGGTCATAGGGACATCGATACTATTATCAAGAATTTAGTGCAGTTTTTTCTAATGAGTTAGGGAAATATTCGAAAAGGAAATTTCAAATTCATATCAAAGATAATGTTACTCCTATTATTTGTAAACCGCGACCGATACCTTACGCTCTGCGAAATAAAGTGGAAGTTGAGATTGATCGGTTAGTCGAAATCGGGGTTTTGAAACCTGTTGAAAGTAGTGATTCGGCAACACCAATTGTTCCGGTTTTGAAGAGCAATGGTCAAATCCGTATATGTGTGGGGATTATAAAGTAACGGTGAACCCACATATAAAAGTAGCCAAGACTTACGTAGATTAAATGACTGCGGGTTTACCGTTAAGAAGGAGAAATGTAAGTTTGGCAGGGAAAAAGTTGAGTTTCTAGGTTATGAATTAAATCGCGAAGGAACACACGTTTCTAAAGAAAGAGCGAAAGCAATAATTGATGCGCCCTCACCGACTGAAGTAACTCAATTAAGAGCATTCCTAGGAATGATGAATTACTATTCGAAGTTTATTAGAAATTACTCGAAGGTTGTTAACCCCCTGTATAGTTTATTGCAAAAGAATGTACCCTGGAAGTGGGATAGTTCATGTGATGAGGCTTTTCAAGCGGCAAAACAGAATCTCATAAATTCTGAGGTCTTGGCTCATTATGATTTGAATTTACTCGTGAAGATCGCATGTGATGCATCTCCATTTGGCATTGGGGCTGTACTGTCTCATATGTATCCTGATGGATCTGAGAAGCCGATCGCTTTTGCATCCCGTTCGTTATCGAAGGCCGAAAAGGGATATTCGCAACTAGACAAGGAAGCGTTAGGCTTGATTTTTGGAGTAAAAAAATATCACCAGTTCGTCTACGGTCGTCGTTTCATTTTAGAGACGGATCACAAGACTTTGATATACATTTTTGGTCAAACGAAAGGATTACCTCAGATGTCGGCAAATAGAGTACAGAGATGGGCCGTTTTACTGTCAGCCTATGATTATGATATTAAGTATATTAAGGGAGTTGACAACGCTCGAACGGATGGATTGTCGCGTGTACCGCTACATACTTGTGAATCGGAAAATGAGGAGAAAGAATATTCATATTTAAGTTATGTTACGGATGATGTTAGCCCGATCAACGCTGAGACGGTTAGCGAGGAAACTAATTTAGATGCGGTATTGAGTCAAGTGAAGAATTTTACGATGAATGGATGGCCGAAATTAGTTGAAGATAAGTACAAGCCATTTCAATGTCGTGAGAGGGAGCTATCGGTGGAGGAAGGATGTGTTTTGTGGGGCCATCGAGTGGTCATTCCTTCGAAATTGCGCGAAAAAATTTTAGAGGAATTACATAGCACCCACATGGGCGTAGTGCGTATGAAGGCCATTGCGCGATCATCCTTTTGGTGGCCAGGTCTCGATAATGCAATTGAAGATATCGCTAAGTCTTGGAAGCGTCATGTAAACCAAATACGTCGTTGTAACTTAAAAACGTATGAGAGCGTGCGTAAGAATTCTACCAATAGAGGTTCCGTTCCTGCGGGAATGCCGTTACGTCGTTCTTTTCAAGAGTTGTTAAGCCCCTAGTGCGACTAGGTTTGCAATGACTTGTCGAGAATAGTTCTATATAGTGTTCGAAGATAAGCGGAATGTAAACAAGTGAGCGCTATATATTCTAAATTAAGTGTGGGGGAGTGTAGTGTCTTTAGTAGTTTAAACCCCGGAAATGCTACTGTGTCGCCCCCTATTAATGTACGCGTATCGCGATCGCCGCGCCGCTAGTTCGACGCGTATCCGGCGAGACATCGTCGACTCTCTGTCTCCTACCGACCGCGAAGCTATTCACATGTATCACACCGGCTTTCCTACTTTTCATGTTCGTTATTAACTTTCGTTATTAAATTCTGTTGTTCTAAAATAGCAGCATGATAACTTGAAAGGCATGCGTACATATAGGGTAACACGAGTAAGAGGCTATAGTATTGTTCCGTGACAGATTTGAGGTCTAAAATTGAAGGGCTCGGGGCAACAAGGGATATAAGCCACATTTTTATTCTGAGAAAACTCAGTTTGAATATATCATTCAAATCCTGAAATCATAAAATAAGTTGGACTAATTTTGTTTTAAGTGTGTACAAACAGTTGAAGGCAGTGTTTTTGATAGTGAATATTTAATTTTAACAAATAATTTACATACCTGAAAAAAACAACATTTATTTAAAAACCAAGTGACATGACTTTTTTATAATAAAAAGAAATATCTATTTTTGGTATTTATAATATTTGATAATACATATAATATTTATATTTATATTATATATATGGGACATTCGCTTCAAGACAGCCACCTTTTTCGTGAGGGTCTCAAAAAGATCTGATTTTTATTTACATAGTCATACTTGATGAAAAAACATTACCTAAATTTTTTTAGATTTTTTTTCACGCGCCGTTAATGGTATACATCGATTTGAAAAATAAATTTTAACTTTAAAGTTTCAAGTATACTATTAATCTCATAAACAACTTTGTATACATGAACATTTTTTTCTTCTCAATTTTTCAAAAAAAATATATAAATTTTTTATAAGTGACATTAAAAGGCATTTTCTTACAAGAAAGTGAAAAAAACACCAAAAAATATTTTTTTCGCCAATGCGACAGTCTCGATTTTTCTTAAAAAAAATTCAGTACATTTGAAATCAATAAAAATTGTGTAGAAAAAAATTTGGTAGTGGGAGGGATATTTCTTCATGAAGAAAAAAATTCTTTTTAAGTTTTTTCTTAAAAAAAATTTGTTTTCATCGGAAAATGTTCTTCATCCTTCTATGCATCTATGGATAGAAACATAAAGAACATTTTCAGATTTTTGAAAAAATTTTTAAGAGAAAACTTAAAAAGAATTTGTTAAAAAATCAGAAAATTTTCTTTATCCTTGTATGCATAGATGCCTAGAAGGATACACAACATTGTCTGATTAAAAAAATTTTAAGAGACAATAACTTAAAAAGAAAATGGCCCTCCCACTACCAAATTTTTTTCTGCAGTTTTTCTTGATTTCAAATGTACTGAATTTTTTAAAGAAAAATCGACTGTCGCATTGGCGAAATAAATATTTTCTGGTTTTTTTCACTTTTTTGTGTGAAAATGCCTTTTAATGTCACTCAAAAATTTGTGTATATTTTTTTTGAAAAATTGAGAAAAAAACAAAAATTTTCATGTATACAAAGTTGTTTATGAGATTAATAGTATACTTGAAACTTTAAAGTTAAAATTTATTTTTCAAATTGATGTATACCATTAACGGCGAATGAAAAAAATTTTAAATAATTTAGGTAATGGTTTTTCATCAAGTATGACTATGTAAATAAAAATCAGATTTTTTTGAGACCCTGATGAAAAAGGTGGCTGTCTTGACAGAGAAAAAATGCCCCATATAATATCTATATATATTATTTATATTTGGTACTTTATTTTGGTATAAAAAGAACATAGTTTTATATTCTACGATTAGAAGGGTAGCACTTAACAAATAGTATCAAAATTTTGGTTGCCATTCTCCTGGAACAATATTTTAATCACCCAGTAACTAGTAAATATTTTTAATGTAAAAAGGTCACAAGCCACAAATTAGAGAATCGTCTTTGTTTTTGCAAGAACATGATTATAGCACATTGCAAACTCAGATTCATTTTCACAAGTAAACCTCAACTTTAAGAAAAGATTCAATTTTTAGTGAACAATAATTTAAATTTATTAATATTACAGCATTCTGTTATTTTTTCTATAGAAGGGCATAAGCAATTTTTATTTCTGCATAAAGGGCACATAAGCCACTATAAAACTTACTTACCGATAAATCGCTGAAGGATTCATCATCAGAAGTTGAGCTTGTTTCAACATAATCCCGGTCTTTAACTGAATCATCTGAGTCGAAATCACGATTACTATCACTTGAATTGAACTCGATTTTAGTCTGTTTTCATTTGCACGTCCTTCCAGTCACAGTGGCCATGATGACTTTTGTGTGGCTTATAACCTTCTTGTATGAAAATAAGTACCAACTTAATAAATATACAACAACGGCATTCTCCGCTGATGGCGCCATATGTTGCAATATGTATGTAATATTTGTTGTGGCTTCTGCCTTGCATTACAGCAATCCATCAGAGCAGAAATTTCATTTTCGCGTAAAATGTGGCTTATATACCTTGTTGCCCCGAGCCCTTCAATTATCACTTTTATCCATGCAGCATTATAAGAAACAACGAAAAGTATATTGGAAGATGACAAAGACGCCAGGCTTTTAGTACTGTGACGATGACGTAATTCTACACTCCGCCGATACGTCACAACGATTTCGACCTCCATTCGGTCGTAATTACTATTCGACCACCCGACCCAAATCGGGTTAGAAAATCCATTTAAATTTAGGATTAGCATTGATAAATGAAGTGTATAACTTCTAAAGAGTCTAAGTACTAAAAAGCTAAAGTTGGAAAAATCGACAAAAACAGGCAGATGCTTCAAAGGAATATAGTCGAGCATATCTTGCAGATTTTGGAGTTTGGGCCTCTACGTATGCTTTTACACATAGACCCTTTTTATATATATTGGGATTTGCACTTACGACTGTTTTCAAGCAAAAAATATATTTTTGCAAATATGGGACTTAGATCCTTTAGAAGTTATACTCTTCAAATAACGCCTGGTGCCTAACCCATTAATTGGAAAGGTTTCTTTTTAAAGTGGCAAGGATTTGGGTTTCCTTTTTGACGACGTATTTCGGCACATCGGCGATTTCTCGCGTTGTAAATAGTATTAGGATTTAGAGAATCGGCGAAAAATACGTCGTTGTACATTCCCAGTAAACACGGTATTGTTACAGCAATGTAACAGCAATGTATCCCAATGTAACAAGGAACATCACCGGTAACTTACATGTAACTTACATGTAAGTTATTATTTCCCACTCAGTAATGTTACCATGTTACTGAACATGTGTTGCATAACTGTTACAATTCAGTTATGTTGTCCGTACGTTATGTAATGTATGTAATGTAAACATAACATTAATATGTTATGTTACGTGCATAACATAACCGTTAAGGACTCGTAATGTTGCAGGTGTGTTGCGTAATATAACTGCAACGTATCAGCAATTTACCAGAAAGTTACAAGTAACATTACCTGTAACTTACATGTAAGTTATTATTTCTCACTCACTAATGTTACCATGTTATGTAATATGTGTTTCACAATATTCCTGTGATATGAACAATTGACAAACCTGTAATGTAACTTTTATGTAGAAAGTATTATATTTATGCGCATGTTTCAATGTTACATGCACGTATATAAATTGTTTTTTCATAGATGATATACGTGTATGTTCCATTAACCTGTACATAAATATAAAACTTCTTGCATGAAAGTTACGTTACAGATTCGTCAATATCAAGATAATATGACTATTATCTTCATATTTTGAATACAACTGGGTGCGTATTTCAGGTTGTAAAAGGTATAGATTAATATAAATTTAAATTGAAGCCAAGATAAATTAAAGTTCTTTATTCAATCGAAACAAATTATTGCAGTAGTATTTAATACATTATTCCTAATATGATATTTTAATAACAACAACTTTGTATTTTTTGCAAACTTTGCTGGTCGACTAGATACAATATATGTATATGCATATTAACGTATTAACTAATCGACTAGATAACAGAGGTGACCAAACATATTAAGTACTTTATATACTAGATGATAATAGAAAAATACTAACTGTATGAGGTACTGTAGCTCAATACAAATTGCACCGTGTGATACATAAAATATTCTATACTTGTGCCCGTAGCTTTGCCGATCTCGAAGTGACACTTAACTGCTTTAAAGACGCGTAGGTTAGCTTAAAGAATACATAAGAATAAATAAATTGGTATCAAAGAGGTAATTGAACAAAATAATGAAGAACAGAATTAAATGTACTAGTGTACTAACTAGAAGTCGCCGGCAGTAGCCGAGTGGTCTAAATGCTGGCCTCTCGAAGACTGCTCGGGCGATAGATCTAGGGTTCGAATCCCGGCTTGCGGAAAAATATTTTTTCCGGGATCCGGGCATCGAGCTAAGACCGGCTGTACTCGGGGTGGGGAGGGGGGGCTTCTGCATGGAGGACCCCCTTCCCCAGTGAGTGAGGACAGGGAGGGGCCCCCCCTCTGGTTGGGATACCTGGGAGGGCTAGGGGACTCCTGCATGCCATCTGCATGGAGGCCCTGGGCTCACCGGAGGTCGTGGGCGGAGGGGGGACTCCTCTCTGTCTGAGTGGCCCCAAGTGTGGCTCGGGTACAATGGTCCAAAAAAGGACTGAGTGCCCGTTAAATGCTAAGTACAGTACAGTACTAACTAGAGGTAGGCAAAATCGCCAACTACTTTTGTATTGGTGAATAAGATAACGAAATAAATGTTCCGAGGCCTGTATTTAGTTAATTTCGTATCATCTTGTACTACTTAAAATTGGAGGTACTTTTGCCCAGCTCTGCTAGATATCAAAGTGACGCGGATCTCCATTTTAATGCTGCGCACGGTGGTGTTGATTGCAAAAACTTATCGATAATATTTGTGTTTTGCCGTGAACAAATTAAATAGAAAAAGAGAATAGAAAAGAGTTGATCAACTGATCGCTTCAACAAGATAAACAACGTGGTAAGGCAGTTCTGAGACTAGAGCAACTCTATTTATTAGAAGTATTATTACTCAAAATTGCGACTAAGTCTGACTTGCCCTCGCCATCTTCACTTATTTATTTTATCTTGTCTCTTTTGCTCTTTCCCTGCTTCTCGGGTGGCCCGCTGTTGGGCAAATCGGAACCAATCCGAGACGGTTTCTTCGAAATCCATTTCCTTCGACGCCGGATCTTGCTCCAAAATCGATTCTGCAAACAAATAATAAAAATTCTTAGCTGAACACGTCATCCAAATCAAGAGCACTTGGTTACTGTCCTCTTCGCAGCGTTATTCCAGCACACTTCCAGACTGAGAGATTTCCTCACTCGATTATTATTCGTGTACACTTTACGGCGTCTGTCAGGATCTTCGATTGGCAATGAATGAGGCCCGTGATGTTTCGTGGTGGATACACACACGATACTCTCGACTGAAATAATATACATATGTTGTTCTCAATTCTAATTAATATAACATGAATAATTATGGGATGTAGTAGCATCTCGATGCCAAGAAAAGTAGTTTGCCTCCGGACATTTCTTTGAATCGCTACTTGTTCCTGACAGCGCCCTTGGCAAAGTTTTCCATTGTGTGTTTAATGGTAATGAATGGGACATAAAGGTAACCAATGGGATCGCAATGGAAATTCAGAGGGAAAAATAAACTGGCACTTTCTACCATTCAATATAAATGGGACTCCACTGGCAAATCAGTAGGAAATATTGAAAGGTATGTATTCCCATTCGTTACCAATGGAGGACCAATGGCAAGTTACTGGGAACATTCAAGTGGTATTTTGTTCCAATGGTAACTAATGGGAGTCCAATGGCAAATAACGGAATTCCATGCGGAAGCCGGTTACGACTACATGCGTCGCGGATCGATCGCAGGAAACAGTACCGATACAGCGATATTACAGGATAATCGCAGCGATTTTTCGGATCAGGGGAGAGCAGAGCGTGCCGCCAGCAAGAGCACGCAGGAGAAAGAGAGGAGACTGCTCTAGATTTCAAAGGAGGGCTTCAAAAAATTTGAAAGAAAAAGTAAGGTTAGGGGAAGATGGGCAGAGGAAGAGGAGATGGGGCACGCGGGGAGGATGATTCGGGCGCCGTCGGATCAGGAAAGTCGGAACAAGCCGAGGGGACTTGGACAAACAGCTAAGTAAAGTATCACTCAACAAATGGAAAATGAATGGTTATAATTGAATGGGAATTAATTCCATTTCACGAATGGTAATGTCAACGGTATGAAAACACCATTAATCGAATGGGAAAATAAATGGGATGTCGAATGGTAGTATAAGTGGGAAAGATACCATTTGCAAAACCCCATTGATTTACCTTTGACCGACTGTCAGTGGTATCCAATGGGATTTTCTAAATGGTAATTAATGGGAGACTTAGCTAAGGGCGACCTTTTCAATCACTTACAAATACTTACAAATTGTAACTCGAATTCATATTACAAATGCTTGATAATAATTATATACACGTGTTGCAATTGTGCATGATGTAAAGATGAGCTCATAACTAGCATAACCTCCCTTGACTAAGTCTCCCATTAATTACCATTTTAAAAATCCCATTGGATACCAGTGAGAGTCTGTCAAAGGTAAATCAATGAGGTTTTGCCAATGGTACCTTTCCCACTTATAACTTATACTACCATTCGACATCCCATTTATTTTCCCATTCGTTTAATGGTGTTTTCCATTCGTGAAATGGAATTAATTCCCATTCAATTATAACCATACATTTCCCATTTGTTGAATGATACTTTACTTAGGTATTTGTCCAAGACCCCCGTGGCTGCAGCCGCGCCATCTCTCTTCGCGCTTCTTGGTCTGCCTCCCCTCCGTTTTCCTTCTGGCACCTCGGTCGGTTTTCCCGCTGTCCCCTCGGCTTTTTCCGACACTCCTGATCCGACGGCGCCCGAATCATCTTCCCCGCGTGCCCCACCTCCTCTTCCTCTGCACATCTTCCCCTAACCTCACTTTTTCTTTGAACTTTTTGAAGCCCTCCTTTGAAATCTAGAGCAGTCTCCTCTCTTTCTCCTGCGTGTTCTTGCTGGCGGCACGCTCTGCTCTCCCCTGATCCGAAAAATCGCTGCGAGTATCCTGTAGTATCGCTGTATCGGCACTATTTCCCGCGATCGATCTGCGACGCGTCTAGTCGTAACCGGCTTCCTCATGGAACTCCTCATTTGTTGAATGATATTTTTATCCCATTTGATTCCCATTCGCTGGATGCAATTAATCCCATATCGCGAATAGGAATAGAAATGGCGTATAGATATCATTCAATGAATGTATTAATGAATGTATTAATGAAAATGTACATATTTATAATTATTAACCATATATTTTGCTAATATACTATGTGTAATAAATAGTTACATATTCCATTAAAGTGTCTCCACGTGCTTATTCCTTTATTCAATTCCAATTTATTCCACCTGGTAAAAAATACCATTTAAGCTGTTCGTTACTCCACTGGACTTCCATTAATAACAAATAGGAAAAAGGTCACTTGAATTCTCTCGATGAATTGCCATTGTGGGCAAATATTGATAACAAGTACCGAAACTTACCACTGCTATGTCCCAGTAATTTACCAGTAGATTTCCCTTTTAATAGCTAATGGGAGAAATGCCAGTAATAACGAATGGGACCTTTTGAGTGTTCCAAGTTATTTTCCATTGGACTCCCATTAATAAACATTGGAACAAAATAGCACTTGAATGTTCCCAGTAACTTGCCATTGGTCTTCCACTGGTAACGAATGGGAATACATACCTTTCAATATTTCCCACTGATTTGCCAGTGGAGTCCCATTTACATTGAATGGTAGAAAGTGCCAGTTCATTTTTCCATTTGAATTGCCATTGCGATCCCATTGATTACCTTTAGGTCCCATTCATTACCATTAAACACTCAATGGAAAACTTTGCCAAGGGCTCGAATACAGTACCGTTAAACACAGTGCATGCCGTCAAATTCGAAGTTAGGTTAGCTTGAGCTCGTAAAACAAGGGTTTATTAGTTATAAGAAACTAAGTGAATATTAATTATACATTATCAAAAGAATATTATGATGGCGTTCTTTTTTATTAAAATTTGTTTATAAATTTTTTTAGTCAAATTTTTTAGTAACCTGATTTACAATAATTTTCCTTTCAAATGATGCGTTTTACTTTTTATATATAAATCTTTAACATGGCGATCTTAATTGATTTCAAATCTTTTTTAGAGAGTATATTACGTATCAATTTTGGTTTGCACTGAATGAACATGCCACCTTTTTTTACAGAGAATCTGTTTTTGTGGGGGGATTTCACTACTTTTTGGAATTTATTCATGAGGAAAATACGTACATGTAGGAGAATAGCTTTTTATTACCACACAATTAAAGTCTCACATTTTATACCCATACGAGCTAATTAATTATAACCACGTTACTTTCGATTTATTCTCATGATATTTTGAAAGGGATTTATAAACTAGAGTGCCCTTATATTTTTCACTTTGCCTTAGTATTTTGGAGAAATAAAACATTCGAATTTACAGGCCATCGGATTTTTCTTATATTTTGGTCGTCTACAGAAATCCATGTAGACATTTTACCTTTAACTCTCTCTCTCTCTAAGTATACTCTTCCAATAACCATGACGAATTGTTTAATCACATGTAAAGGTACCACTTATGACAGTATATATCGTCCCCTTCCTGCAAAAAGTCACTAACTAACATATTTTGTGAAATTCACCTAACTGGACCTAGTAGCGCTTAATTTTATTAAATCTTTAAATGGTAAAACTCACTAACAAGGAGAGTATTCGAGGTGTACCTTACCTTAAACTTGACTCCCTAAAACCAATTTTCTACGGTTTCTCAAAAACTACGTTGAATTTCTTAACGAAACAAATTGAATATTATTCCTTATCGAAAGACGATGACATGTTAAGTACTTTTACACTCGGTGGTTGCATCCCTCATTTTTCGCAGGGATGAAACTAAGTTTTTCCACAATTTTTTCGCCACAGATGTTACCATATTTATTAAATCTGGATAACAATTATTCTATTATAAAGAAAAGTAGAAATTAAAGTTGACATATTTCGGGATTTTTCGAAAAACTTCCCCTCGAAAGGGTAAAGCACCCCTAAATTAAATGTATTTTATTTTTAATAAAAAAGTTCTTATTTTCTTCATTCTGCGATATATCATAGTGCACCGAAAAACATTAGACACGTATTTTTTTTGTTACGTTCTAAGTCTGTCATTTAAGTGGTGGACCACCCCTAAACTTGACCCCCTAAAACCAATGTTCTACGATTTCTCAAAAACTACGTTGAATTTCTTAACGAAACAAATTGAATATTATTCCTTATCGAAGGACGATGACATGTGAAGTACTTTTACACTCGGTGGTTGCATTCCTCATTTTTCGCAGGGGTAAAACTAAGTTTTTCCACAATTTTTTCGCCACAGATGTTACCACAAATTTATTAAATCTGGATAACAATTATTCTCTATTACAAAGGAAAAAAGAAATTAAAGTTGACATATTTCGGGGTTTTTCGAAAAACCCCCTCGAAAGGGTAAACCACCCCTAAATTAAATGTATTTTATTTTTAATAAAAAAGTTCTTATTTTCTTCAATCTGCGATATATCATAGTGCACCGAAAAATATTAGACGCGTATTTTTTTTGTTACGTGCTAATTCTGAAAAAAAGATCGGAAACGAAGATTTACGTTTTAAAGCTTCTCATGTGGGTACATAATTTTAAAAAAGCTCATAGAATTGTGAGCAGAAAAATAAATAAATTCGTTAATAAAAAAATGCTTGAAGGTGCTGACTATTTACAGAGAAAAGCTGATGCTTTTGTAGCTGAAACTAAACAAGTAATTCAAGAGAAAGGTATAGAGAACGTTTTTAATTCAGATCAGAGTAGATTTCAATTAGAAATACATTCTGGACGGACTTTAGCAGTTGAAGGAGAACAACAAATTCAGTGTTTAGTACAGTCTGTTAGTTTAACGACCCACAGTTACACCATTCAGCCAATGGCATCAGGTGATGGAAAGCTCATGTCACCACTTTTTATTGTACTGAAGGAAAGAAGTGGTGAATTTGGACCATTAGTAGAAGAGAGTTTATTTAGACCTCCTAACGTTTATATTATGGCTTCTAAATCAGGAAAACTGACTTCAGGTATTAACAGCTGAATTTTATATTCGAAACTATTTTGCATACAGAATTAAAATTGCTGAAAATTCAACATATTTTCAGATCATTTTAAAACTTGTGGCTGAAAGATGTATATTTTCCAAATGTTGGAGCGTCAAGCGTTTTGCTGGTTGATTCGTGGAGTGGACATTGCTCTGCTGTTGTACAGGAAGCAACTCCTCCAAATAAAGAAATCGCTTTTAAAATCATTCCGAAAGGTACAACTGGTAAAATACAGCCATTTTAGATGTATTTGGCTTTAGAATATGGAAGAATTATGTTAGACATTTTTCTGATAATGTGTAATACTCATGAATGAAGATTTAAATCTCCACTTAAGAAACAACATCATCAAATTCCAATCTTTGGTTCACAATCAGTTATCTTCTCCACGATATATAAATTTATTCAAACATTCGTGGTTTAAAAGTGGCTATACTAATGAAAAACCAAATGATTTTGAGAACCCGGTTGACTATGGTTTTGGAGATGACACTAATGTATACTGTGAAATAGAGGGCTGCTCTAATATTGCAATTGTTAGATGTTCATGATGTAAAAAATCACTATGTCTTCAACACATTTTTTCCATAATTATCATTACCGTTCAAATTATAAAAATTGATAATTGTCAAATTATTGTACCTACGATCATACATTGAAAACAAAGAATATTAAATGTATTTATAACAACGTTAATAAATGATC
Organism: Xiphydria camelus; assembly: GCA_963678675.1. Taxonomy (NCBI): domain Eukaryota; kingdom Metazoa; phylum Arthropoda; class Insecta; order Hymenoptera; family Xiphydriidae; genus Xiphydria; species Xiphydria camelus. The sequence goes on from OY783194.1 coordinate 14,745,014, forward strand.
ATTTAATTCACCACTTAAATGACAGAATTAGCACGTAACAAAAAAAATACGCGTCTAATGTTTTTCGGTGCACTATGATATATCGCAGAATGAAGAAAATAAGAACTTTTTTATTAAAAATAAAATACATTTAATTTAGGGGTGGTTTACCCTTTCGAGGGGGTTTTTCGAAAAACCTCGAAATATATCAACTTTAATTTCTTTTTTTCTTTATAATAGAATAATTGTGTTATCCAGATTTCATAAATTTGGTAACATCTATGGCGAAAAAATTGTGGAAAAACTTAGTTTTACCCCTGCGAAAAATGAAGGATGCAACCACCGAGTGTAAACGTACTTCACGTGCCATCGTCTTTCGATAAGGAATAATATTCAATTTGTTTCGTTAAGAAATTCAACGTAGTTTTTGAGAAATCGTAGAAAATTGGTTTTAGGGGGTCAAGTTTAAGGGTGATTTTCACCCCTTAAATGACCGAATTAGCACGTATAAAAAAATACGTGTCTAATGTTTTTTGATGTACTACAACATATCGCAGAATGAAGAAAATCGGTGAGGTACACCTCGAATACTCTCTTGTAAGTGCTAAATGCGTTGGAAGTGAGCATGCGCGCATCATAAAAAGTCATTAACCGAAATATAATACCAATATTATAGAGCAGAAACTACCTACTCAGTCAGTTGATGATAAATGTTAGTTAGTGACTTTTTGCAGGAAGGGGACGATATGTTGTTACATATATTAACTCGAGACGTTGAAATAGTTTTAAGAAATCCTTTTGCATGCACCGTTGAAATTTCGCCCTTACTCGTAAATAAATTTAATTTAATTATTACCACATCATTTACAGCTTCAATGCTGACCTTACGACTCATTTCAGTCCGAGTAGAACATTAATTGCAAATATCATCATAAACATGCCAATGCGAATAAAAATCATCTATTAACTGTTGCTGATCAAGTATTCCGTTGTGGTGGGGGTCCTGATTGGTCTACTCGCTAACATGCGTATACGTTTCTTAGCGAGTAGACCAATCAGGACCCCCAAGGCAACGGAATACTTGATCCTGATTGGTCTCTTCGCTGAGTTGCGTGCACGCAGATACGAATGACTCGAGAAAGGCCCCCCTGGGTCTCGATTCTCGAACTCATACGAAAAACTTTCGTATACGAATCTCTAATTTTAACCAATAAAGTAGTGGACCGTACGGAATGGCCGCAACGGGATTGGCGAGATTCAAAGATTCGTATACGAAAGTTTTTCGTATGAGTTCGAGAATCGAGGCCCTGATCTCCCGGTAGCTGTCAATTCGGGAGATCGAAGCATCTAACCTCGAAATCAAGTGTACAAGTGATAAGAAATAATTATTCGGGTTTCTTCGGTGAGTTTCCCCAAGTGTTTAAAGTAGTTACTCCATTATTGTAATCCAATTCCATTGTGTATCCCTTATTTTTCTGCCACGACTTTAACTGTTGATAGTGGATGGATCAGCTAATAAATTTTATTTTTATTCACTATCAACTATCAAAGTCGTGGCAGAAAAATAAGGGATTCAATGGAATTGGATTACAGTAATGTAGTAACTACTTTATTATTATTTTTTCTTTATCGATATATTTCCTCTTTCGTATTATACTATCAGAGAAGTTCCAATTTATATACCGACCTATCAAACGTGAAGTGTACATGTACCTCACTTCTATTTCATCTGTTCTTCGTCTCTGGTGTAACGATGGAAATTACAAAATATCATCATTTACACTCCACAAAGCACATTTTTGCAAGTAACTTTTCTGTAACATTCCTGCGATATTTTACAATATTCGTGAACACTACCGTATGTTAGAAATATATATTTCTCGATAAAAACTTTTCAGAATCGTTACGTCGAAAAATCTCCTCGATAAGGTATAGCTCGATAAGATTGTACTTGTTCGGGCTGAATTATATGGGGTTTTTATAATTATTTTAGGAAGTCCCAGAAGAATACAGGTGCAGCAAAATATCGATGCTGTGCTCGAAAGAGTAAGGAATAACCCTCGAACGAATATTCGGGCTATCCCAACAGAGGTTAGAATCTGCAAGTCTACGGTTCGGAGGATATTAAAGGATGTTCATCCATTTAAAGTGACGTACGTCCATGCACTCGAGACAGCAGATCCAGCTCGCTGAATGAACAAACAACTAGTTCTTGAAACAACAAGTGGATGATCCCTCGTTCGAAAGAAATCCCCTCGGGTTCGCATATGATCTATAACAAATTGTAAATAACACAAACAATCATATGCAACATTTTCCTATTTAAAATATACCGAACTTACTAAACGTAGAAATTATAAGAAACTATATTAATCTGAGTTAACCAATTCTAATAATGACAGAATTAATAAAAATGATATATTTCCTCTTTCGTATTATACTACCAATTTATATACTGACCTGTCAAATGCAATGAATGCAACTAATCCAACTGGTTCTTGTTGGAACAACAAGTGGATGATCCCTTGTTTGAAAGAAACCTCCTCGGGTTCGCATACGATCTGTAACAAATTGTAAATTACACAATCATATGCAGCATTTCACTATTTAAAATATACCGAACTTACTCAGCGTGGAAATTAAGAACCTATATTTCCTTCACCTCTGGTGTAACGATGGTTTGATTCACTTTAGCCTTTTCTTAATTCCTTGTAAAGAGTCGCGCATTGGCAGATTGGTAGATAAGAGTCGGATAATTTCGTATAAGTTTCCGTATTGAAAACCTTTCAAATGATGTCTTTTACTTTTTATATATAAATCTTGAACATGGCGATCTTAATTGATTTCAAATCTTTTTTGGAGAGTATTTTACGTATCAATTTTTGTTTGCACCGAATGAACATGCCGCCTTTTTTTTTACAGAGAATCTGTTTTTGTGGGGGATTGTAAATTACACAATCATATGCAGCACATTTCACTATTTAAAATATACCGAACTTACTCAGCGTAGAAATTAAGAAACTATTGACAGGTCGATGTGTAAATTGGAACTTGTGATAGTATGAAAGAGGAAATATATCGATAGAGAAAAATAGTTATAAAGGAATTACTTGATTATTGTGATCCAATTCCATTGCATCGCCTATTCTGCCACGGCTTGTATTGATGACTGAGAAGAAAAACATTCAATCCGTCCCGTGCTCGCATGACGCTGAAAACAAAGAAATAGAATGAACACAAAGATATTTGTTCTTCCATCGAAAGTGAGGTTAAAGCTGTCAGATGGCAATTAAACTTATCTGATGGCAATTCTTCTGAGACCGTCTCCTTTCCTGCTCTTGATGCACAGGCAACTAGAGAAAAATACCACTGCATCCGTTCACTATCTCGATTAAACGAAAAAAATACAAACGATTAAACTATACGGAGCGTCTGTCACATTCACCACTATTGAGATTCATTACTCCGATTACACTGAATTATCACTTTTTATTAACAAGCGCGTCCGAGGATCGAAATAAACGCGAGGGAAATCGTTACGCGAATGGAAATATTTTATTCACTTTGAAAACCATGACCAAACATTTAAGGAATATATTCTCTCACACACTCTCACATACATTTGATGGCGTATGCGTGTGCCCGCGTCTGTGTAGACATTTCCGATTATGGCCGACTATCGCCGAAGATAGGCAGAATTAGAGAGAGAGTGACAATTTTGACATATATATATAAGGGTTGGGGAACAATACACGAATTGTTTCTCTGTAATCAAAGTTTTTTCTATTTCATACAAACAAAACCTTAACCTAACCTAACCTAAACTAATTGATTCCGTACAAACAAAACCAGTCTAATAACTTAAACTAATTAATCCTACCTGTAAACAAAGAAACAACATTCAATGTCGTTATTCACCCTGTTGTTTCTTGACAACTATCGTTTAGTCTTAGGTTCTTAATTCTTCTTAATTCTTAACTTTGACTTCTTGCGACATGTTTGCTTCGTAGCTTACATCGTCTTTTCTCACACCACGTGTCCCTTGTGTAATTCGGTTGTCTGTTTCCATAGGAGGTCTGACTTACCGACTCGATTTAAGCGCTAGATTCAAATAGACAGGATACTTTCCTTACATCTCTCCCCCCCCCCCCCCCCCTCAAAATTAAAGATATGGTACATAGTTTCGGTACGAAATTACACGAAGTTGTAGTTAAGCGCCCACGGTGTCTGTTTCATTTGGAATGTTAAGTGTTGGGATGAGTTTAGAGATATGAAATAAATTTGATTCTGATTTCTTGTGTCCTGTATCAATTTCGTACATTGATTTTGATATTTTTTTCAAAATTTTGTAAGGACCGATTCTTAATTCCTCTAATTTTGTTCGATTCAGTTGATTACCATTTTTAACATATACTGAGTCCCCAATATTAAAGTTATAATCTTTTCTATTTTTATCAAACAATTTTTTATTGTAATCATGGTATTTGGTACTGTTCTCGAAGGCAATTGCCCTATCATTTTCTAGAGTATTGTTATCTCTTGTTTTTTTTAACTCGTTCGGTAATATTGAGGTGTCTTCACCTTGTAATAAATATTTTGGACTGAACTTAGTGACTGTGTGTTCCGTTTCATTATATTTTTCTATACACTTGTGTGCTATAGTTGTCCATGCGTATCTTTTTTCCTCATTTATTGCACATCTGATTTTATTTATTAAAGTTTGATTAAGTCTTTCGTTTAAGCCATTAGAGAATGGTGCATTGGCTGCTGTGAAAATCTTCGTGATTTTCTTTTCTTCTAGGTAATTTTTGAATTCTGTGGAGTTTATGCCCGGATATTGATCTGTTAAAATTATTTCTATGTTATGTTCTTTGAGTACGTTTTCCATTAATTTAATGAAATCGTTTGCCTTTTGCGTTTTTGATGTTAATATGTAAGCGAATCTTGTAAAATGATCTACTAGAAGATGTAAGTATTTCTTTGTGGATCGTGAACCACCGAATCCACCTATTGTGTCTATGGAAACTATTTCAAACGGTTTTTTTGCGGGACCGAGATGAGACATTAGACCAATTTTGTCTTGTCCTCTTGATTTATTTTTTATACAAATCTCGCAATTTTTGCATGTGTGCTTTATATTCTCCGAAATATTTTTTGCTGTATAATGTGGCAATATTTTAGTTTGCATTTGTTTTACGCCGATGTGGCAAAAATTTTTGTGAATGTTTTCTATCAATTTCTTAGAAAAATCTTCTGATAGTACTATTTTTTCTTTTTGTCTTATTTTTTTATAGTACAGATTATCTTTGAAGAGTAATCTGTCTTTTGTAGCTGTTATATCGTTATTCTTATTTTGATCTTCTAAAATATCATCTATTTTTATTAAATTTACGATTTTTAATTGATCATCTTCGTTTTCTTGAGACTCTAATACTGGGTTTCTACTTAAGCAGTCTGCTTCTAAGTTGTTTTTACCTGGACGGTATATTATTTCGAAATCATATTGTGATAAATAATAAGTGAGATCACCTAATTCTTCATTTGTTCTAGATTTGATGTTCATTTTTTCCAGTGGTTTGTGGTCTGAAAATACTTTGAATGGTCTATTTATAAGCCAGTATTGCCAGTATTTCACTGATTCTTTAATTGCTAAGCATTCTAAGTAAATTGCTTTTTTCTTTTTTTGCGATTCGTTCAGTTTCTTTGAAAAATATGCTACCGGTTTTTCGATTTTTCCATTTGGCTGTGGTTGTTTTAATATGGCTCCTATACCTTGCAAACTTGCGTCTGTGTATATGTGTATTGGCCGGTCTGGATCGAAGATGGCTAATACTGGTTTCGAGCAAAGGAAATCTTTCATGTATTCGAAAGCTTTTTGACAGTCTTTGGACCAAATGAATTTCTGTCCTTTTCTTAGTAAGTTATGTAAAGGTTCTAAAATTAATGAAATTTTTGGGACGTATGTATTGTAAAAGTTAATTTTCCCTAGGAATTGTCTGATGTTTTTTTGATTTTTCGGTACTGGAAAATTTTTTATTGAAATGAGATTATCCTTTATTGGAGAAATTGAGTTATGTCTTATAATGTGACCTAAATATTGTACAGAATCTAATGCAAATGTGCATTTTGAAAATTTTAATCTGAATCCTTCTTTTGTTATTGCTTCTAATAGTTGTGATAGGTGATTTATATGTTCTTCGAAGGACTTTGAAAAGATTAGTATATCATCAATATAGTTTAATGTGAAATCTGATAGTTTATATTTTCTTATTATATTTGAAAAATAGCTGGTGATGTTTTTAATCCGAATGGTAAACAAGTCCATTGAAATTGTCCCTCTTGGGTCACAAATGCCGTTTTCCTTTTGTCTTCAATTCTTAAAGGGATAGACCAAAATGCAGAATTTATGTCGTTTCGAAAAATATTTGCAGTTTCTTGTTTTTATTACTAAATCTTCAATTAGTGGGAATGGTTGTGATTGGGGAACTATTATCTTATTCAGATCCCTAAAATCTATGCATAGTCTTGATCTCTTATTTTCATCTTTTTTATATGCTAATGTAACTGGAGCAGAAAAAGGACTGTATGATTCTTCTATTAGATTTCTTTTAAGTAATTGTGAGATTTGTTCCTCTATTTCTTTTTTATCTTCGATGGTGCATCGGTAAGGTCTTTTGCTACAATATTTATCTACTATGAGATCTATTCTGGCTTCGTACCCTTTTACTACGCCTATATCGTATTTGTCTTTTGCAAATATATTTTTATATTTATCTATGAGATTTTTTATTATATTTTCTTCATAATGACTCAAGTGATTTGTTAAGACTTCGAAATTGTCTAAATCCACGTGTTCATTGAAGTTTATTCGATCTTCTTGTTTTTCTGTGAGATCAAAGTGTTTTTGTTCTATCTCAAGGTTTTCCTTTTGTCTTAGCTTGAATTTTTTTATGCAATCTAATCCTATTAGAAAGTCGTAGTCGAAATTTTCGTGATTGATTATGAATACGTCTATGTATTCTTCTATATTCAATATTTTTACTTTAATTTTTATCAATTCTTCTGATCTATACACACCATTAATTGTTCTTAGGTTAACTTTTTGTTTTAAATTAATCCTTTTTTGTTTCAGATGGACTAATTTTGAATTTATAAGTGAAACATTTGAGCCTGAATCGTAGATAGCGGATACTTTCAAAGTGTTGTTTAATGTTAACGGAAGTCTAATTAATGGTGGAATTACTAGTTTTTTGGATCAGTATCACTTAGTTCTACCTCCAATATTGAATTATTAACATGTCTTGTTTTGTTTTGTGTATCTTTAAACCAGCATTCAGCTTCAGGATGGAAGCGTGTACCTTTGCCCTTATTTGTACAAATTTCGCATGGCTTTTTCTCTGTGTTTTCTTTGTAATTTTTATTCCTTTTGAAGTCTGTTTTCTTGTGAATTAAGTGTTCTAGTTTACCTATTTCGTAGTACAAGTCTTCGGTAATATTTAATTTTTCTCTATCAATTCTATCAGCTACGAAATTTGGCAGGCCACTAGCAATCAGATCAATCAATGTTCCCTTATCAATAGATTTTCTTGTTTCTAGTAAAAGTTTTTCTTTTTTTATCGCATAATCTAGTAAAGAGCCTGTTTGATATTTAAATTGTAGCGCATATCTTATTGGAGACCAACCGGTATTCGCAAATGTAGTACAAAAATTCTTCTTCCAATCTTTCCAGTTCGCTTGAACGGTTAACTTCGCAAGTGTACAACTATACCAATCTATGGCACTTTTTTCCATGAATGATTTTAAAATTTCAATTTTTTCCTCATCCTTAGTTATATCAAATCGTTCGCATTCTTTCTCAAAATTAATTATCCATTGATCCACATTTGAGGTTTTCACGTTAAATTTTTCAATTATGAATTTTTTAGCGATTTTACCAATATTCTTCTCCTTAGATTTTCCTTGGCTTTTTTCAAGTAGTTGTTCTAGCAATTTTATCAATGGTTGTTCTGAAGCCTCAGTTACCCTACTTTCATGTGTGTTTGTTTTTTCTTCTAAATGTACGTCATTAAATTGTAAATTTTCTCCCTCATCTAAATAAGTCTCGATCAATTCTTTAGTTAGATTAATCCATACTTTCCTTGTCTGGCCTCTTTTAGTTAATGTCTTTTTTACTTTAGTATACGGTGCTGTTATCGTTAGAATTGCGTAAGTTCGGCCGTCCGGTGTGCTGATTGAGGTTATGCACAGCATGTTCGTCCTTGGCTCATCTGCAGCGCAGAGCAACTCGAAAGCGAACTGTAGCTTGTCCATTGTGATTTACAACGAGAATGTTGTTTTATAAGGGTTGGGGAACAATACACGAATTGTTTCTCTGTAAACAAAGTTTTTTCTATTTTATACAAACAAAACCTTAGCCTAACCTAACCTAAACTAATTGATTCCGTACCAACAAAACCAGTCTAATAACTTAAACTAATTAATCCTACCTGTAAACAAAGAAACAACATTCAATGTCGTTATTCACCCTGTTGTTTCTTGACAACTATCGTTTAGTCTTAGGTTCTTAATTCTTCTTAATTCTTAACTTTGACTTCTTGCGACATGTTTGCTTCGTAACTTACATCGTCTTTTCTCACACCACGTGTCCCTTGTGTAATTCGGTTGTCTGTTTCCATAGGAGGTCTGACTTACCGACTCGATTTAAGCGCTAGATTCAAATAGACTTAGGATACTTTCCTTACATATATATTGCCCGAGAAATCGGATTCTCTCTCGACTTTCAGGCGGCAGGGGCGTGGCTTAGCGTTGCTAAGGGCGAATCTCTGTTAATATTTAACTTATAACATTTATTCTGGTCTCTATGAATAGAGAATAGTCGATTTATATGGCGTAACTATAAGCATAGTTTTGGTTATAACCGTATATAGATATATTCGCATGCTACCCAATGAGCCACGCGAGAGTTCCTGAGACCGGGTTTTCGGAACTTGTACATACCAATCATGGAATTCTTTGATGTGTTTTTTTTTAATTTCTAAGGCGTATTTAGACAAAATACTTTGAGGTTTTTTTAAGGGCGTCAATCCCCACTCACAGAGAAAAAAATCATAAAAATGTCTGTTCCGAAGCTCGCGACCTATCCTTGTCAGTAAGAACTACGAATGCGCACTAGTCTTTCTTTTTCCCAAAATTTTTACCGTGCCAGTACCAGAAGTTTTCAGGTGCTCATCACTAATAAATACGCATGCGCACTAGACTTTTTTTTGGGCTGGACGTTAGCATCACGATTCAGGACAGCACAGTAATTTTTGTTCCAACTTTCCCTATAAAATTTCTTGATTTTTTCTTTCCGTGTATTGCACTCTCTCTGCGTGATTTCTGACAAAATTCTTGCTATTAGGATATTTGATTCCTGCCCTTGGCAAAGTTTTCCATTGAGTGTTTAATGGTAATGAATGGGACTTAAAGGTAATCAATGGGATCGCAATGGAAATTCAGAGGGAAAAATGAAATAGCACTTTCTACCATTCAATATAAATGGGAATCCACTGGCAAATCAGTGGGAAATATTGAAGGGTATGTATTCCCATTCGTTACCAATGGAGGACCAATGGCAAGTTACTGGGAACATTTAAGTGGTATTTTGTTCCAATGGTAACTAATGGGGGTCCAATGGCAAATAACGGAGTTCCATGCGGAAGCCGGTTACGACTAGACGCGTCGCGGATCGATCGCAGGAAACAGTGCCGATACAGCGATATTACAGGATAATCGCAGCGATTTTTCGGATCAGGGGAGAGCAGAGCGTGCCGCCAGCAAGAACACGCAGGAGGAAGAGAGGGGACTGCTCTAGATTTCAAAGGAGGGTTTCAAAAAAGTTAAAAGAAAAGGTGAGGTTAGGGGAAGATGGGCAGTGGAAGAGGAGGTGGAGCACGCGGGGGGGATGATTCGGGCGCCGTCGGATCAGGAAAGTCGGAAAAAGCCGAGGGGACAGCGGGAAGACCGACCGAGGCGCCAGAAGGAAAGCGGAGGAAAGGCAGACCAAGAAGCGCGAACAGAGATGACGCGGCTGCGGCTGCGGCCACGGGCGGTCTTGGACACAAATAGCTAAGTAAAGTATCACTCAACAAATGGGAAATGGATGATTATAATTGAATGGGAATTAATTCCATTTCACGAATGGTAATGTCAACGGTATGAAAACACCATTAAACGAATGGGAATATAAATGGGATGTCGAATGGTAGTATAAGTGGGAAAGATACCATTGGCAAAACCCCATTGATTTACCTTTGACAGACTGTCAGTGGTATCCAATGGGATTTTTTAAATGGTATTTAATGGGAGACTTAGCCAAGGGTGTACTTTTCTTTTCCTGCCTTACTTTTCTTAAAAATGCGCATAGTTTAGAAATGTAGACGCGCGTTTTATTTTAAAACAAGTGATTCAATGTTTTATTTATAAATGAACTCTTTTCTAAGAAAACTGCGAGAATCGACCGAATATAATGATTTTTTAAATTTTGAACTTTTGCAGCAACACACAAAAAAGAATGCAAGGGAAACTCCAGGTCATGGAAGAAGAGATGCGTGTCATGCGACATGAGCTGCTAAGGCAACCAGAAGCACTGCAGAATTACAAAGAACTTGGATTGCCAATTTCTAGAGTTGAAGATTTTCACGCACTTGAAAATGACGAAAAAAAAGTGGAAAAATTGGTAAGTTTCTGTAGAAGCTTGCTATTTCATGTTAACGTTCTTTTCGCCATCAATATTTATTCATTTTTCAAATTTGATTTGCAGCGCGAATATCTTCTTTCATTGGAAGGAGGCATAACTCTAGGTAACACAATCAGAGAATTTACGAAAGCAACAATGACGGATGAATTCGTGTCGAAACATATCACCTGGTGCCAACAGAAGAAGGAAAAAATACAATTCCGGGCTAGTAATATTAGCATCGCCGCATTTTATGGTAAGTTGTAGAATTCTTTTGAAAAATGACAAATAATTGAGAAAAATGACAACTGAGATACATTTTTGTGTTTAGGTGCCATCATACGAATGAATCGTTTTAAGAAAAAAATTACAATCTCCATGTACGAGCAAAAGGCGAAAATTGGAATCAGAAACGCACAGCAACGGTTTTACATGGCTCCGCAGGAGCACCAAAGGAATAAAGCAGGAGCTGCAGAGACTGAAACATCACAGAAGGAAAACCGTTTTGAAAGATACGAAGTTGTTGCCGCAGATCTGTGATAATAAATCTGTATTTGTAGAGTGGCGGGGCTAATTGATCTAAGTGCCAAAAACATTTTTCTCAGGAAAATAAGAAAAACTGCCCATTAGTGAAACCAAACTGACATTTTTATTCTTAATACGGTTAAGCCAACATTCAACACATTGCGCATTGGCACTCAACCCTTTCGCGACGGGACCGTGCACCCCTAAGTCCGCCAAAAAGTTGTAGCGATTTCCAGGCTCAGTAAGCGAACGGTCTGCACGCGTTCGCTTTATACCGCGTAAAATCGACAAAAATGAATGTATCTTATTCTTATCCATCGTTTTCTGCAAGGCGCTTGTTGCGGTCACTGACAGTTAGTCCAGTCATTGAAGTCCTGAATTAGAAATAATTACAGAGGAGCTGAATTTTTTACAGTAGGTACTGTTTGCACCCTACAACAACTTCCTGATATTTTGAAGGATCATCCCCGGTCGGATTGTTTAAAAAAGAGATGTAAACAAAACAAAACCGATTTTTTGCGAATATCTTCAACTTTCAAAAATAACGAGAAAATCTTCAAATAAAAGTTGTAAACAATCGAATTTATAATAAAAAAGTCTTAGTGAAATTTTTACCTATATGCAATAGGGAAGCGGCAAAATGCGTTCAAAGTTTGCGCACCACCTAAGGGAGCATGCTGCGCTTAAAAAATTCATAAGAAATCGAAAAATTACTCTTTTTCGATGATTTTTTTTTAAATCGCATCTACAGGAGTAGACCTACATTTTGAGAGATATAGAAAAAAAATAATGCATTCTTAATGCGATTATTGACTATTTTAGATTTTAAACCGATTCTTTTCACTGAAAACATTTGGGAACAATTTTTTTTCTTTTAACTTGGTATTCGTTAGATTACTATCTAAAAAAAGTCCTCTAAGCGGCTTCGCACTGAATACCTTCTGTGTGGAGATATAATATAATAATAAAACTCCCACCTCCCACCTCTGTCGTCCTCATGGCGCAGTAGAGGTAAAGAGTAAGTAGTTGGACATGATATGTGATATGATCATTTAAAAAATTCTGAATTTTCAACACTTTTTAGAGCATATACCGACCCTTAGTCCCTACGATACACGTATGCCGATCGTTCTTCAATATATATTATTTTTTCTATAAAATATCGTTTCATATGCTCGGCATATGTGATACTATCATTGCAAGATGCGATTTTTTTTGCAATAAGTAATTAACTTCTCCAACACAAGTTCTACGGGGACCTGTCAATTTTGCTTGGGGGCCATCCATATATTACGAAAGACGTTTTTGGCTTTTTTTGACCCCCTCTCCCCCCAGTGTAAGATAATGTAAGATTCCAGATGACCCCCCCCCCCCCCTCCCCCCTTAAATCTTACATAAGACGTAACTTTTTTTAAGTCATTCTTGAGCTTGCCGTTTATACTGCTTTCAAATATCAGATGAATATTAGGAAGACATTGACTATATTTCGAGACGGTCCTGCTAAACAATAGCATCATATATAGCCAGAACAAGGATGCTGTACATAGGAGCTGTTTAAATGGACTCTTCATTATTCGCTATTCTCTAATCGTGTATCAACAGCGTCTTTTATCCGAGTAAAAGCCCAACACGATTGATGTAAAGTTTACCCCCACAAAAACAGATTCTCTGTAAAAAAAGGCGGCATGTTCATTCAGTGCCAACAAAAATTGATACGTAAAATACTCTCCAAAAAAGATTTGAAATCAATTAAGATCGCCATGTTCAAGATTTATGTATTAAAAGTAAAAGGCATCATTTGAAAGGAAAATTATTGTAAATCAAGTTACTAAAAAATTCGACTAAAAAAATTTATAAAAAAAATTTTAATAAAAAAGAACTTGCCGCGTTTAAGTTTTCATATTTTGTCCACTATGCCGAATAATTGGCAGTGCTTGGACGGTGCTAGAGTGATTCATAAATTACACTGCCGAAGTCAAATTCAGAGAATTTCAGAAGGCCCCCGCCTAATCGGTTTCCCGTGCGACATTCGGTATACTGGTGGTATCATATTATAAGTGTATGAATTTATTTAAAATCATAAGTGCATAAACATCGAGTATAATTCTGTCTGAATTTTTTATTTTGAAGAAAAAAACGCGGCAAGTTCTTTTTTATTAAAATTTTTTTATAAATTTTTTTAGTCGAATTTTTTAGTAACTTGATTTACAATAATTTTCCTTTCAAATGATGCCTTTTACTTTTAATACATAAATCTTGAACATGGCGATCTTAATTGATTTCAAATCTTTTTTGGAGAGTATTTTACGTATCAATTTTTGTTGGCACTGAATGAACATGCCGCCTTTTTTTACAGAGAATCTGTTTTTGTGGGGGGATTTCACTACTTTTTGGAATTTATTCATGAGGAAGATACGTACATGTAGAAGAATAGCTGTTTATTACCACAAAATTGAAGTCTCACATTTTATACCGATACGAGCCAATTAATTATAACCACGTTACTTTTGATTTATTCTCGTGATATTTTGAAAGGTACTTATAGACTAGAGAGCCCTTATATTTTTAACTTTGCCTTAGTATTTTGGAGAAATAAAACATATACCGCTTTCGAATTTACAGGTTAAGTATTACTGCAGAACGAGTAGGTTAGAAGATTTTCATAAAGACTCACGATTTTCTGACATATCATCTCGTACAGGTGCAACCGAAGAGGATCTAACTCGTGTCCTGTCCGTAAAAAGATGACTCGATGGACATCGGAGAATGTCAGTCTTATCAGCGAGCGCCTTCATCCATAGTACCCATAGTACTTTCATTGCAATATGGGCTTTTCGTTCCAACTATTCCTGCTTTAAGGAGGTTCGACTATCAGACGAAAACCAACTTACAGCCCTAATTTTTTTATATGATATACACGAATACTTTACACAACTAATACGAAAATTTGAGCAATATAGACCATCTATAGTTTCTTCGTTATTTTATTCTAAAGTTGACCACTTTTAACATATCGCCTTATGGCAGACGATTGTACTAAGGTAGATTATCACTGACTTTAACACACATTTGGTCCGTGAGAAATCCTCACTGGGTAGAAGAAGTCGAAGGTGATGGAGTGGAGGCGATGAACTAAAAATAAAATAAAATTTAGTATATAAATCGAAACTTGTAGTAGGAAAGCAGAGGGCAAGCACCGATGAGAAAAAAAATAGAAATAAAGTATTATAGTTACCCCGATATTGTAGTTACTCCGATGATTTGTTCTTCTCCCACGACTTAGATTCTCCAATATGTAGAAATATACCGTCTTCCCATACTGACAGTATACATTCATTTTACCTCTAATATGCCGGAATTAAAAATCTCTAGAACTCTGCGGTACAATGCCACGGTAGGAATATCAAATTCTACCGACATGACATGCTTCGACAAGGTCTGTATCAACTTTAGCATTATATTGGGGGCACTGCACTAATCCTGTGGCACATTTTTCTATCTGAGAATCGTTCTGAAAAAAATAGAAATAAAGTATTATAGTTACCCCGATATTGTAGTTACTCCGATGATTTGTTCTTCTCCCACGACTTAGATTCTCCAATATGTAGAAATATACCGTCTTCCCATACTGACAGTATACATGCATTTTACCTTTAATATGCCGGAATTAAAAATCTCTAGAACTCTGCGGTACAATGCCACGGTAGGAATATCAAATTCTACCGACATGACATGCTTCGACAAGGTCTGTATCAACTTTAGCATTATATTGGGGGCACTGCACTAATCCTGTGGCACATTTTTCTATCTGAGAATCGTTCTGAAAAAAATAGAAATAAAGTATTATAGTTACCCCGATATTGTAGTTACTCCGATGATTTGTTCTTCTCCCACGACTTAGATTCTCCAATATGTAGAAATATACCGTCTTCCCATACTGACAGTATACATGCATTTTACCTTTAATATGCCGGAATTAAAAATCTCTAGAACTCTGCGGTACAATGCCACGGTAGGAATATCAAATTCTACCGACATAACATGCTTCGACAAAGTCTGTATCAACTTTAGCATTATATTGGGGGCACTGCACTAATCCTGTGGCACATTTTTCTATCTGGGGAAGCCGTGGTAGAAAAATAGGAGATACGATAGAATTGGATTACAATAATGAAGTAATTATTTTATTATCTTTTCTTTATCGATATATTTTCCCTATCGTATTATTAAAAGTTCCAATTATATATTATCGGAACGCTGTACAGCTGTACTACCATAATAATATGCTTTCCCAGATAGAAAAATGTGCCACAGGATTAGTGCAGTGCCCTTAATATACCGCTAAAGTTGATACAGACCTTGTCGAAGCATGTCATGTCGGTAGAACCTGATATTCATACCGTGGCATTGTACCGCAGAGTTCTAGAGATTTTTAATTCCGGCATATTGGAGGTAAAATGCATGTATACTGTCAGTACGGGAAGACGGTATATTATCGGAACGCTGTACAGCTGTACTACCATAATAATATGCTTTCCTAGATAGAAAAATGTGCCACAGGATTAGTGCAGTGCCCTTAATATACCGCTAAAGTTGATACAGACCTTGTCGAAGCATGTCATGTCGGTAGAACCTGATATTCACACCGTGGCATTGTACCGCAATTCTAGAGAATTCTTTTCTACCTAGGTTGATTTTTGACTGCGAAGAAAAATCAAATTTCCACCAATCCGTCCCGTTCTCGTATGGCGCTGAAAACAAAAAATAGAATAACCACAAAGATATTTGTTCTGTATAAGGGATGAAAATGAGGTTAAGACAGTCAGTTAGGAAGTTACTTATCTGATGCCACTTCTTCCGAGATATAGATGTCTCCTTCCCTGTTCTTCATGCACCAGCAACCAAAGAAAAATGACACTGCTTCCGTGCACTGTTTTGATTATTAAAAAAAAATCTAAACGATTTGATAATAGCTAGCTGTCAGAGCGTCTGTCACATTCACCACTGTTGAGATTCACTACTCCGATTACACTGAATTTGTACTTTTTATTAACAAGCGCGTCCGAGGATCGAAAAAATGCGAGGGATATCGTTTCGCGAATGGAAATATTTTTAAATTTTGAAAAACAACTAAACATTCAAGGAATATAGTCTCTCACACACTCTCACATATATTTTTGATGGCGTATGCGTGTGGCCGCATCTGTGTACACATTTCCGACCATGGCCGAATACCGCCGAAGACAGGCGGAATTTTTGTGACATTTTTACATATATATATCGCCCGAGAAATCGGATTCTCGACTTTAATGGGGCGAGGGGCGTGGCTTCGCGTTGCTAAGGAAAAATCTCTGTTAATATGTAACTTACAACATTTACTCTGGTCTCTATCGATAGAGAATAGTCGATTTATATGGCGTAACTAAGCATAGTTTTGGTTATAACCGTATATTTATTGAGAAAATTCGATGTTAAAATTGAGGGGTGAAGGGGGCAGACATTTTTCCTGTAAAGATACACGGGTGCTCGCGGCGACAGCGCTGGCGGCGTCGTTCTGACGACTTGAATGAACATGCCGCGAGACACTACCGTGTCTCTTGATAGTCTACCACGGTATATTTCTTTATGCACTTCATCCTCGTTCTAACTCCTCGTATCAACGGAAAACATTAGAAAACATATATTCACTTAGTTCAAGTAACTTCACTTTTAAACTTCGTTTAATAAAATATATCCTCAGTAGAGACGTCCTGCTCCTCAACCCACTCGACGTCCTCCACTCCCGTTTCACTATCTCGGAAGATGCACATAAGCTCCCGATCATGATGCAATGCCACTCGTGCAGGTCGCCTCTTCTCTGCTTGATCCTGGGTTTTACACATTCTTTTGTCTATTGTTATTGCTTTATTTGATGCAAAGTACAGCGCTTCTTTCAATCTGTATTGAGTGATTTGATAGCATTTTTGGCTAGGAATTTCTCACGTAAGATGAGGTCTAGACCCCCCCCCCTCCCCCACCCCATTATAAGACACTGTAAGAAATATTCATACCCCCCCTCCCCCTCAAACGTCTTACGTAATATATGGATGGCCCCTTGGTCGTTTATCAGCATAAGCATTATTACCGAAACCTCAAAGGGCATACATGATACTACCATTGCACTTTTTGGCAGCGTGCCGAAGGTCTATAGAGATAAAGAGGAGGTAGTTGGACACCTACTCCTTGGTAGAGGCACAGACGGCTTCGCGCAGTGCAGAACGCGTTTATGACTAAGAGAGAGTCGGGAAGATATGCGCGTTCTCTGTCGGTCCCCAGTACAGTGGTGCGGCCACAGATTTCATTCAGGACTGCCACTCACCAGAAAATCAGTTGAATTATATTATATTATATCTCCACACAGAAGGTATTCAGTGCGAAGCCGTAGAGGACTTTTTCTTAGATAATAATCTAACGAATACCAAGTTAAAAGAAAAAAAATTGTTCCCCAATGTTTTTAGTGAAAAGAATCGGTTTAAAATCTAAAATAGTCAATAATCGCATTAAGAATGCATTAATTTTTTTTTATGTGTAAACATCTATGCTATGGCTCTACGGTGGGACCTTCCTGGGAAATCGAGCGTCAGACGTAAGCCGTGTACATGTGACTGCGTCAGTATGTGTGTGGCGCTACTGCGCATACTATTCGCGCAAGCTGGATTATCTCAACGGGAAAACATTTTAGAGAAAAATGTTTAATACAAAGCTTTAAGGATTTTCCCGTGGCTACCCAGTGGTCGTATTGAATTTGACCTTGACTGTGACCTTTAAGGTAATATCAAATGCCGTCCTAAACCGTTCATCCGATTGCGATGAAACTTTGGGGAATGGCTGGACGCATGCCCGCGAAGGTTTCTGAGTTAGTAAATCTTATACAGGGTGTTCAAAAAGTACCGGTACTGATGATTATTATGCCTTCCTAAATCGTTCATCCGATTGCGATGAAAAGTTGGGAAATGGTTGGACGCATGCCCGCGAAGGTTTCTGAGTTAATAAATCTTATACAGGGTGTTCAAAAAGTACCGGTACGGATGATTATTATGCCTTCCTAAACCGTTCATCCGATTGCGATGAAAATTTTGGGAACAGTTGGACGCATATCCGCGAAGGTTTGAGTTAGTAAATTTTATACAGGGTGTTCAAAAAGTACCGGTACTGATGATTATTATGCTTTCCTAAACCGTTCTTCCGATTGCGATGAAAATTTGGGGAACAGTTGGACGCATATCCGCGAAGGTTTCTGAATTAGTAAATCTTATACAGGGTGTTCAAAAAGTCTATCTATACTTGACCTAAATTTGACCTCCGCTGACAATAAAGGTAACATGAAAAAAATGGTCAAGGACACATTTGAACGTGAAAAAAAATTAATTTGACCTTGATATAACCTTGAAGGTCATGGTCAAGGTCAAATCCAATATGACCATTGCGTAGCCCGGAAAAAATACTAAAAGTTTTGTATTAAAAATGTATTTAAACAATGGTGGACGGACAAAATCAATCCAAAATCTACCCGTGCGAAGCCGGGACGGGCTGCTAGTAAGTTATAAATCTAATATAATAATAATAAATATTTTATTATAGAAAAAACTAAACTTCTTTATGTCGAACTACGACGTCATATTCCCCAATTAAACTCGGACCGCAGATAATTGTAAGATGTTTACACATCCTCCGTGAGTACAACGGCACTCACACCTATTTTTTCTATATCTCTCAAAATTTAGGTCTACTCCTGTAGATGCGATTTAAAAAAAAATCATCGAAAAAGAGTAATTTTTCGATTTCTTATGAATTTTTTAAGCGCAGCATGCTCCCTTAGGTGGTGCGCAAACTTTGAACGCATTTTGCCGCTTCCCTATTGCATATAGGTAAAAATTTCCCTAAGAATTTTTTATTATAAATTCGATTGTTTACAATTTTTATTTGAAGATTTTCTCGTTATTTTTGAAAGTTGAAGATATTCGCAAAAAGTCGGTTTTGTTTTGTTTACATCTCTTTTTTAAACAATCCGACCGGGGATGATTCTTCAAAATATCAGGAAGTTGTTGTAGGGTGCAAACAGTACCTACTGTAAAAAATTCAGCTCCTCTGTAATTATTTCTAATTCAGGACTTCAATGACTGGACTAACAATAAGTGGCCTCACGTCTCGAAGCGCTTGGCGCGTCGGGCCACTCTGAGTGGCCTCGCGTCGCGAAAGGGTTTAATCACATAGTTCTGCAGTGGCATTGGCGCATATATCATTTTGCAGAAAAAATCCGAAATGATGAAATTTTGGCACTTAGATCAATTAGCCCCGCCACTCTACATTTATCAAGTGTAGTTATTAAATGTAGTTATTAAGTGTATTTAATCTAGTTTATTATATTTCAATAAATATTACTAAACAATTATTTTCCTATTTTTAATTCTTATATAAAAATTTGGACATTTCTTGTATACCTGCAAAAGAATACCTTTTCCTACATTAGAGAGACACCTAAAAGTTACCTAGTGCTAGGATACTTTTTGCGCACCTGCAGAAGAATACCTTTTACTACATTAGAGAGACACCTAAAAGTTACCTAGTGCTAGGATACTTTTTGCGCACCTGCAGAAGAATACCTTTTACTACATTAGAGAGACACCTAAAAGTTACCTAGTGCTAGGATACTTCTTGCGTACTTGTGCATGGTTACTACTTATATAGCAGAATTAAACAGCCTGACGACGCACTCCTTTTGAAAGCTCAAAAGGAAGTCACATCATGCATTTAAGTGATTCGCTACAACTAGTGTACTTTTAGGAAACTTTTATTACCTGCTTATATATTAGTCTTCAACTAGTTTACTATAAATGATACTTATTCGGACATTGAGAGGAGAGATCTAGGCAAGATTTCAAAGTACACTTCTTGATCACAATATGGAAACTAGTTGTGCTACCTGGGATATACCTACTACCACCAAAGTTACATTACAATCGTTACAAGCATGTTACGTTACAGTAACACACTTCTATTACATAACTCTGATGTAACCACGACATATAATACGTACATAACGTGCATGTTAATCATGTTATATCACCACTGTGATACGCATGTTACATAAACATTACATAGTCTTGCAACATTCTTGTAATGTATATCAAGTAACATCATCACTGTAACTTCACCGGACTATCTCCGAAGTTGCATTACTATTGTTACAAGCATGTAGCGTTACGGTTACGCACTTCTGTTACACAAATAGAACGTAACCACGCCATATAATAGTTACATAACGTGTATGTTAGTGATGATACATCACCACTGTGATACGCATGTAACGTAAATGTTACGTGGTCTTGCAACATTCTTGTAACATTTACAAGTTACGTTCGTGCCACATTACATACCTATCACGAAAGTTATACTTTAATTGTTACGAGCATGTTACGTTGCCGTTACATACTTTTTGTTATGCAACTGCAACGAGAATCCTTCACATAAAAATTACATTACCTGCATATAACAAATGAAATATTGCATGTTACTCTTATGTTACATATTTTCAACATATCACAAGCGTTACATTGTAACATTACATGTAACTTCCAAGTTACATTGCTGTTCAATCACGTATTTACTGGGTTCATTCCACTTCTAGCAGGAAAGTAAAGTACGGTAAGGTAAGGTACATTGTATTGACGCCCGGAAGGTAATATACGTGTAAACAAAGGCATTGAGTATAGTGCATCAAAACAATGTACGGCACACTGTGCGTTGCTACAGCAGAGAGAAATGGAATGAAAGGAACATGTGGGATGGAAGCGACACACATGTTATTTTATAATGAATTTCAGTCTCTTAATTAGTTTAAATCACTGATAATAAATGTCGCTCATAATATATAGTGTTCATACATCCCAAGAGTCATATTTATTATTGGCATGTTAAAGTAGCTAAGTGTTTCAAATTCAATATAAAATGATATGGGTCCCTTTCAACATACTTACGGAGTATGTACACGGCAATCACTAGTTTCACGATAACCATTTTATTGAACGTTTTTAATCGTATGACCGGTTCTAACGTTTACATTTTTGGAATTTAATTCTCTAGAATTTAGGTATAGATTTGTCGACCCCATCATCCTCCAGCCTGAAATTTTCATCGTTCTTGATCTACGTACCATAGATTTCGATATCCAGAATTTCTGCTTCATAGTTTTCGGTGCCCAGGCCTTCCGCTCTATAATTTCTGGTGTTCAGGTCTTTCGCCCCATAGCAGGAGACCTGGACACCGAAAACTATGGAGCGGAAAACTTAGATATCAAAACTATTGGGCGGAGAACCAGGATACCGTAAACTATGAAGCGGAAGACTTGAACACCGAAAACTTCAAGGCGGAATACCTGTCCACCAAAAACTATGGAGCGGGAGACCTTGACATCGAAAACTAAGGAGCGGAAAATCTGGACTCCCCCGGAAACTGTAGGTCGGTTGAATGGTTTTAGTGAGTCGTGATCACCGTGTACATATGGGGCATTCCATGCCAAGTCACCGAATTTTTGACTCGACCCTCTTCGATTTCGCTTATTTTTTGATATGTTTAGTACTTATTAAAAGCAACTTGTACACCAATTTTTAGCCTTTCATTCCAAACTGTTATTGAGTAATCGATTTTTTAAATTTTGAAGCAAAAAATGTTCAATTAATGATAGACTAGTAATAAATATCGATATCTATAAAAAGTAGGGTATCATTTTTTTCGTCTTTAAATGTAGTTTCAGAAAATAAATAAAAGAAAATTATTCGAAGTAATTATAACTTAGTTATTAACGTTTAAAAACTAAAATCGACATTTTCAAAAAGTCCAACCCCTTCGATTTTTTTGAAAAATTTTCCCAAAATTCTACTCCATATTACGCAACTTTTAAGCTGCAGTTTGAGATGTGATCACAATTTTTTCTATTTTTTATCGAATATTGAAAATTTAATTTTTTTTCTTTTAGGATTGAATTATCTATAATTTCACTCTCTTGACTAAATATCATCCAAAAACATTAAAAACAATTTTATTGAAAGCGATCAAATTATTTTAATCAATTTAAAATATTTTATTTGGTCATATCATTTTAAACTTCATTAAATCATTATTATTATTATTTTTTCTCACTTAACGATTGCTTATTATGTTTCTTAATTGTACTGTGATGTGTAAACTTGTCTGAAAGGGAAAACGACTTTACTTCCACAATAGAATTTAGTAAACGCGTAATTTTATGGATTTTCTGTGTCGCTGGTATCGGTTTTGCATTTCTGAAGCGATCTTCCAATTTTTCTTTCATTGCACTATATTCTTGAATTTTTGAGAACCGGATATTTGTATTTGGTAAATTTTTCGACGACCACTCGAACAATAATTGTATCGGTGTTAATATTTGTAGATGAGGTGGCAACTGCAGACTAACTCGTGCGGCCATTCTTTTAACTGTCCCGCCTATTCCATCACAAGGTCCTTTGCCGTGTGCCGTTGCAAAAAAATCTCACTCCGCATTTATTTCATAGTCTTCTTTATAATAAGATAAATTAATTGCAATGCTTATAATTCTTATATTGTTGAGGTGCACCATCCGAAAAGAAAAAAATTTTGTGAACTTCAGATGTGTGACAGAGATTTAATAAAATCGATAATAACCCCAGAGTGAACATGAACAACAATAGCATCATGATTTAAGCAATCAGAAATAATAACCATACTTTGATGAGTAAGTTCATTATCTATCTTATAATAAAGAACTACAGTGTATATTGTCGCTTGATCGTTATTCCAGTAGAATCCCGGTGCAGCATCCTGAACGAACGCAAAATTTTCAGCAAAATCAACAATTACTATGAATTCATGCTCTTTCAAAGATTCTTTAAGAACTCTCAAATAAGCTGCTTGCTCTTTTGCAATAAAATTATGTGGTAATAAAACCTTAAGTTTTTCACAAAAGCAATTTAAAAAATATAAAAAATATATAAAAAGCAATCGTTAAGTGAGAAAAATAATAAAAAGATTATATGAAGTGTAAAATGATATGACCAAATAAAATATTTTAAATTGATTAAAATAATTTGATCGCTTTCAATAAAATTGTTTTTAATGTTTTTGGACGATATTTAGTCAAGAGAGTAAAATTATATATAATTTAATACAAAAAGAAAAAAAATTAAATTATCAATATTCGATAAAAAATAGAAAAAATTGTGATCACATCTCAAACTGCGGCTTAAAAGTTGCGTAATCTGGAGTAAAATTTTTGGAAAATTTTTCAAAAAATCACAGGGGTTGGACTTTTTGAAAATGTCGATTTTAATTTTTAAACGTTAATAATTAAGTGATAATTACTTCGAATAATTTTCTTTTATTTATTTCCTGAAACTACATTTAAAGACGAAAAAAATGATACCCTACTTTTTATAGATATCGATATTTATTACTAGTCTATCGTTAATTGAATATTTTTTGCTTCAAAATTAAAAAAAATCGATTACTCAATAACGGTTTGGAATAAAAGGCTAAAAACTGGTGTACACGTTGCTTTTAATAAGTACTAAAACATATCAAAAAATGAGCGAAATCGAAGAGGGTCGAGTCAAAAACTCGTTGACTTGGCATGGAATGCCCCATATACAAAATCGGATTTTGATTTCAAATATTTGACCCGCTCCAGACGGGAATGTTTTCGGAAAACGCAACACTTAACCTACTCTTCATTTGTACACCTAGTGTCAATGATTCTGATCGATCCGTTCTGGGTAATGGTACTTTTTTCAAGTCGACCGTAGCTGAAAAATTCAAATGAATCTTAGTGTTTTGCTATGAAGGCTAAATTTAATTGATGCTTCATGGTAAAACAAGATCTGCTCCGTACCGTCCAACTACGGTCGACTCGATAACAGTACCATCACCCAAAACGGGTCGATCAGAATCATTGACACCATACGTCGGATCGCATGCAACAGGCGCAAATGGGCTGTAATTCAACCCTGGATATCTATGCCTTCCGGATATGCAAATCAAATTTCCGATGGCTTGTTGTAGTCGTATTGATAACTACAAGGGCAGGGGAACTGCCGTGTTTATACAGTTGGTACGATATTTGTTGAGCCAAAATTCCCAGAAACGATAAGGCGATATTCTCGGATTGAAATGGTCTGATGCTTTGCAAACAGTGGCGTACCTTCAAATTTCCGGCGTTATTTATCAAACATTTTTCTTTTTCGACTCCATTATTTCTTTTAATAAGGAATTAAACTGAAAATTCACAGGACGATACACTCACAAAGAAACACGCTACGTATAAATCGACTGCAAAGCACAACATTCCACTTGTCAGGAAATTCTTTTCTTGAAAATCCAAAAAACTTTGAATTTTCAACTACAACTTGTATAAAAATTAATTCGACGGCATATTTTTTACCACAATTGAAAGGGCAAGTGGATGAAGGGGTTATGTAAAATTTTTAGAAAAAATGAGGTCACTCAGTGGATGAAAATGTTATGTCCGAATGTAACTTCTGATAAATCTTGGGTAGCTCTAATTTCATTCAAAACCCAGATATTATATGGAGTATGTTTAGTATGTCATATGTCTACTGAATAGAACTCATGCTTACAACTCAAATATCTCAACTCAAAACCAACTTTTTGTTACATAATCCCTTCATCCACTTGCCCCTTCAATTATGAAATTAGACAGTCTTACTGTCCCTTTTTTCCTTCCCATTCTGCTAATTATGTGCCGATATTAAGCTGATTCGTTCAGTTTATAATTTTCACCAACAAATGTGCATACCTTCTAGGATAAGCTGATGAGAAGTAACATTGTAATTTTGAATTACTTACACTTTATATGGTTCACTTTTTCTTGGCATATTTGATATCGAAGTCATGTTATTTGGTCGTGCAATGCTAATTTGAAATCTTGCTTTCAAAGCAGGTTCGTCAAAACATGGAAAAGCACGCCGAGCATCTGTTGGTTGAAACTGGGTAGTCGCTATCCATCTGTAATAGGGGAACAATGCGACTTCATAAGTAACTATTAACTTACGGTAATATATATTTAATAATTTAATATTTTGAACTATCGATAATTCAAATAAAAACATTCATTTCACATTAATTTAGGTACGAAAGGAAAATATAGTCGAACATTTTTTCTAAAGGTGGTGTTGTAATATTAAAATATCTTTTGTGCAAAGTGATAAGGTAAAACATTTTTAATGGGGAATGTAAGAAGTATTAAAAGTTAATTTTCACTTTTTAAACAATGTAAAATAACAATTTATTTCTAGAAACATTCTCTCCGGGTCCGAAAAAAAATATTATATTATTCTCTATTTCGTTTAATTTATTAATTTATTATTTTCTATAAAGTATTGAATAAGCGTATACTATACTATATTTTGTTTATTCTTCGTTGCAAAGCTTTGGCTGATTGATATTTCGAAACATGATAATTGGTACGCCGATTTTCAATTGCAGTACATGCGATCGCATCCCTGGCAGATCGAGTGAATTAAAAAATTCTGTTGGATAATTAACCGCTTCATCTGCTTCCATAACACTGTCGACGGACTTGTATGTGACTGCCTCGCTTTGAATGTTAAACTGAATAATATTGTTCAGTGCGTAGAGGTCTTTATTCTTGGCCACAAGAATAGCTCGTTTACTCAGCCAATCGTGATTCTTATAATTGGTTTGAATATTGGGAAATACTTATTCAACCAATTTTCTTCTCTTCATGTCACTAAATTGCAGAAATTATGAGGCAATGAAATTCATCCTGAGGTCAGATCAACCGGCACCTTTCCATTTCCAATTTCCAGCAACTGATGTGAAAATATCTCAGCTGATCAGCAAACCGGCACATTCACAGCCAACAGAAATTATGAGAGTAAGATATATGTTAATTTACTTAGCAAATGTGTAATTGAGAAATTACAAAATATCATGATTTACACCCTGCGAAGCACGTCTTTACAAGTAACTTTTCTGTTACATTCCTGCGATATTTTACAATATTCGCGTGAACACTACCGTATGTTAGAAATATACATTTCTCGATAAATTCGCGAATGTTGTAAAACATCATAGAAATGTTTCGGAATCATTACGCCGAAAGGTCTCGATAAAGCACAGTTTGATAAGATTGTACTTATCAGGGCTGAATTATATGTGGAGTATTTATAATTACTTTAGGAAGACCCAGAAGAATACGGGCGCAGCCAAACATCGATGCTATCCTAGAAAGAATCAGGAATAACCCTCGACCAAGTATTCGGGCTGTGGCAGCAGAGACTGGAATTAGCACGATCACGGTATGGAGGATACTGAAGAGTGAACATTTTCATCCGTATAAAGTCAAGCACGTCCATGCTCTCGAGGCAGGAGATCCAGCTCGCCGAATGAACTACTGCGACTGGTTCTTGAACAAACAAGCGGACGATCCCTCGTTCGTCAGTAAGATTTTATTCACCGATGAATGTACTTTCTACAAAGAGGGATAGGTGAATCATCACAACGCGCACTATTGGTCCGTGAGAAATCCTCACTGGATAGAGGAAGTACGCAGCCAAAGGCGATGGAGTGTCAATGTTTGGGCGGGAATTATGGGAGACCACATTATAGGACCACGCTTCATCGAAGGAAATGTTAATGCTGCCAACTACACAGCATTCATCGACAACCAATTGGTTGAGCTACTAGACAACGTACCATTGGCAACGAAATTAGAAATGTGGTTCCAGCAGGACGGTCACCCTGCTCACGTTTCTGCAATGGCGAGAAACGTTCTAAGAAGAAAATACAGACACCGCGTTATCAGTTTGCGCCAGGATCAAGAATGGCCACCACGATCGCCGGATCTGACGCCACTCGATTTTTTTCTGTGGGTTCATCAGAAGGATGTGGTATATAAAACGCGCCCAGTAAGATCGGAAGATCTCAGAGCGCGCATTACAGCTGCATGTAGAGCAATAACGCTTGAGACACTGGGCCGCGTTAGAAATTCGATTTGGAAGAGAGCAGTCCTGTGCGAACACAATAATGGGGGGCACATAGAACAACTACTGTAAATGGGGACTGCCTAAGCATGTAAGTTTTATTTTTCTATTATTGAAGTTCAACTGAATCTAGATATAAGTAGTAAATTTGAGATTAAAAACCAGATCTGTGAAGATCATTATATCTTTTTATACGCAATAGCCGGATGACTCCACAAAGAAAAATCGAGTAAGATCAAATCTGGTGATTATGGTGGCCATTCTTCATCCTCGCGCAAGCTAATTCTGCGGTGTCCGTACTTTCTTCTCAGAATTTCTCGCCATTCGAGATACGTGAGAGGGGTGATCATCCTGCAGGAACCACATTTGTAATCTCGTTGACAATGGTACGTCTTCTAGTAGCTCATCCAATTGGTTGCCGATGAATTCCACGTAGTTCACAGCATTTACATTTCCTTCGATGAAGTGAGGTCCTATAATTTGATCTCCCACAATTCCCTCCTAAACATTTATACTCCATCGTCTTTGGCTGTGTACTTCTTCTACCCAGTGAGGATTTCTCCAGGGCCAATAATGGGTGTTGCGATTATTCATCGATCCCTCGTTGTAGAAGGTACATTCATCAGTGAACAAAATTTTACTGACGAACGCGGAATTGTCCACTTGTTGTTCCAAGGACCAGTTGCAGTAGTTCATTCTACGAACTGGATCTCCTGCATCGAGTGTATGGATGTGCTTCACTTTAAACGGATGAAAATGTTAGCTCTTCAATATCCTCCATACCGTGGTCGTGGTAATTCAAACCTCTGCTGAAACAGCTCGAATATTTGTGCGAGGGTTACTTCTTATTCTTTCCACCGTAGCATCGGCGTTCTGCTATGCACTTTTCTGGGTGTTTTGAAAATAATTATCTTTAAGCTGCAGAATTGCTGGTTTATCGTAACCTTTAGTTTTACAGGAGAAAGAAACCCACTCGGGTTCGCAAACGATTTGGAGTCCATCTGGATAGAATTGAATCGGTCATTTTGAAAATGGGCCATCTCCATAGGAAGCTAATAGGAGATGGCCCCTTTTCAAAATGACCGATTCAATTGAACAGCAGCACGTTTATTTCTGTAACAAATTGTAAATGACACAATTATATTCAGCATTTCACTATTTAAAATATAACGAACTTACTTTCTACGTAGAAATTAAGAAACTATATTAATCTGAATTAACCAATTCTATAGATAATTATAACAAAATTATTAAAAATGAAAACGCATCTTGAATTTTGATTTACTTTAGCCTTTTCATCATTCCTTGTAAAGAGTCGTGCATTGCCAGATTGGTAGATAAGAGTCGGATAAGTTCGTATAAGTTTCCGTATTGAAAATAAATACGGTTCTGTACAGCTCGAATATATATTGTATTGTTTTCGTCTTAAATCTGTATTAGGGCCATGTAAAGCTGTATTTATTTTAAAATGGAGACTTCTACGGCCTTATTCAGCACTTATCTGTCTAATCGGCATCAGTGATTCCTTATTGGCCGTCGTTACACCGGAGCCAAAAAGGAGATGAAATAGAAGTGAGGTACATGTCCACTTCACGTTTGACAGGTCGGTGTATAAATTGGAACTTGTGATAATACGAAAGGGGGAATATATCGATAAAGAAAAGATAATAAAATAATTAGTTTATTATTATAATCCAATTCTATTGTATCTCCTATTTTTCTACCACGGCTTTCTCAGATAGAAAAATGTACCACAGAATTAGTGCAGTGCCCCCAATATACCACTAAAGTTGTTACAGACCTTGTCGAAGCATGTCATGTCGGTAGAACCTGATATTCCTACCGTGGCATTATACCGCAGAGTTCTAGAGAACTCTTTTCTACCTAGGTTGATTTTTGACAGCGAATAAAAATCAAATTTCCATCAATCCGTCCCGTTCTCGCATGACGCTGAAAATAAAAAATAGAATAACCACAAACATATTTGTTCTTTATAAGTGATCAAAATGAGGTTAAGACGGTCAGTTAGGAAGTAACTTATTTGATGGCACTTCTTCTGAGATACTGATGTCTCCTTTCCTGCTCTCTATGCACAAACAACCAGAGAAAAATGCACTGCTTCCGTTCACTATCTAGATTATTCGAAAAAATTCCAAACGATTATCAAGCTATCTGTCAGACCGTCTGTCACATTCTCCACTATTGAGATGACCGATGTTTTTCGGACTGAAACGTCTATTTGGTTCGTGTCCGGACTATTTGGTTCGTGTCTGGGCTGTCGGTATTATCACCGAATTTTAGGGAACCATCTTGGATCCGATAGCGCCAACCGATATGCAATGTGCTACGCTGGCGTGTATAGCGGGGAACAGTCTCTATAGTTAGTAGGTATATACCCGGCGTTCCCTAATCTCCGTAAGGAGTGCGAGGAACATTGGTAGAGCACCAACCGGGCGCGTCTCCAGGTGGCGGATAGGAGGGTGGCCAGGTGGCTGAAGTGGACTCCGTTGGGGCCTATAGAGGACCCTAGTTAGTGGGTGCTATACAACATTCCGGGCGACGTAAAAATCGCCCCAGGGGAGCTAAACCCCGCTGTGGACCAGCTCCCGAAGCCAAGGTGTGAGCGATCGTGCCGATGGCTGGATGACACTGGGGTTATAGTGCTGAAAATGATGCCCTTGGGGAACCAGGCGCCACCCCATTGTAATTAGCCTTACCCCCGCATAGCAGGCTTTGCGGGAGCGGACCGTGTAATTCCTGCATACTAGTGGGATCAACATGGAGGACCATAACATAAAAACCATTTTTGAAATAACGGGTGGGGAGGCTTCTACGGAGGCAGCTCCACTCGTTGAGAAGAAGACTGTCGAACAGCAGGCTCTGGAAAGCGATGGGGCTTTAGCATCATTGGCGGACAGTTGCCTGCCCTTGACCGTAACCGGAAAATCCGAGGCCGGTGAGGATAAGGCATCAGTCGAACCCTCCGAGGCCTCGTAGGAAAAAACAAAAATCGGTCGGGGCGACGAAGAAGAGGGCTCGCCAGGCCAGATTGGCTGAGCACGGGACTTCTTTGTCACCTAACCCGGAGATCACACCAAAGACTACAGGGTTGTTCGTCGGTGGGAGAGGCTCAGTTAGTGGGCAACCCCATGCCGGCAGGCGACCGTAATTACCCCTACGGTATAAAAGCTCCTTCGGATGGGACCGACGGCGAGAACCGTAAAAAGGCTCGGCCGTCGGATAGCACTCCCCCCGAAGTACATAATAAGCCCAAGAGAAGCAGGG
This sequence comes from Xiphydria camelus, assembly GCA_963678675.1. NCBI lineage: Eukaryota > Metazoa > Arthropoda > Insecta > Hymenoptera > Xiphydriidae > Xiphydria > Xiphydria camelus. Next base: position 14,775,575 of record OY783194.1, read on the forward strand.
GTTTTCCGAAACCTGCTTTCTATGAGGAGACGACGGTGATGGATAGGAGGGTGGTAATCGCCCCATCCGGATATCCTGAGGCCACCTTCGACCTACGCCTGATCCATCCCAGGGAGTGGAAGGCAGAAGGGGAGACCCCTAAGGCCTGCGTGGTGGCAAAATTCGGCCAGGCGGAGACCCGGAAGGGAGTCCAAAAGACTCTTGAAGGGACTCTGGCTGGCCGGTCTTCCTCAACTCGAGGGGATGGCGACCCGGCTACTCCCGAGGGGAGTAGGGGGAGGGTGGCTCGTTAGATCGGGCTCTCTGATTCCCCTGCAGTCGACGAGGACTGGCCAACCCATAGTCACCATGGCTGTGGAAAGTGTCCAATTCTCGCATATAAATCTGCAACACTACGTAGCGGCCTTGGCGATTCTTAGCTGAAGTGTAGCAGTGGGGCAAACAGATCCAAGAGCCCTGGATTTCGAGAGGGGGCAAAATTACGGGGTTGCAGCTGGGGGGTGGGCAACTTAAACTGCGCACCCTCGAGGGAGGGTCCCAGGGCCTGTGTCTTTGTGTCTTTGTGAGTAAAAGATGCAGCGATCTTAGACTCCAAAGATTCTGCATCAGGGATCTGGCGGCAGTGAAAAGCAGGCTTAGTGTGGGAGGGAGAATGGCTGATGTGGTGGTTGGGTCGGCCTACTTCCCGCATGACTCTGAGGACCCTCCCCCCACGAGGTAACTCAGGAGCCTGGTAGACCACTGCAAAAAAGAGGGGCTCCAGTTAGTAGCGAGGTGTAATGCAAATTCACACCATACCATCTGGGGCAGCTCTGATACAAACAGGAGAGGCATAGAATTGCTAGAGTACCTCTCGACGACAGATCTCGAGATCCTCAACAGGGGTTCGAGAACTACCTTCGATACTTCTCGTAGACAGGAGGTGATATTGATATAATCTTGGGCTCGCGTAAGTTGGCCAAGCGATTAAGGACTGCCGGGTGAGCGGAGAGGTAGGGTGAATGCACCGGTTGTCGGACACTTAAGCAGACAATATTTCCAGTTGTATGATGTATCTCTTTCTTCCTCTGTTCAAGGATACTTTCATATATCTGTTTCATTAAGGGGTAATATAATATCTAGTCAGAAGCAAGAAATGAGAAGGTTCTTTGTGAATTTTTGGTGTATTTATTAAACAACCGATTAATGCGAAATTATAAGGGCTCATTGAACTTGTCTTCAGGTGCAAAGAAACATATTTTATGTTAATTTTTATAACAAAATGGCGGCTCAGCAGTGTGACGGAACGAACGTCAATTTTGTGTAGGCGTTCCGCGGCTAGCAGTAGAAGTCCTCAACGAACGTATCTGGAATAATGAGAAAATTTTTTTCATGATATACACGAGTATAGCTACATAAGTACACATGGATATTCAGAAATCTTGATTTTTGAAAATTTGGGAGCACTTTGAAAGAAAAACGTATTTTCGACTAAAGAATCGGCTTCAATTTGTCTATAACAATCGTAATTGTTTATCAAATTCAAAAATCGTGTGTACTTCTCTAGATAATCTATCTAAGAAGGTAAAGCCAAAATTTAAAGTCATTCCTATAAAAATTACTCGAGTTCTACTGCTAGCCGTTTTTGAAAACATGGTTTCGAGATAAACGCGTTTAAAGTTTCACAATGTGTTATCTACATGACATTTTTAAGATAAAGGCTTGTTGATTTTTTACCTTTACCCTGCTATCCCAGCACTATATAACTGGCTTTCTGCGTCGATTTCTCTCCTCTCGATTTTTTTTCTTGCCGATTTAGGGCCGGTTTTACCAACACGGTATAAACGCGGTATGGCGCTATACTGAAAATAACCAGCAATAAGCCTTATGGTTATTCTCAGTATAGCGCTATACCGCGTTTATACCTGTTTCTAAAACCGGCCCTTAGGGTCATAACGGCTGGTTCTGGCGCCTTCGGATACTGAGCGCTCGGCAAGTTCAATACGGCGCGAGTCAGTTTCCATACAAAAATCGAAACATTGACGACCAACGATGATTCCGAGTACATCCATGGCCGTCATTACACTACATTCCGTCATTAAAAGTTATAACAGCAACATTTACTGCTATATCCACTATCTTCTTTCCGCTTGGAATCGCTTTCGGAGCGATCGACCAAGCAATAGAATTGAACGATTCATTTGGATTTTGGGTGAATCCTCCCAAGCAGCGAGACAAAAGGTCGTCTGAACGGAGGTCGTCGTAAATTGGTTTTATCGCATCGAAAACATCGTCGTGCATTGCAGGGACGTGTGTATAATCATCGATTGTACCTGAAGCTTGCGCTTGTTGCTAAGTGCACCACGACGTTCTTCCAGTCGGACATTTATCGTGTTGCGGGTTGTCGTGGGTTGACATTTTGTGTTCTATTGTTGCATAAATATCATTTCGCATTTTTTCAACCGATTCCGGATTTCTTCTGATTGCAAGGCCGTAATAAATAGTCAATTCATCTGTGAGTTTGCCAGTCAATTTGCCACGGCCTCCCAGACCTTAGGGTTTTTCTTCATATTTCTTAGTCGAGTTCCCATTCTCTTCTGTACATGGTCAATGCACTCTTTTTTAGTTATATTGAAATCGCCGTATAGCTTGGCATCAATGATACCTTTGTAGGTTCTAGAATCTCCGTCGCCAATGTAACTACCGTACTTGACGTTGTACAGATGTTCGGATCGTTGAAACATTTCAGTAGCCGCGTCAACCTCCATCTTCCCCGCCGATCCGGTATGATTACATTTGCATTCCGACTGATGGTTTTCGGCCCATTCTTCGTATTCAGCGGTGCCTTCTTTCTTCCCCCAATATTCGCAAGCTTTGCAGTATTTAGATTTTACGCACACGTCTAAAACTTTGTCGGTAAAGAAACCGATAAGCGTTACAAATCCGAAAAGTGAAGAGAAGCCTCTTTTCCTCCGTGAACCATCGCCCGAAACGATAATCTCTTTAGTTTTTTTTTAGTTCGAGGGTCTCTTTTATTTTATCTGTAGCTGCATTCTTCATACTTAGATCTCGTACAGATACAGTAGCGCTTGTTATATTTTGTACTATAAAATCTTACGTTGATTGAAAAACGGGCTTCGGAAGATCCATAAATGCGCAAAATTTTTGTATGCTATTCAATCCCACTCCCAGGATGCGCATTGCAAGAGTCATTCTTATGTTTAACCCTCTGACGGCAAAGCTCGATTCCCCACCACTGCGCGGGGCAGAGTCAAGCGCGAAACCTTAGTGTAGTGGGGAGAGAGTGACAGGGCCGTCGCAACCCGTACGGTCGCTGGGCACCGACGAAACGTTAAAAGTTACCTGCGGTGTGATTTAAAGAAGCCATTTTTTTTTAATAGTGACAATGAACTTTTTTATTTTCGTTAGAAATCTTTACTCTTTCTTTATATAATTTAACAGATATAAATGCTGCATACATTTTAATAAAAGAAAAATCTTAATTTTTAAAAATAGTGACAATAAACTTTTTCAGTTTCGTTACAAATCTTTACTCTTTCTTCATATAATTTAACAGATATAATTACTGCATACTCTAGTCTTATTTTTATTTATCTTTGGATATTTGACAAGTTAATTTTATTCCTCCAGGCTCGAGTCATCTGTTGTTTCTTCTTTTTCGCCAATATGATGATATTTAGCAAAGCATGGTACTTTGCACAATGGTAAATCACAGTGCCTACATTTGAACGTTGTCTGCACAAGATTTCCGCCGGGTGTTCGTTTCTTCTTACTCTTACACAAAAAGCATGACTTGAATTTACGATTTTCCATTCTTTCAATTTCGTGGATCAATTCTGGAACAGCTGAGTCCCTTGGAGTTATTTTCCTTTTCCCAATTTTATACGACGACCAATCACTAATTAGTTGCTTTACCAAGTTAATACGAAAATTCAGTTGACGATTTCCTTTAGCAGAAGTAGCAGGCCGATTGGTCAAATCGTACATGATAAAACTGTTGGTAATTATCACGTTGATAACGAAGAAGAATATGTACTTCCACCACTTGCGAGATTGGCGTCCAATAGAATAATACGAGCGAAGTTGATCACTGAGGTCAACTCCTCCCATGTGTTTGGTATATGCAGTTACCACCGAAGGACAGGGTACCTCAATGGTCTCACGTTGGTTCTTTGGATTTCTTCTTCGAACACTCGTTGAAACTGTAGGATCGCAGTTGGTAGACAGGAAGAGAACATCTTTGTTATCATGCCATACCGTGGCAGTGATAGGCCAATTTTGCAGCTGCTTACTCTCACCTTTTTTTAACTTTAAATTCTTTGGCTTCTTGAATTGCACGGGCCAATTCTTTCTGTTTGCCCTGACAGTTCCACAACCATAAATCTTCTTTGTTAAAAGCTTTGTCATCAATTTAACCGAGGTAAAGAAGTTATCGAAATACAATTGGTGATTTTTCCCTTTGAATCTTTCAGACAAATGCAGTACTACCTGCTCACCAAGAAGTAGCTCTTTATTATTAGATTCTTTCGCACCAAGATAAACGTTCATAACCAGAATGTATCCTGTTCGTGGATCCGCATTCACCCACACTTTTATCCCCCACTTGATTGGTTTTGCTGGCATATACTGCTTGTACCAGAGACGACCTTTAAACTTGATCATCGCCTCGTCGATGGACAGCTCACATCCAGGAGAAAAATATTCCAGGAATTTCTTCATCAAATTCCAAACAGGTCGAACTTTGTGCAGAGCATCGTAGTCTGGTGATTCCTTTGGAGACATGGTGGTGTCATCATTCAAATGAAGATATTGCGAAATTTTTTTATACCTGCAATAAGGCATGGCGTTTCGTACCAATGGAAAGTCTCCCGCTTGATTAGAAAAGTACAAAGAATCCTCTGGACACTTAACGATTCCCATGAAAATTAAAATACCGAGGTATGCCTGCATTTCTCTCGGTGTCACTGGATACCACTGAGTCAAGCCATGTCAAGTCGGACTCGAAATTTCCACTAAATCGCGGATTTCGGAAATAATAACTCTATTGCGAAGGGAATATGGCACTTACGTTACCGTATTAATATTTCGTGAAAATTCTGTTATTTGTTAATGTTATTAACAATCAAACTTTGAAGCGCAATTAAAATGAAAAATCGTTTTCTCTTAAACTACTTTAGACAATTACTTGAAATTTTGCACACTGATAAAGCAATGTTTACACTATCGAATAAATATTTGCTTGAGGTGAAATTGTTTTAAAAAATGTATTTTGCATTAATTTTTTTAAAACAATTGCAATTTTTCTTGCGGTCTTCACGCTATAAAAAAATGAAACTTACATCAATTCATGCGGCAAACGTTGGCCTTTTATAATCTGCAAAAAGAACTTTGTACTTTTTCTCCATTCCGGAGATACGAAATTGTTTGTTACGCGGTGCGCTCGTAGATCGCGCGGCGCGCTCCGCTACTGGCGTCCGCGGCAACTTGATGGCCGCGCAAACTTGAGCAAAAACCGTTTGAACTTGCATGAACATGATTTTCCGAGTTTGGCAAACATAGACAGTTTTCTTGTCAGTTTGCTGATGGTGCTCGTGCGGTATACTTGCTTAAAAACTATTCGGTGTTTCAATATCATTAAGTGAAAATGGTTCGACCGAAGGAATGTTGTAATCCTTTGAAAAGGAAAGGTCATAATTGTGTTCGTCATAAGTTGTTCCTCGCGCGTTACTGCCAAGTGGAATAAAAAATTCGAAGAATACATTGATCGATATATTTGTCAAATATGTCGTAAGGACATGTATAATGATGTTAAAATTGCTTCAAATGTAGAAAATGAAGACCCAAGCACCCAAGACCCAAGATAGTTAATACCGATAATTAATTGCTATACTGTAATACCTTCCAGGGAACGAATTGAATTTTTAACTGAATGTAAATATTGGATTTGAACAGTGAACAGTTATAATTACTTGGAAGTTTATTCGTGGTTCACTATTAAAGAAGGTGTTACAGTATAGCAATTAATTATACAATAAAATATAAAAATAACACAGGTTTACAACAAAAAAAAAGTCCGGACTATATCTCCTTTTTCTGACGTGATGGGGCTCAGATGACCTCGGGATCGGATTCAGGACGCAAAAATACCTCGGAATACCATGGTCAAATAGTCCGGACTTTTTTTTTGTAAACCTGTGTAATTAGTAAACTCACTTCGTGCTTGGGTCTTCATTTTCTACATTTGAAGCAATTTTAACATCATTATACATGTCTTTACGACATATCTGACAAATATATCGATCAATGTATTCTTCGAATTTTTTATTCCACTTGGCGGTAACGCGCGAGGAACAACTTATGACGAACACAATTATGACCTTTCTTTTTCAAAGGATTACAACATTCCTTCGGTCGAACCATTTTCACTTAATGATATTGAAACACTGAATAGTTTTTACGCAAGTATACCGCACGAGCACCATCAGCAAACTGACAAGAAAACTGTGTATGTTTGCCAAACTCGGAAAATCATGTTCATGCAAGTTCAAACGGTTTTTGCTCAAGTTTGCGCGGCCATCAAGATGCCGCGGACGCCAGTAGCGGAGCGCGCCGCGCGATCTACGAGCGCACCGCGTAACAAACAATTTCGTATCTCCGAAATGGAGAAAAAGTACAAAGTTCTCTTTGCAGATTATAAAAGGCCAACGTTTGCCGCATGAATTTATGTAAGTTCCATTTTTTTATAGCGTGAAGAACGCATGAAAAATTGCAATTGTTTTAAAAAAATTAATGCAAAATTCATTTTTTAAAACAATTTCACCTCAAGCAAATATTTATTCGATAGTGTAAACATTGCTTTATCAGTGTGCAAAATTTTAAGTAATTGTCTAAAGTAGTTTAAGAGAAAACGATTTTTCATTTTAATCGCGCTTCAAAGTTTGATTGTTAATAACATTAACAAATAACGGAATTTTCACGAAATATTAATACGGTAACGTAAGTGCCATACTCCCTTCGTAATAGAGTTATTATTTTCGAAATCCGCGATTTAGTGGAAATTTCGAGTCCGACTTGACATGGCTTGACTCCACTGTAAATCTACTGTCTTCTTCGCTTTCTGGGACTGTTCAGCGTATAAGTTAGTCTGATCGGTGAGTTTTTAAATGAAATTTTGATCACAAAATAACTGGAAGTAATCCTTCTCAGGGCTACATGGATCCAGATTGTGACACACGCCAGAAACCCCGGAAAATTCCTCCGCGTACGTAGCATTAACTTCCTCCGACCACACAACTTCTTCATCCGCGTTCTCGAATTCCTCGCCGTCCTCCGGTTTTTCGAAACAAAGATCCTCCGGTAAATCCGATAAATCACTTTCATAATCAACCGTAGCATCGTCCTCAACACTACACTGTTGACCACGAGGTTTAGAACTTTTTGATTTTTTGGGAACGATTTTTTTACGAGATTTCTTAACCGAAAAACTTTTTGCCCTGGCGTTCATGTCTAAAATCTTGTTAAATATTACAAATGTACAATCACAATGTTTGGGCGTCGTGCGATTACTGCTATATCTCTCTGCGGGGTCGTAAATCTCGCAGACACTCGTTCGTGACACAGCTACTGACGGTGACGTACTAGATTCCGGCTGTACAAGTTTCGTTTGTCGGAACATACAAAGTACGATTCGTCGGTTCGATCGATCTGAAGAAAATCGGGACGATCTATCGCTTCAATGACGGGCCCCATATACGGTACGATTCGTCGCTTCGATCTTATTTATCGTTACGATATTCAAGATCGCATGGGTTTCTGCTGCGATCTCCGATATCGTCTTCGACTAAGTAAATCATTAGCTGTGTTGACATACACTATCGATTCGTCGTTTCAATCAGTTTGAAACGACGGATCGAGGCAACGAATCGTACCGTGTATGGGGCCCCTATTTCATTGCCGTGCCGTCGCGCGAAATTCCGTGAGTGCGAGTGAGCACGGTATATGAGTGAGCAGGCCCCTTACTACGAGCCTGGCGGAATGAGAGTGGGGGGCCATTTCCGTGACGTCAGTCACTAACACATAAAGCGACCGCGCGCGATTGGCTGTTCCCTTTCTCCAGCTCACGCGACAGGGATTGCTAAGAGTTTAGCGTCAGAGGGTTAATTCATAAGTATGATTATTTACAAACGGGGCAGTTATTGATATAACATTCACTTCATTCATTGCAAGTCACAACGATTTTAAAACCGAGCCCGCGCTTGCTTGCTTCCTTAAAACTTATGTCTCCCTTACACACTTTTTGCATACAATCAGTTGAGAAAGCGGCGTAAATACTTGAATAAAATTGATGAGACGATACCCGAAACCTTCATCGATGTCTCTGTCGTCGCCAGAAATGCCAGGTTTCCGTTTTTGTGCCGAAGCTCTGAGGAACTCGTCTAGCACGCTGTCCATAGAATGACGGTTAGGTGGCTTCCGCGATTGCTTATTTTGCTCCGCTTAGTACCAGTGGTGTTATATTTTGTGCCTTCACGGTTACTATACACTTTATCATCACTCATCTTTCAATATAGTTCAATAAAGTTCACAAAATAATTGAAAACACGACTCAAATGCACGAGAAAACTGGCCACACAACGCTCGCAACACGCGTTCGCAGTTTGATTGCAACGACTGAAATGACTATTCAGCCAACATATGTTCAATATTTGCTTCAAACTACCAATTAGCACTATCTGCACCTCATTTAGGAACTAAAAGGTGTACCTTCGCACTGCAGGTACCGAGTAAAAGGGGCGAAACTCACTCTGAAACTCAATTTGCCATTTCCAAGCGCTCGGACTTGCTTCGAAAATTCGTCTTTTAAGAGCACTTAAAATTTTTTTCAACAATGGACGATGTCAGACATTACTCTTGACATGTTTTTACGCCATTTAAGCCAATAAAAAAAATGGAAAAAAAAAATTCCCACCAGATACTACCCCTTAAATGTCCGACAACAGGTAGTGTCCGGCTAACCGGTGCGTCCACCCTAACGCTCTCTGATCATCGCCAGATTATCTTTAGGGTCGAGGGGGACGCGGACTCAAGACCAACGGAGTTCTACCGTAATCCTAGAGAGAGAGAGGGTCACGAACTGGGTCTCCTATAGGGGAGAGCTCAGTGAGAGGCTCCGGGTTCCTCAGGGTGGCTTTCCGAGGACAAAGAGGAGGATAGACGGCGCGGTAGAACATCTACAAGTTGCCGTCATCCAACCTATGAGTCTGCGTGTCCAGCTAAGCGACGCAAGAATAGCACCAGGGTACCCTGGTGGAACAAAGAGTTGAACAAACTCCGCACGAGCACCCGTAGGCTGCTTAACAGGGCGATAACAACCGACCTGGATCAGGACTGGGAAAAATATAGGTCTTCTCAGAGGACTTATAAAAAGCTGGTCAGATCATCAAAAAGAGAGGCCTGGAGAGGATTCTGTGGGAAACTAGAAGCCTTTCCTCTAGTTGCCAGACTGCGTAGTATCTTCGTATCAGGACCCTCTATAAAGCTTGATGGACTCATACTCCCAGACGGTGGGAGTGTGAATAGCCATGATGGAATATTGACGCACCTTTTGGAGGTGCATTTTCCAGGCTCCAACCTTGCGATACTCCCCATCGAAGAGGACCGATGGGGGAGGAGGTCGGGGGACTGGAGGACTGCCGCAAAGGTAGTCACAATCAGCAGGATCGAGTGGGCCATTAACTCCTTTGAGAGATTTAAGAGCCCGGGGGTGGATGGGATCTTCCCAGCTCTTCCACAGGAGGAAGGGGAGATCCTATTGAAACACCTCTACACCATCTATAGATTCTGTCCGGCTTGGAAACCCTTATGGCTTGGAAAAAGGTCAGGGTTGTCTTTATACCTAAACCGGGTAAGAACTGCTATGACTAGGCCAAGTCCTTTAGGCCTATCAGCTTGACGTCTTTCTTACTTAAAACGCTGGAGAGACTGGTTGATAGGTATATCAGGGATACCGCTCTGGTCAAAAGACCGATAGAGCGGACTTAACATGCATACCAGACCGGTAAATCTGTAGAGACGGCTCTTCACTATCTCGTTCACGAGATAGAAGGGTCTATCGATTGAAAAGAATCGGTTTTGAGTGTGTTTCTGGATACTGATGGAGTATTCGACAATACCTTCTTTGAAGCTATCTGCGAGGCGGTACGGGGATTCGACATCGATGAATCCATCGTTAGCTGGATCCAGAACTTGCTGCAGACGCGGAGAGTTTGAACCAGTCTTGGAGGGGTCGAGGTGGAGGCTCAAGCTGCTAGAGGATGTTCGCGGGGGGAGGGAGGGGGTACCCTCCATACACTTGTGGACTCTGGTGGTGGACGGGCTTCTGGTCGAGCTCAGGGAGGCTGGTTTCACTGTGCAGGGATATGTTGATGATTTGGCTATCTCTGTTAAGGGGAAAGACCCTGAGGTACTAGCGAGGCCAATGCAACGTGCGCTGGTCCTTGTACAGAATTGGGTCCTATCTCAGTCGCTAAAGATGGTGCTGTTTACATGCAAGAGGAGCTTTAAATTTAAGGCTCCTACCATCTTCGGCATCGAGCTGAAGACCTCCAGAGAAGTACGCTATTTGGGGGTAACTCTGGATAGAAAGCCCTTGTGGAGGAGTCACATAAACAAGCAGGCTCAAAAGGCAATTTTCACCATTTGGGCCTGTAGAAAAATGTTTAGCAGCACATGGGGGTTGAGGCCGAGAGTGGTGGCGTGTATCTACACTGCCATCCCCTGGTGCATCAGCTCAGCTATGTGTCAGTAGTTTGGTGGCCCTCTCTTGCGAGGGACATCAACCGCAAGGCGTAACTTAAATTCTACAGGCTTGCATGTCTAGGGATAAACGGTGCCTTGCGCACAACTCCGACCCTGGCTATGGGAGTCCTCCTCAACCTGGCACCTTCGCATCTTATGATGGAGGCTGGGGTGAGGAAGACGGCTCTATGCCTGTACTTCAGTGGGTACTGGAGACAGGCGACCAGGGGGCATGCCGCGATCCCTTGGGGAGACGGAGTGTTGGAGGAGTTCGCCTCGAAACCCCCTTCTCGAGATCGATGCCAAGAGAGCTATTACTTTCAACGTCGATTCGAAATCCTCCTCCCGGACAGATTGTCCTGGGAGGGGGGTAAAAACGACCTTCTGTCTCCGGAGGGACTCACCTGGTTCACGTACATGTCCGAAATGGAGACGGGAGTAGGGGCGGGAGTATGGTGCGGCGGGCGTAGAGTGGAATTATCTTTCGCCTTGGGCCGCAACGTCACAGTCTCCCAGACAGAGGTGTTTGCCGCCTGAATCTGCGTCGGATTCGTTTTGAACAAGGGCTACAGGAGCAGACACATCTATTCTATATATCTACTGTGATAGTCGGACCACGCTCGAAGCACTCTCCTCAGTGAGGGTTACGTCGGGGCTGGTCCGGGACTGCAGAAATCTATTGGAACAACTCTCGAATGAGAATCGAGTAAAGTTGCTATGGGTGCCGGGTCACACCGGCATTACTGGCAACGAAAAACAAACGGCCCAGCTAGGCTCTTCGCGGACTAATTCCGATCATAGTATAGGTATCTCCATGGGGCTTGTGAGGGAGGCGGCTCATAAATGAATTAAGTGACGCTTCGCCGACCTCTGAGCACGGGCTCCGGGTATGGAGCATACGAGGGCCCTTTTTAGAGGACTCTGCAGTAAGCTGGGCACTAGGTTGTTGAACCTGAACAGAGCTCAGCTACGATTGGTCGTGGGGCTGGTCACTGGACACTGGCTCACGAGGAAACACCTGTGGAATATGGGCCTCGGTACGGAGGTCCTGTGCCCCGAGTGCGGAGATGAAGAGGAGACTTCTTTACATATAGTAGCGCACTATGAGAGGTTGACGGCCCTCAGGAACTTCATCCTTGGAGCCCCCTCTTTCGGTGATGCCAGTATTGAAGAGATCGGGGTGGGTAAGCTTTTGCGCTTTGATAGGAAGGCTGGCATACCCCGTAGTCACATTCTTCACATCGGTGAAGAACTTTCGGAGATTAAAGATTATGGACAAACGAACATTATATTTTTATTTATATAGATAACTAATGGGCTTCGCCCCCTGGGAGCTTCGCTCCCCAACCCCCGGGGGGCAAGTACCTGGCTTCGCGCATCCGATCCCAAGTTCGCCGGGGTTTTTGGCGACACGGTTATATCCACGCATTTATTCAAAAACTATTTTATATAATAGAAGGATAGAAGGATATTTTATAATGTAGTAACCCGCTTATACCACACGCATGCTTAAAATAAGGGGCAAATTTATGTCAGTCAAATACTACTAGTGTGCAGACGTTTAGTAAAATACAATTTCGGCTAATACAACCCTGAGTACGATACATTATTGAGTGTGTAGTGCGCTTATTCCTAGTGATACTAATGTCTAAGCTATTCATAGTACTGTCACTAATAATACGAGGGCAGAGTGAAAAGTCCGATACTTTTCTAGTAGATGGTGCTGCGATCGCAAAGATGAGTATACGCCCCCATTTGGCGAAAAGAAAAGTTCTAGTCCACCATGACAATGCATTCGCCTGCCCATTCGTCTGCTGTTGCAGCAGCGAAATCGGTCGACTTGAAGTTCGAATTGCTACCGCATCCACCTTATTCACCGGGCTTGACTCCCTGCGACTTCTTTCTCTTCCTAGGCTTGAAAAGTTGCTGGCAGAGCGATTTTCGGAAGTGCGTACTATTCGAAATATTGTGATTCAAACTGCCGATGCCGTCTAACAGACGGAGTGTTAACGTTAACATTAGTTTTTTCTTGATTTGTGAACAATGGATCAAGGACCCGATGGCTCAAAGCGAGTGAAGTATGACGACCTAAATTATGAGGATACCCTTCTAAAGTGGTTTGACGAGGTTGGCAACGATAACAGTGATATAGAGTCAGAATGTGGTGAGAATGTTGCTATAGCGAGTGATCATGACTCTGAATCCGAAGTGGAAGGTACCTAATATTTTTAAATAATATTAAATATTTAAAACAATACTTCTGTTGCCTGCAGTAGTTTAAAATTAATTTAACTTAACTTTCAACAGGTAATAATCAGGCCAAACGCTCTCAACAATCGATACACGTCTGACGTTAAACGATATTAGCCCTACGTTAGGCGCGCGGGCTACAATTGTAGCCCACGCTTCTTCGAATAGTAATAAATCTCAGAAAATTAATCAGACCCTAGCGCCCTTCTCAATAGCTGTTAAAAATACATCACTCTGTCCGATTCGTGTGTTTCCACACATTTGAAGTGAGTGGTAGTTGTCTGTTTTTGTGCTCAAAGTCGTCTGGTCTACAATTGTAGCCCGCGCGCCTAGCTACGTAACATTTTTCGGATAGTAGAAATTTTGGATTTCGTTAGGATCTACTAACTTGAGTGAGTATTATTTTGTTAATTAGTAGTACGTATATATAGCAATTAAATAAATTACAAAAAAACTACTGAAAACAAAATGAAGGACTTGTAAGAGTAAATATAAAGTCATGCGGTACAGTTGGAGTACGGATCTCTGATAGAGAAGTAAAAGTAAATATTAGAAATCTATGCGTTGCAGTTGGAGTGAGAACCTTTTATAAATAAGGGGCTCCACTGTTGAAAGTTGGAGAGATGGGGTGATGACAGGTCATCTCAGGCGATGCGTGTGTCGCGAGAGGAAGGCAGTGCGTTTGTAGTAGGAGTGCGTTAGAAATCTATGCGTTGCAGTTAGAGTGAGAACCTTTTATAAATAAAAGGTTCCACTGCTGAAATTTTGAGAGATAAGGTGATGACAGGTGATCCCAGGCTATGCGTGTGTCACGAGAGGAAGGCAGTTCATCTGTGAACCGCAGCGGGTGCGGAGTTCCTCGGATATCGTCTTATATCGTGTATTTTATATTTCATTTATTTTAATTAATAAATTTTATTTTATTTCAAAAATAAAATGGACAGTTCCATCCCGGGACCCTCTACAGACCCGAAAAGAAGGCGTGTAGAGCAAAGCAGGGATCCTGAAAAGTGGTTACAGTGGTTGAGTGAAATATCGAGTGGAGAGGAAAGTCCTATCGACGAGGAAGATTTGGACGAAAGAGAAGAGGATGTAATTTTAGAAAGTGACCAACATAACACAGAGTCTGAGCAAGAAGTATCGGAGGACAATCAAGATAGTTCTGAAAGTGAGTCTGATTTTGAAGAGGAGGGCCCTGAACGATATTACTGGGGGAAAGACAAGATAACCAAATGGAAGAAGAATAGGGCTAATGTTCAAGTACGTACCCGATCACAGAACATAATAAAATTGCTGCCTGGAACAAAAGGTAATGCACGAAATGCCAGAAGTGAAATTGATTGCCTGAGGCTATTTGTAGATGACACGGTCATAAGAATGATTACTGTTTCCACAAATATATATATTGATGAAGTCAGAATCAAATTTGAAAGATTCAGGGACGCCAGACAAACCGATGAAAGAGAACTTGCTGCTTTCATTGGAATTCTCATTTTGATTGGAACTTTTAGGAGTTCACGAAAGCACCTGCGAAAAATTTGGGATAATTCCAAGGGAAATGGAATCGAAGCATGCTATTTGGCGATGAGTGAAAAGAGATTTCGATTTCTAATAAGATGTTTGAGATTTGACGACGTAAGGACGAGAAATGAAAGGAGAGAAATGGATAAGTTGGCACCGATTCGAGAACTTTTCGAAACATTCTTGGCCAATTACCAAAATAATTTTATTGCCAGTGAGTACCTCACCGTTGACGAGCAGCTGTTGGCTTTCAGAGGACGCTGTGGATTTAAACAGTATATTCCATCGAAGCCGGCAAAATATGGCATCAAGGTGTTTGCATTGGTTGATGCGAAGACATCATATACGTTCAACTTAGAAACCTATGTTGGAATACAACCACAGGGTCCGTATAATCAAAGTAATTCCGCTCAAGATATTGTACTCAGATTAGTACATCCAGTGGAAGGCACCAGTCGCAATATCACGGGAGACAACTGGTTTACCAGCTTTTCGTTGGTAACAAAATTGTTGAGAGAGAAAAACTCACCTACATCGGGACTCTACGAAAAAATAAGAAGGAGATTCCTCCACAATTCTTACCAAACAAAAACCGAGAGCCAATGTCGTCCGTGTTTGGTTTTCAGGAGGATTGCACTATAGTATCCTATTGCCCGAAAAAAAACAGGTCTGTGATTTTATTATCATCCATGCACTACGACAATGCAATCGACGAGGAAACGACCAAACCAGTAATAATAACGGATTATAACCGTACAAAAATTGGAGTAGATCTAGTGGACCAGTTGTGTCAAAATTATAACGTGGCAAGAAATACATGCCGTTGGCCAATGGTGATATTCTACGATTTAATCAATATATCCGGTATAAATGCTTTATGCGTCTATAAGGCAAATCACCCCTATGAAAAAATTGTACGGTCCGACTTTCTTCAAAATTGTGCATGGGATCTGATTCGACCCCTCATTGAGTTTCGATCAACGATTCCATCACTTCCAGCGGAAATGCGCCGACGAGCACGAGTTCTTCTAAATGTTCCGGATGTACCACCCCCCCTCCCTAATAGACCAGAAACCTTTGTTGGACGCTGTCATATTTGTCCCAGGAAACGTGACAAATCTACACGTAAAAGTTGTTTGCGATGCGGAAGATATGCGTGCAAAGAACATATGAGGGATATCTGCACGGCATGCTTGACGGACTAAAAATATCGTTATGTTCGGGGGTCCAGAACTCCGCCATTTTTTATCGTTTTCGTTGTTTTTTCGGCTTATTTCAGAGTCTGTATTGTGTTGTTTTGAGAATGTGAAGTCTTGTTCTTAAAGATAAATATATACTTATTTTTTAGTATTAAATACGAGATGCTTGCGAAATAAGGCACGAAAACGTCTTCATTAGATTTTATGCACTTTTAACAATATATTTAAATGTTAAAACAAGCAATTTTCATTTTTTATAGTTTAGTACATCTTACTGAGTATACCTCATGAATAAACCAGCTCCAAAAAGTTACAATTTAATTTTATTTCATAATTCAAATTGGTCTACATTTGTAGCCCGCGCGCCTAACCATGTTACAAAAAGGGGCGCGCCTAACGTAGGGTTAGAAAGTTTGTATATTAAGCTCAACTTTAGGCTTTGCAGTTTTTTTACCGTTTGCTTGTTTATTTTTTTGTTCTGAAAATATATGTATTTTTATATCCTTAATACGAAAATAAACGTATTTTTTAATGATTCTACCATTAATTTTTGTTAAGTCATTCACAAATACCGATATGTCAAAAAACATAAAATAGAACTTCCGTTTCAAAACTTCAATATATTTTCGAACAAATAAACATTAAGTAGGCCTTTTCGTATAGTTTTAAAGCTGATGAATCATTCCAAGCTAAAAACATTTTTTTAGATACAAAAAATAATATATTTCTATTAAAACGTCTCTCAGACGATCTGTTAGTGTAAAAGTAACTCATTTAGTGTGTTACCACTTAATGGGAGCACCGAGTATGGAAGGTCGAAAAATAACGCTTTTTTCATTCGTATTACTTTCAAAGATATTATATTTTTTTCGCATATCAATTATGATGATCTGAAAGTACATGTATTAAACTACTCAAAAATATTTTTTTAGATTTAAAAAAAACAATGGTTAATTTGTAAGCATTGATACAGGACGTTTCCAAATGGCTGTGTCGAATGTGTGCGAGTTCTACTGTCCTTTATAGAAAACCTGCACCATGTGGAAACAAATTTTCTCGTTAATAAGATTTATAATTCGTCGGTAAACTAATAATATGTGGAAAAACATGGAAAAAAATTAGATTGAGGTTTGATGTAAAAGTCCAATGTAAAAGTTTACATCAAACCTCAATCTAATTTTTTTCCATGTTTTTCCACATATTATTGGTTTACTGACGAATTATAAATGTTATTAACGAGAAAATTTGTTTCCACTTGTTGCAGGTTTACTATAAAGGATAGTAGAACTCGCACAAATTCGACACCACCATTTGGAGACGTCCTGTATCAATGCTTACAAATGAACCATTGTTTTTTTAATCTAAAAAAATATATTTTTGATTAGTTTAATACATGTACTTTCAGATCACCAGAATTGATATGCGAAAAGAATAAAATATCTTTGAAAATAATACGAATGAAAAAAGCGTTGTTTTTCGATCTTCCACACCGGGTGCCCCCTTAAGTGTTATAGGTTGCCCAAATTTTTCCGACTATAGTTTACGAACAAAATCATGCTTGTCACATCAAAATATCCTTTTCTATACCGCATGTCCTATGGCCAACCGCGCAGGTGAGCTGCGACCTGAATTCTTGACTTCGGCAGTATTTATGGTACAGTTAGAGTGGGCTTCAGACGAGTGCGCTGCATAAGAAAGAAAAGTGTCGACTGCTCTTCTAATAGCTGTCAATTCGGGAGATCGAAGCGTTTCGTGTAACCTCAAAATCGTAAAGTTTTGAATTAGTAGTGAATAATTTGTAGAAGTGATGAGAAATAATCATAAATAATCTTCTGAATTGACACCTTAGGTATCGCTCACGCCACTTCGTAAAACAACTTCCTAGACACGCGCGGTGCTAGCGCGGAAATAATTTCTGAAACAAATAGGCACACACACACACACATGAGGCGTGTAATTCGGTTGGACATCGAAAAAACCCGAATGATTGTTAACTCTCACTTCTGAACACTACTTACCATTTATTCAAAAATTCACGATTTCGAGCTTAGACTTCGATCTCCCGAATTGATAGCCATCGCATCGGGAGATCAGACGTTTCACACTTTTCGTAAGAACGCAGCGTAAGAGCGAAAAGCGTCGTCTGATTTCCCGATGGCTGTCAATTCGGAAGATTATTTATGATTATTTCTCATCACTTCTACAAATTATTCACCACCAATTCAAAACTTTACGATTTTGAGGTTACACGAAACGCTTCGATCTCCCGAATTGACAGCTATTAGAAGAGCAGTCGACACTTTTCGTTCTTATGCAGCGCACTCGTCTGACGCCCACTCTCACTGTACCATAAATACTGCCGAAGTCAAGAGTTCAGGTCGCAGCTCACCTGCGCGGTTGGCCATAGGACATGCGGTATAATAAATTTCATCGCGATATACTTACCTTGTCTGATTACCAACCATATATGAACTTCTATAGAAACCCTGGAGGTAATCGTTTATATATCCAATAAACTTCAAATGCACTAGGTACTGCTTGCCTGATTGTAACTGATCGATTGTGTGGATAATGTAGAACTGCCGTAGAGTGTCATTTTCTTGCTTTTCAATTCGAATCATCGGGGTCTCATTAAGCTTAGTACCATTTCTTATGATATATTCTTTCAAGTTGGTAAATTCTTCATCTATTTTCATATCAATTGCATGAAGAGTAACATTCTTGGTGTGGCTTGTAATATTCACAAGAATCTCAACCTGCGGAAGGATTGGTGGCATGTTAACGATGAAAAAATAATTTCGAATCATTCATGATATCACAAACTTTATCTGTTCATCCTTTTTAACCCTTAACCACCATAGTGCGGTCTCGGTGACTGCAACGGAACAGTGAAAATATAACAGTATATGCACTACGGTAGTTAAGGTTTAAA
The DNA here is from genome assembly GCA_963678675.1 of Xiphydria camelus. Taxonomy (NCBI): domain Eukaryota; kingdom Metazoa; phylum Arthropoda; class Insecta; order Hymenoptera; family Xiphydriidae; genus Xiphydria; species Xiphydria camelus. The sequence continues at coordinate 14,794,274 of OY783194.1, forward strand.
GTATAGAAAGATTGGTACAAAATGTTATCGATTCTGAAGTTTATTTTTAGGATCCTTGAAAAGTGTCTTTCTGATTCTAATGAAACGGATAAGAAATGAAGCATTTTTAGTAATTCTTTACTTAATGGTATCCTATCAGAAGCTGAAAAACGTATGATGGAAAATTTATCGGTTTCTATCGGATTCATGAAATATTACTTATATTCTATTTGGAAATTACGATTAAAGTTTTATCAATTCCCAGTGGAATCTTATCGTTTTTATTAACAAATTATCTGGTATTATCCCTATTATCCGACTTTTATAATTTTTAAATACATTTTTTAAACAGACTTCAAGAAACCTAATTTTATCAATTTCCAATTTAAAATAAAATAGTTTTAATCAGATTTCAAGAAACTTAGTGCTGTCATTCTCTATCGGAAACGATTATGATGGTTCTTATCGTATTTGAAGAGCGGAGTCGCGTATCGTTACCCGCTATAAATCGTTTTTACCCGTAATCTGAAATGACAAATAAATTTGACCTAAATATGTGAGAGATTTTATTGTAGGTATTAATTCAATTGCGATTATTTAATTCTTTTAATTCCTCTTCAATCTATGAAATTTATAATAGAATAATTTCCTGAGGATATTACGTACGTTCTTACTCGAACTCGCACAGTTCACTAACAATGAGAAAAATGAATGGCTCCTACAACAAACTGAAGTGTTGTTACGTACATTTCCCTTATTATAGTAATAATCATTTTTGTATGTGGAATATGCATTACTGTAATACAGCAATATCGTTTAGTTGCCGATGTACCTATCCGTTACTGAAACAATGCAAGAAATTCCTTGTAGAGATAAGCTTCAGTTAGTAAAGGTATTTATTTTCTAACTAATTCAGTACAGCTACGGAAGTTATGAATATACGTACGAGTATAAGAACCACTCGTATAATTGCAATAATGCTCAAGTCGATCATAAATAGTACTGCTATGGTAATACATGCACATATCGATCCATCAAATAGAAAAACAAATTTAAACAAAAGGTGGGTAGGGGTATTTGATGATCGTATATTATTTCTACAAATGTGTAACACGAAAGCACTCACTTGTCATATTGAACATAACATGGTTACTAGTCATCGCCTAGCTCCCACAGCTATAATATTATACATCGTTGTTGCAAGCGGAATACGCCAGGTGTCAGAGCAATCTAAGAGCCAGAAATTCAGTAAGTAGAATCATCCATCCATTTTTCTCAGTGTTTCTATGTAAAAGTAATCTGTAAAAACTAGTGCTCGAGACACTGATGTGTAAACATCTAGTGAGCGAGATTTCATAGCTAAAATAAATCGGCTTATGGTAGCTAAAAAAAATAAATAAGTGAGGCGGAGTAGAGCCGATCGACGAGGAGTTACTCCAACTCACTTACTGTACATGGCGGACACCACTTCCATACAACATTGTTCTGCCAGATATGTACACATCAATTAGTCATTCTAACTTGCAATTGATGTGTAAACATCTGGCAGAACAATGTTTTATGGAAGTGGTGTTCGCCATGTACAGTAAGTGAGTTGGAAGCTTCATAGGTCTTCCATAGTTCGGAACGTAGCAACTTTTCGATCAACGGAGGGGATAGCGTGGGCGACGCTATCCACCCTGATTAGCTAATTAGAGGGGAGTGGTGGAACAGCCGATGATGCTGGGGCTGTCGGAGTCCGTGTCCGAAGGTCGAAGGTACCGTTGCTAACTTTACGCTTTCCCGAGCGCCGCACTCACGGATCAAGAATGTCGACCGCGAGGACCCGCCAGGCTACCTTGAACGGTTAATTGTTTCTCCCGTACCTGGATAAGCCAGGTACTGCATTACCGTATGTCCCACACAGAACCGTACGCAGTTACAGGGACCTTGAAATTTTCTTTCGGCCGTGCTTGGTCGATATTCGAGCAACTTTTACCGGTAGGTAGAAGTCGAGTCGGTATAGAGTCGGTAGAGTTGGTATCAATTTGGGAGATCGAAGCGTCTAACCTCGAAGTCGTGGATTTGTGAATTATGGTGAGTAATTACCATTATTCATAATTCATAAATTCACGGTTATATACATACGGTACGGTATCCCGTAAGAAACGCAACAAGCGACATTTACCGTCGGCAGTATTTGCCAACGGTGCACATGTAAAAGACTCAAACACCATCGGCAAATACTGCCGAAGAAAAATGTCGCTTGTTGCATTTCTTACGGGACGTGCGGTATACGATATTATGGTATATATAGATTATTTAGACAGAGATACAAGTATTAGCTGTTTACGGAGCGCGTGGGGAAGCTAGGAGAAAGTGACTAGGCTTGTGTGCGTCACCAATGCTAGCTGCGCTATTAGTAGGTTGTATAGCGATTTACTATATCGACATCATCGACAAGAAAATGTAATACCACCCTAAGCCGCACAAGCGCTAAAGTAGCTGCGCACGAATCACTGCGCACTAATCACATCCGGCTTCACATTTCCGTCCCAATTCCCGAGGTTTACCCTCATACCGCCGTAATAGATGTTTACACATCAAAAAAGGCGGCATGTTCATTCAGTGCCAACAAAAATTGATACGTAAAATACTCTCCAAAAAAGATTTGAAATCAATTAAGATCGCCATGTTCAAGAGTTATACATAAAAAGTAAAAGGCATCATTTGAAAGGGAAATTATTGTAAATCAAGTGACTACAAAATTCGACTAAAAAAATGTATAAAAAAATTTTAATATAAAAGAACTTGCCGCGTTTAAGTTTTCATATTTTGTCCACTATACCGAATAATTGGTAGTGCTTGGACGGTGATAAAGTGATTCATAAATTGCACTGCCGAAGTCAAATTCAGAGAAATTCAGAAGGCCCCCGCCTGATCGGTTTCTCGTGCGACATTCGGTATACTGGTGGTATCATATAAGTGTATGAATTTATTTAAAATCATAAGTGCATAAACATCGAGTATAATTCTGTGTCTGAATTTTTTATTTCGAAGGGAAAAAACGCGGTAAGTTCTTTTTTATTAAAATTTTGTTTATAAATTTTTTTAGTCGAATTTTGTAGTCACTTGATTTACAATAATTTCCCTTTCAAATGATGCCTTTTACTTTTTATATATAACTCTTGAACATGGCGATCTTAATTGATTTCAAATCTTTTTTGGAGAGTATTTTACGTATCAATTTTTGTTGGCACTGAATGAACATGCCGCCTTTTTTTTTACAGAGAATCTGTTCTTGTGCGGGGATTTCTCTACTTTTTGGAATTTATTCATGAGGAGAATACGTACATGTAGGAGAATAGCTTTTTATTATTAAGTATTATTGCAGAACAAGTAGGTTAGAAGATTTTCATGAAGACTCACGATTTTCTGATATGTCACTCGTACAGGTGCAACCGAAGAGGATCTAGCTCATCCTGTCCGTAAAAAGATGACTCGATGGATCGGGGAATGTCAGGCTTGTCACCGAGCGCCTTTCACCCATAGTACTTTCATTGCAATATGCGATTTTCGTTTCAACTATTCTTGCTCTAAGTAACTTTTACTTCTTTCAAAGCATTTACCTTGTACGAATTGTTGATCGTAGTGGGCAACGATCAATGATTGTGACTAATCGTAGACAAATTATTCCTGCGATGATGTTCCAGTTGCAAAGTACACTTGCAAGTCAGTTTACAGCATCCGATGTTTAGTATCAATTTACCTCTTTTGGAACACCCATCACCCGAGCATAATCAAGATTATGTTCACGTTAATTGCAGAATAGACCGTGAGCTCGGGCACATTATCGCAGTAGTAGTTCGGCACACCAATTGCCTTTTAGTTTTAATAGACGAACTTGTCTACGACGAGTCTCTATTATCGATCGCTGCCTCCTACCACGAACAGTTCGTGAAAGGTGATTACCTTGAAAGAAGTAAAAGTTATTTAACGCTGGAATAGTTGAATGAAAGGAGAAGCGCGTATTGCAATTAATGTACCGTGGGTAATAGGCGCTCGGTGACAAGCCTGACATTCTCCGATGTCCATCGAGTCATCTTTTTACGGACAGGACACGAGCTAGATCCTCTTCAGTTGCACCTGTACGAAATGACATATCAGAAAATCGTGAGTCTTCACGAAAATCTTTTAACCTACTCGTTCTGCAGTAATACTTACAATTAATATACCTGGAAGTTGAAGCAACAGTTATATCAAAAATCGGACCCCGATTTTTAAACACTTGGGGAATCTCATCGAAGAAACCCGAGTGATTATTTCCTATCACTTCTACACATTATTCACCATTATTTACAAATTAACCATTTCGAGGTTAGATGTTTCGATCTCCCGAATTGACAGCTACTGGGAGATCAGGGACCCCTTTCTCTAACTCCCTTGCAAGAGAAACATATACGTTTCTTAGCGAGTAGACCAATCAGGACCCCCACCACAACGGAATACTTGGTCCTGATTGGTCTATTGGCTAAGATGCGTATATGCAACTTTGCGAGCGAGTTAGAGAACGGGGCCCCAGACGCTTGACACTTTTCGCTTTTACGGCTCGTAAGACCGCAGCGCACTCTCCCGAAACCAATTCTATGAATGACTAGAGAAACGACCCAACCACTTCCGGCCAAATGTCAGGGAAATTCAAAAGTTGGAGTTTGCCATCGGACATACTGTTTACTCTTCCAATGACCGTGACGAATTCTTTCATCACATGTAAAGATACCACTTATGACAGTATATATGTTGTTACATATATTAACTCGAAACGTTGGAATAGTTTTAAGAAATCCTTTTGCATGCACCGCTGAAATTTCGCTCTTACTCGTAAATAAATTTCCAGCACAGAGCATCGATATTTTGCTGCACCTGTATTCTTCTGGGACGTCCTAAAATAATTATAAAAACCCATATAATTCAGCCCTAACAAGTACAATCTTATCGAGGAGATCTTTCGACGTAATGATGCCGAAATGTTTCTATGATGTTTTGCAACATTCGCGAATTTATCGAGAAATATATATTATGCGTAAAGGAATGTTTCTAACATACGGTAGTGTTCACGAATATTGTAAAATATCGCAGGAATGTTACAGAAAAGTTACTTGCAAAAACGTGCTTTGCGGGGTGTAAATGATGATATTTTGTAATTTCCATCGTCACACCAAAGGCAAAGAAGAGATGAAATATAGAAGTGAGGTACATACATCGCAGGTAGCAAGCTGACGTAAACTTGACGTCACTTTTAGGGCATATTTCGTCGACGACGTCATTCTACCAAAAATTGACGTTTTAATGTCGTCATTCAAGAAACGTCTTTAAGACGCCTTAAATATGACGTTAAAAAGACGTTATTTTTACGTCGTAATAAAATTTTAAAATAACTATACTTATTATACAATATACATTGAATATTTTTATATTTTTTATAATGTATAATATAAAAATATTTGTATAGTGTGGTCTACTTTAATTCTCGCTTCTTATATCTCTGTACAATTTTACCAGTACGTTTTTTTTGCAATAAATAAAAGTAAGATTTTTTATATTGCGGTCGTTTCTATAAATATTTATATAATTATTTATTTATTAATATCAATTTGCGTCTATGCAAGAATATTTATCAAAAGATACGATCATAAATTTAGAAAAATGTTGAGAAAAGAATAATACAATTATAAAATCTTATTTATTTAAGCTCTATCTTATTGACTGGAAAAGCAACATACATTTATTCATCAAACTTCATATGAACACCAATAGTAATACCTACTTAATAACACAGGACCGAAAACACCGACCGATCGACGAAGTTAAGCAGCAAAGAGTGCGGACAGTAGTTGGATGGGTGACCGCTCACGATGAAAGATATACGTCAGCCCTAACCTCTCAGAACCGTCATTTTTTACACAATCACGTTATGTTTTTCGTTATCTGCCGTCAGAACTGACCTTCAAAAACCGTAATTTCGACGTTAGTGTGCTACCTGGAAAATCGCTAAAATTAAACGTCATATTTCACGTCATAAAGAACGTTAGAAAGACGTCATTAAATGACGTCAGTGGGATGTGACTTTCGAACGTACTTTTAACGTCATTTATACGTCTTTTACTGACGTCGTCTATGACCAGATCTGGCCAAAAAATGACGTTAATTTCACGTTAGTCTGTTACCTGGAATGTACACTTCACGTTTGACAGGTCGATATATAAATTGAAACTTGTGATAGTGTAATATGAAAGAGGAAAAACTTATATCGATAAAGAAAAAATAATAATAAAGTAGTTACTCCATTATTGTAATCCAATAACATTGTGTATCACTTATTTTTCTGCCACGACTTTAATTGCTGATAGCGAAGAAAAATCAAATTTATTGGTTGATCCATCCACTATGAACAATCAAAGTCGTGGCAGAAAAATAAGGGATATAATGGAATTGGATTACAATAATAGAGTAAATACTTTATTATTATTTTTTTCTTTATCGATATAAGTTTTTCCTCTTTCGTATTATACAATCACAAGTTTCACTTTATATACCAACCTGTCAAACGTGAAGTGTACATGTACCTCACTTCTATTTCATCTCTTCTTCGCCTCTGGTGTAACGATGGATTACAAAATATCATCATTTGCACCCCACAAAGCACGTTCTTGCAAGTAACTTTTCTGTAACATTCCTGCGATATTTTACAATATTCGTGAACACTACCGTATTAGAAATATATACTTCTCGATAAAAACGTGTCGGAATCATTATGTCGAAAAATCTCCCCGATAAGGTATAGTCCGATAAGATTGTACTTGTTCGGGCTGAATTATATAGGGTTTTTATAATTATTTTAGGAAGTTCCAGAAGAATATAGATGGAGCAAAATATCGATGCTCTCTGCTAGAAAGAGTAAGGAATAACCCTCGAACGAATATTCGGGCTATGGCAAGAAAGGTTAGAATCAGAGGTTAGCAAGTCTACGGGGGGGGGGGGGGGGGTCGGAGGATATTAAAGGATATTCATCCATTTAAAGTGACGTACGTCCATGCACTCGAGACAGCAGATCCAGGTCGCCGAATTAATTAATGCAGCAGGTTCTTGGAAAATGCATGCGAGGGCATGATCCCTCGTTCGAAAGAAACCCCTTCGGGTTCGCATATGATCTGTAACAAATGTAAAAAACACAAACAATTTAAAATATACTGAACTAACTAAACGTAGAAACTAAGATTATATTAATCTAAGTTAACCAATTCTAATAATGACAGAATTAAGAAAAATGATATACTTCCTCTTTCGTATTATGCTACCAATTTATATACCGACCTGTCAAATGCAATGAATGCAACTGGTTCTTGTTGGAACAACAAGTGGATGATCCCTCGTTGGAAAGAAACCTCCACGGGTTCGCAAACGATCTGTAACAAATTGTAAATTACACAATTATATGCAGCATTTCACTTTTAAAATATACCGAACTTACTCGAGCGTAGAAATTAAAAAACTATATCTGAGTTAATCAATTCTATTCTAATAATGACAGAATTATTAAAAATGATATAATTCCTCTTTCGTATTATACTATGTTATTCAGCACTTATCTGCCTAATCGGTATCAGTAATTCCTCATTGACCGTCGTTACACCGGAGACGAAGAAGAGATGAAATAGAAGTGAGGTACGTGTACACTTCAGGTTTGACAGGTCGGTGTGTAAATTGGAACTTGTGATGGTACGAAAGAGGAAATATATCACGATAGAGAAAAATAGTGATGAAGTAATTACTTCATTATTGTGATCCAATTCCATTTCATCTCCTATACTGCCACGGCTTGTATTGATGACTCATTGTGAGAAGAAAAACCTTCGATTTTTCCCGTGCTCGCATGACCCTGAAAACAAAAAATAGAACGATTACAAAGATATTGTCCTTCCATTGTGAAAGTGAGGTTAAGCTGTCAGATGGCAATTAAACTTATCTGATGGCAATTCTTCTGAGACCGTTTCCTTTCCTGCTCCTTTCTTGATGCACAGGCAACTAGAGAAAAATACCACTGCATCCGTTCACTATCTCGATATGAAAAAAATCCAAACGATATTATCAAGCTATCACATTCACCACTATTGAGATTCACTACTCCGATTACACTGAATTTTTACTTTCTATTAACAAGCGCGTCCGAGGATCGAAAATATGCGAGGGAAATGGTTTCGCGAATGGAAATATTTTATTAATTTTCAAAAACAACCAAACATTCAAGGAATATATTCTCTCACACACTCTCACATACCACACATGGTGTGGCCGCATCTGTTACACATTTCCGACCATGGCCGAATATCGCCGAAGACGCGGAATTTTTGTGAGATTTTGACATATATATATATATCGCCCGAGAAATCGGATTCTCGACTTTTGAGGCGCGAGGGGCGTGGCTTCGCGTTGCTAAGGAAAAATCTCTGTTAATATGTAACTTACAACATTTACTCTGGTCTCTATCGATGGAGAATAGTCGATTTATATGGCGTAACTAAGCATAGTTTTGGTTATAACCGTATATTTACTGAGAAAATTCGATGTTAAAATTGAGGGGTGAAGGGGGGGCAGACATTTTTCCTGTAAAGATACACGGGTGCTCGCGGCGACAGCGCTGGCGGCGTCGTTCTGACGACTTGAATGAACATGACGCGAGACACTACCGTATCTCTTGATATACAGCGTATCCCACAATGATCGGGACAGCAAGAAACGGGAGATTTCTTGATAAAAACTAGGTGTATAAAGTGCTAGTTATAATGTCGAGGGGGCAATAATTAAGGAACTAAAAGTTTTTTAAGATGGCCAATAGGACGACAGTTCCGCTGGCAAACATCGTTGATCCATAAATAGGTAAACGTAAGATGCTACGTCCAAGACCTGCTCTGATTATACTCGCAGAAAAAATCTCTAACATTAAACTGCTACACGGAAATAAAGTTAGCAATAATATTGCTAGACGAGCAATAAAATATTGCTCCTCCTCAACCAGCGGCATTTATTGCAATACTAAAATTTGTAAAATTTGTAAAGCACTGGAGCAATAAGGTATTGCAACGTGTTAAAGCAATATTTTATTGTAAACCGCTGGAGCAATGAGGTTTGACTTTCTTGCTCTCAATAGGGTAGTTGACACTAAGAAAGAATCTGATGTAGTTTTAATAAATATAGTAGTTCAAGGTTCAAAAATCACGGAAAACAACATTATTTAGTATTTTAAGTAAGATTGATTAATATTTTTAAGAAATAAAATATGAAAAATAGAGGCCTTGGCCACGTGACATCGAACGCCAGTCAGAGCGCATGACGTCACTGGGTGGTACAATACCGTGTGTCCCACTCTATTGGCCAGTTTGAAATTTACCTTCGGGCAGGCTTGGTCGGTACTTGAGTCATTTAATACCGGTAGAAGTCGAGTCGGTAGTTAGAGTTGGTGTCAATTCGGGAGATCGAAGCGTCTAATATCGAAATTGTGAAATTGTGAATAATGGTGAGTAATTTCCATTATTAAAAAATTCACAATTTCGAGGTTAGACGCTTCGATTTCCCCGATTTGCCCGAAGGTAAATTTCAAACTGGCCAATAGGTACAGACAACTGTTTGGATCCAGTCCTGCGAGTTGTAGCCACTTTCTCCGTATTCCTCTTCTCTTAGGCACGCAAATAAAAAAAGGTGTGAGTGCCGTTGTACTCACGGAGGATGTGTAAACATCTTACAATTATCTGCGGTCCGAGTTTAATTGGGGAATATGACATCGTAGTTCGACATAAAGAAGTTTAATTTTTTCTATAATAAAATATTTATTATTATTATATTAGATTTATTACTTACTAGCAGCCCATCCCGGCTTCGCACGGGTAGATTGTGGATTGATTTTGTCCGTCCACCACATTGTTTAAATACATTTTTAATACAAAACTTTTAATATTTTTCCCGGGCTACGCAATGGTCATATTGGATTTGACCTTGACCATAGCCTTCAAGGTTATATCAAGGTCAAATTAATTTTTTTTCACGTTCAAATGTGTCCTTGACCATTTTTTTCATGTTACCTTTATTGTCAGCGGAGGTCAAATTTAGGTCAAGTATAGTTCGACTTTTTGAACACCCTGTATAAGATTTACTAACTCAGAAACCTTCGCGGATATGCGTCCAACTGTTCCCCAAATTTTCATCGCAATCGGATGGACGGTTTAGGAAGGCATAATAATCATCCGAACCGGTACTTTTTGAACACCCTGTATAAGATTTACTAACTCAGAAACCTTCGCGGGCATGCGTCCAACCATTTCCCAACTTTTCATCGCAATCGGATGAACGGTTTAGGAAGGCATAATAATCGTCAGTACCGGTACTTTTTGAACACCCTGTATAAGATTTACTAACTCAGAAACCTTCGCGGGCATGCGTCCAACCATTCCCCAACTTTTCATCGCAATCGGATGAACGGTTTAGGAAGGCATTTGATATTACCTTAAAGGTCACGGTCAAGGTCAAATCCAATACGACCACTGGGTAGCCAAGGGAAAATCCTTAATTTTGTATTAAACATTTTTCTCTAAAATGTTTTCCCGTTGAGATAATCCAGCTTGCGCGAATAGTATGCGCAGTAGCGCCACACACACACTGACGCAGTCACATCTACATGACTTACGTCTGACGCTCAATTTCCCAGGAAGGTCGTACCGCAGAGCCATAGCATAGATGTTTACACATCAATAATTTATTCGGTGTCTTTACTATTGTGTTCCCAGATTGCAGCACTATACAGTTCTTGTAAAATTTGGAATTCATTTGAACGCATTTCAAAACACTTTTTGTTCACAACTTCCTTGACAAATCTATCTGTTTATCACCCACTGACGTCATTAAGGACGCCATGGCAGTTTAACGCGTTTTCGTACGAAATTTGAAACGGGTTTTTAAAAATCAAAATTAATTAACTAAATGTGATGGGCCCTGTGAAATCATACCAGAAGTCGGAAAAGTAAATTTTGCGCTAGAGCCCAAAACGCGATCTGAACTTGAAAAATTCGATTTTCGGATTTCGATGGATTTGAGTGCTAGACATGTTTGGCAACCATGTGCCGATGAAAAAAGTAGTCAAACGAGGTGAAATTGGCAGTGTAGGAACGAAAACGTGTTCGGTAGTCGCTCTGCAGAAAACATACCAGATGTCGCACGTTCCTTAGTAAGGTTGTGTATAGGTGGAGGGGAACATTCTTTCACCGTATTATACTTCCACTGCTTCGTGCCGTTGCGTAGCAACTATCATTGTTCGGTTGGTGTGCGATCGCTGACTGAGCGAGGTCTGAGCGTGGTGAAAACCGAAATAAAAAAGTTTCTTACACGTGTGTTCATTGATAACCGAAGTGATGGCAAATGTATGTCCGTTCGACGATCCGGCCATCACGGACGTATTAAACGAGTATTTTAATCGCATTGAGGACGATTCACAATCGGAAGGAGCATCAGAGGTACGTAATAGAAACTGTGTTTATTAACGTGATACCTGACTGTGAAACAGACAGTACAGTATTCTCTGAATTTAGGATGACGAGTATGCGTCCGATGAGGAAATACCTATGGAAGCAGATGACGCGGTTGATGCGGAAACATCATTTGGATGCGTGCAAGGGTATCGAAATGTTCAAATGGTCAGCGGAGATACGGCGACAACCGAAGATACCGATCCGGAGTTAGCGCGTATTCGTGCGTTCTGTACTGCTACGTGTGGCTGTAAGCATGGTCCAAATAAGACGGCTTGTTCCGAGCTGTTCACGGTGTACGCGTTGCGAGACATGAGAGCTGATAGTGCAGCACTCGACTACTACGAAAATCACACGAATAAACTGGACTTGTTGCTACTCGGCCAAATCCGGTCATTATTATCAACAAGCGATTTCACACACCGGTCGAAAAAACCGAATGAAGAACGACGTAATGTACGTATCGGGTTTAAATTGAAAGGCTTCAATGTTTGCGAAAAGACGTTTTTGTTCGCCCATACTATGTCGAATGTACGATATCGACGACTCAAATGTTTGTACCTGGATGAAGGTGTTGTTGATTCAGTGCACGGTAATGTTGCTCGGAAACCAAAACATTCGTTAACGCTGGAAAATAGAAAGTCTGTTGTCGCTTTCATTCAGAATTACGCTGAAAATAATGCCGTTTTCCTCCCTGGACGAATGGCAACACAATTTAATGCGTCTATTAAATTGCTGCCGACGTCGGACCGAAAAAGCACAATTCATGCCACGTGCTACACAGAAAGCTGTACAGCGAATGGTACTGAGCCAGTGAGTTTGAAGACATTCCGTAGGTTGTGGAGAAAGCACTGTCCAGAAATAATCGTTCAACAACCACAAAGCGATATGTGTCATTTTTGCCAGCGTCATTTTGCGAATACCCAAGCTCGTTCCATGCTTTCGGATACAGAGAAAGAAGAAAAGTTAGAGAAGATGAACAGACACATGGCGCGTGTCAATGAAGAACGCAATTTCTGCAATACGACAATTAAGAACACGCGAGAAATGAGAAACGTCACTGACGTTGCGAGCGGGTCGCAGGAGCCGAATTTGGATACTCGTGCCGTGCATTGGTCGTTTGATATGGCGCAGCTTGTGTCAATCCCACATCAGCCTCTGTAACCTGGACCGATATATTTCCTTTGCGGTTATAAAATAAACATTTTCGGGATAATGAATGACACCTACCAGCGTCAATACAATTATCTGATCCCAGAAGCTGCCAGCGTTGCCAAAGGTTCCAGTTTCATTGTATGATCCATCATGCTCTCGACTCGTTCTCGACCGGTGAAAGGATATTGTATCTCCATGCTGATAATTGTTGTTGGCAAAACAAAAATCGAACAATAATGGCGTATTTGAATTGGCGTATTCTAAAATCGCTGAATGATCGTATTGTACTCTCGTTCATGCCCGTCGGCCATACGCGGTTTAGTTGCGACTGGGCCTTCGGACTGTTCAAACGCAAGTTCCGATATACACCTGCGGAGACTGTGGACGACGTAGCAGAAGTGGTTCGGCAAAGCACACCCGAATCTCACGTAAATCAAAGCGTAGTAGTAAGTGACGAAGCTGGGCAAACACTGCACATACCATTCCATGCCTGGCAAGACTACTTTGATCGTCTCCACTGGGGCAAGATTCCACTCATATCATCGTTCTATCACTTTGAGTTCACTAAGGAAAAACCAGGCTGGGTCACATGTAAAACGACGCTTGATGGAGAAGCACAATCGTTCTTCATTGGTAATCTCGATGGCGCAGATGACGTGATCCTCGAAGAGGTCAAATCTACTGGATTACCTTGCGAACGTCAACAGTACCTCTATGATAAAATCCGCCCATTTTGTTCTGAAGAAACAAAAAACGTCTTGTGTCCCGCTCCTGCACAAATGCAGCCGAAGAAACCGAGAGGTCGTCCTCCAAAACGCCTGGTTGACGAGACTGAAATGGAGGACGATGTCGATGACCCACCTGCCATGGACGCTCCTGCACAAATGCAGCCAAAGAAACGGAGAGGTCGTCCTCCAAAACGCCTACAGGAAGACTCTTCTGGTCGCTAACGTCGCGCCGAACGCCAACACATTCCTGTTATTATTTGATTAAATAAATTTTGCATCATCTTCACCAATTCATTTCTGTTGTTCTTGTATCGATCTTCTCCATTGTCTTACTCCACGTAGAGGCGTTGTCCGCACTTGAAACTTGCAGGATATCTAGGTACATATACGTTGAACATCATGCCAAAATTTCAACCCGATTGAAGCAATAGAAGCCGAGATATTAATTTTTTTGTGTATTGTTCACTTCGTAATCTTTAACTGCGTTTTTCTCGAAACTACAATTTTCTGTACTTGAACTTTAAAAATTCGTAACTCCGGCTGTAATAACGCTAGAGCTTCGATTTTTTTTTGTTTTGAAGATCAGAATCTCCTCTATCGTAATCTGCCATTTTCCCGAAAAAAAATTTTCCGACATCTGGTATGATTTCACAGGGCCCATCACAAATGCTTGTATTTTATTAAAATACTTATTTCATGGGTAAAATAGACCATAAGGCGTAATATTAACCACTTTCTCAAAAATTGTCAACTACCCTATTATTGCAACATGTTGAAGCAATATAGTATTGGTAAGTATAGCAACGGTTAACCACACACACACACATTACCAGGTCTCTGAATAATACGTAATTATTAACATTAATCCAATTAAATTCTCCAATTGGGTGTTTTCACATTTTTCAGAAACTGGCTTAAAATGAAGATTATCGTGTATATATATGATATTAATAAATTAAAAAGTTTTGCTGTCAAGTTTTTATGAGAAAATTGAGTCTAAAATTCAAATGTGGAAATGTCCCGTGAAATCGCGATTTGCCTGTAATGGCGGTTGTGATGTCACGATCTGTACAAACAACCAGCTGTCAAACGGAGTTGCCTGTATTTTTAAGGTATTTTTCTGTGATTCAGAAAGTTTGTTGTGTCTACGTCGTTCTATGTAGTATCTGAAGTCGAACTGTCATAGTCTCATGTCATAGTCTCTCGGCATATTCACAAACACTTTGTCTGGAGTTCGCACAGAAGTATTCGTGCATTTTGGCACAAAACACGATTTCCTGTGGACTTGTGGTGCATACATTTTCAGCCACTTTCACAAAAAACGATGTAGAAGCAACAAACTTTCCGAATCACAGAAAAACACCGCAAAAACATAGGTACCTCCGTTTGACAGCTATTTGTTTGTACAGATCGTGACGTCACAACCGTCATTACAGGCAAATCGCGATTTCGCGGGACATTTCCACATTTGAATTTTAGACTCAATTTTCTCATAAAAACTTGACAGCAAAATTTTTTAATTTATTAATATCATATATATACACGATAATCTTCATTTTAAGCCAGTTTCTGAAAAATGTGAAAACATCCAATTGGAGAATTTAAATGTGATAACTTGATTCAAAAACGACCATCAAATCGCCGAAAAGTGATTCTTTTTCACGGCAACGCTCGGCCTGATGTTATTAAAGCCGTGAAAGAAACATTGATGGAGCTTGAATGGAAAGTTGTCCCGCACCCAGCATATTCTTTAGACGTGACCCCAAGTGATTTTAATTTATTTTTATTGATGCAACACAACTTGTAAGATACACACTTCCATAATTACTAAGAAATCAAGAATTGGGTTGCTGAGTGGATCAAAAAGTAGACAATTCTTTAATCGCGGAATTCAACTTCTGCCAGAAAAGCGGGAAAAGGTTATAGCTTCCGAAGACAAATACTTCGATTGAGGTATTCACACATTTTATTACGACATAATGTTTTAAAAACAAAACAAAAACAGCGGCTTTCAATGCAACCCCCTAATAATATATCTGCATTATTTTGATTAGCACACTCTATGTATACATATATCTTTAATCTTGAGTATATTGGGGCTCGCTAAATATTTTCTTGTTTAATAGATCATTTATATTAAATTTTCAAAGTACTTCCTTTTGAAATTATTATAATATTGTATTTCAAATTGTAGTATTTAATAATGTTTTTTTGTATTTGGTACAAATAACTGATATCGTGAATTTAATTATTTCAAAGATACGAGTTAATTTTTTTTATAAAGAGTAACAGGTGGAGAATAGAATTGTATTTGACGGAGTTTTTTTTACATCGAAAGTATTCTTTGAGGTAATTTCACGTCTTTTTGTAATATTAGAATTTTGCGCGTTATGAGGCAAGTATACGGCTTATAGGAATAGAACGTACATATCTGGTATTTAACATATGGACACAAAAGTGCGGGCTATAAGAATAATTTGAGTTCGAGTGAGAATATTTAGCGAGTGCATGAAAGTCTCTCTGTCGTACACACTCCTATTGGATTAATTTAGAGAAATATGCGATAGAGAGGCTGTCATGCACTCGCTACATGTTCTCACTCGCACTTGCATGACTTCTGAAGCCGACATTCTCGTGTCCATTCTATATAAGAGCTACTCGAAAATAAGATCGAGGGGGAAAGAAAAAGTGCGATAAAGAGGATTCGATACGTTCTTCAAGGTTAGTGCTCTTCCTCGCACGCATTCTCGTACATTTCCTATGCATGTCGCTTATCCTGGAAAGTATTTTGCAACAGTATGTATTGGCTTTTTAATAACCAACAAGAGCCGCGATAATTTATTTAGTCCGCCATTGTCAATTCGTGACAATGGAATTAAAAAGTGACAGATCGAAAAACACAATCCCTAGTGGCAAGCACGTACTCGAAGTGTGGGTTCCCGTAATGAAAGTAGCATTTCGTTGAAAAAGTATAGTCGTGCAAAAGTACTTATTATCTAGTTTACAGGTTTATTGGAGAAACATATAATGCTATTTTGGAGAATATTATTTCCGTTTAATATAGAGCTATTAGAATTATTATAATATGATAAAACTTTTCATCTTCGATATTGGTATCCCTTCTTAAAACTAGTGGTGGAGTATGGTGGAATAACCAGTAGCGTATTGAGAGACTACGTCGTCGATGGAACCTCAAGATAAAGATGAGTATTAAGCGTTATTGTTCCTCTCTACATTCAAACTTTCTTATCATTTTACAATTAAATAATGTTTCATTGAAATACAAAATAGTATAATTCGAAGAAAATATATACAGGGTCCGGGCTTGGATCTGCAACATACAAGGGTCATTTGAAAAGTTTCTGGCCTTCTTAAGAAAAACACATATTTCGAAGCAAAACAAAGTTTATTTCTCGACGAAGTCTCCCTGCAACTCGATACATTTGGTCCAACGTTTTTCCCATCCTTTTAAACCGTCAGAAAAAAATTTATTGTCTAAATCTGAAAAATACTGGTTTACAGCGTTTTCTACCTCAGCATTTGACTTATATTTTTTCCCCTGAGAAATTTTTTCAAATTAGGATAAAGAAAAAAGTCGCTGAGTGCTAGATCTGGCGAATAGGGTGGGTGCGGAAACAATTCGAACTTCATTTTGTTCAATTTTGCCATTGCGACCATCCACATGTGAACCCGAGCGTTATGGTCGATCGTCAACAAGCGCAACACCCAGCGCGCACATAATTTTCTCATACCCAAATCTTGATGTAAAATCTTGTCCGCTCATTCAGATGATGTCCCACAAGCCTCAGTAATATCATTAACAGTCAATCGACGATCTTCCGTCATAGTTTGATGGACTAAATCGACAATTTCGTTAGTTCTAGCGGTTTTCGGGCGCCCGGAACGTTCTTCGTCACAAATGCTCATACGACCTCGTTTGTACTCTGCCACCCAATTTTTGACCGTTGTAAATGAAGGGGAGGCTTTTATTCACCGTATACAGAGTCTAACTCATCTTTTATTTCCTGAGTATTTTTCTCTTTCAAATGAAGGAATTTTATGACTGCGCTATACTCAATATTCTCCATTGTTGACAGAAAATTTCAATTGACAACTTTGGAAGAGTGTCATAGACAAAGTAATGATCAGAATGACTAGAAATTTTTGCAGTTTACATATGTCAATGCCATCTACCGGACGGCAAAAGAAATTTTGTTCTACAGTGAGTTTATGTCGATAAAGCCAGACACTTTTCAAATGACCCTCGTAGCAAATATAACGTAAACGATTTTGTAGAAGTATAGACGATGAGCCTCATCGTTGATTGGTCGTGATGAGTAAGAGAGATTAAGCAGTATCAGCAACTGTAATGATGAAACTCTTAAACTGGGGTAAGTACTCCTGATTTTAATCAGAGCTAGAGTGACATCTGATAAGAATCAAGCATATCTACTTCAGTTTAAGAGTTTCATCATTACAGTTGTCCATTCTGCTTAACCTCTCCTTACCCATGAAAACCAATCAACGATAACGCTCATCGTCTATACTTTCGCAAAACTGCATACACTCTAAATTTGCTATGTTGTAGATCTGACAAGGAAACCGTCCCAGGTGTACCTCGCCGATTTCGTTTATTCTGATATATGTTATTCTACATCAAAATCTAAGAGATAGGTCTTTTTTTTATGTGCGGAAAAACATTTCTAGGAGGTGAAATTAACCCTCAAAGTTGACAACTCCTAGGAATGAGTGCTGGTTTTCACATACTTGCAATTGATCTTTTGAAATGAAACCAAGTGGATAATAATTTACATAAAAAATTATGAAAAATGCAATTTACTACATTTCGTTGGGGTAATTAATTAAAAAATTCTAAGGGTTTGAAATTCACCAAATTACTGTAAAATTTCAACCCTTATAATTTTTAAATTAATTACCCTAAAGAAATGTAGTAAATTGCATTTTTCATCATTTTTATATAGATTATTATCCACTTGGTTTCATTTCAAAAGATCAATTGCAAGTATGTGAAAACCAGTACTCATTCCTAGGAGTTGTCAACTTTGAGGATTAATTTCATCCCCTAGAAATATTTTTCCGCACATAAAAAAATACGTATCTCTTAGATTTTGTATGTAGAATAACATATATCAGAATGAACGAAATCGGCGAGGTACACCTGGGATGGTTTAGTTGTAAGTTCGGGCTCTGTATATAAATATGAATTATATAATTTTATGTTTCGCCGAGGATTCGTCAATAATGAATGTATGGTGTTTGGCCGTACCGTTGTCCTTGGTCAGTACGATGCTTGTGTTTGCACAAGGAGCATTCACTTTTCACGCTTAAGCCCGTCACACAATAAAACCAAAACGTGTGGCCGTCACGGTCGGAAGAAGTGAACCTTCGATACTGATGGTAGAAAAGAAAACTAAACAAGTAATCAACAATAGTAATACCATGGTATAATAAAAATGTCATGGTAGTACTATTGTTTTTAAAACCATATCTGAACTATATTATCTTGAAATATCATGGTATTACTCTAAGGAATACCCCCCCCCCCCCCCCTCAAAACATCGATAATATATGATCGCGCGAATTAATAAAATAGCTCCCTTTCCAAAGTAATCATGTAACAACTTACGAATCACGAAAGATAATGCAAAAATTATGATAAAAAAGTAATGAAATCATTACCGCCAAATTAATGAAAGCAAGTGTGTTGTCAAGGTATGTTGAGCTAATGAGAGAAATAGTACATAATTCCATACAGAGAATATATTCAGTTTCAGTGGAACTTGGTTTTTTTTTCTTCTATATTGTTTGTTAGTCTCTGTAGTAAAGTTTACCATTGTATGGAATTATGTACTATTTCTCTCATTAGCTCAACATGCCTTGACAACACACTTGCTTTCATTAATTTGGCGGTAATAATTTCATTACTTTTTTATCATAATTTCTTCATTATCTTTCGTGATTCGTAAGTTGTTACATGATTACTTTGGAAAGGGAACTATTTTATTAATTCGTGCTATCATACATCGTCGATGTTTTGAGGGGGGGGGGGGGGGGGAGTTCATTTCTTTTTCCGTTAATTTTCTTTCATGTTCTTTTGCCAGATAAATATGAAACATTTTTTTAAATGATAGAATGTGATCAGTTATTATTATTGCCGAGTTCGGCTGTGCATTAAACTAAAGCGTGTTATAAAGTTTACTTCAGGCGTTGGAAAAACATTATGTATATGTTTTTTCCATTTTTCGGCCATTTTACAGTAATAACTTTCTCGTTCTCAACTGACTTCCATTTTGATTTTATATCCAATATTAAACTCGCGTACACTCCGCTGTCTGGTTGATTCCCGTTATGAAATAACTCTGCTTCAAAGGTGCGAAAACGGGTAAAGAATAAACTAAACGCTGCACTCACTATAAGACTGATATGGATATATTTAAGAGATACAAGATGCATTGATGACTAATACAATTAAGACAAGGCAAGAGAAGACGGCGAAGCCTCCTGGCTTCGTCTTATATATTTCGGAACGTGGCGACTTTTCGATCAACGGAGGGGATAGCGTGGGCGACGCTATCCACCCTGATTGGCTAATTAGAGAAGGGCGGTGGAATAGCCGATTACGCTGGGGCTGTCCAAGTCCGTATCCGAAGGTACCGTTGCTAACAGTTTCATGAGCGCCGCACTCACGGATCAAGAATGTCGACCGCGAGGATGCGTCAGGCTATGTTGTGAACGGTTAATTGTTTCTCTCGTACCTAGATAAGCCGGGTACTGTATTAGACGGCTCGCGACGATCCGTCCGATAATTGATTTCCAGGAAAGGTATATAACCGTGGTATTCGCAGCTTACATTCCCCGAAATATGCCGTTTCGCAGAACCCGAGATTAGCTAAGGATTGGCGAGGTATTTATGACTGTGATACTATTAGACGGCACGAACCTTTGTGTCGAATTCCGTTTATCCGCTCGTTATTTCTCGATAGAATAGCAATCCTAAATTAGTATACAGTATTTGAATTTTACCTCTATAAAATCTAGAAACCCTTGAAGGTTGTACGGCCTTAGGCCCGTTTTACACATACACGGTGACCGTCCAAACGGCGCCGTTTAAACGGTGCCTTTCCATTAGTTTGCCGTATACACGGCTCCGGTGCGTGTGAAAGCACTCGATATCTCTGCGTCCCTTCGGCCGTTTAAACGGTGCCGTTTGGACGGTCGCCGTGTAAGTGTGAAACGGGCCTTAGGATCTAATCTAGTTGCATACGCGACACTAATGCCGCGCTACGGTGGTGAGAACGGCTGTCGAGTAGAGTGGTAAGGGCCACCACATACAAAATTCCGTAAGGACGTAAGGCGTAAGCGTACAAGCGAATAGACCAATCAGGATCAAGTATTCCGTTGTCCATAACCCCACCACAATGGAATACTTGATTGGCCTATTCGCTTACTCTTACGTCTTACGGCCTTACGGAATTTTCTATGTGATGGCCATTATTACGCTTTACGCGTGGCGTCCCGGGAACTCGGGACGCGTCGGCTCTCTCCGCCAGGACTCGGTGGTTCCCTTTCCCCGAGCGCTAGCTTCTCTACTTATTACTACTTACTACTACACGGTCACTGTATCGGTGTACGAAGCAGTAGCAGTACGGAACGTTCTTTGAACCCTTGTATTGTATGGAAGGCTGGACGGTTACGACGCCAGCAAACCAGTGGCGAAAATATGAAATGTCACAAAATCTCGTATTGAACATTGAACGCAAAGGCGTTCCAATTACTGTATAGATACTCTCGGTCGGTTGGTTTACTTTGCCGCGCAACTTTATTATTTTATTAATCCGATAATCTCGACCGAGATTATTGATTTAACACAGTAAATTGGATACGACTGAACGATGAACCTTCAAGCAACCCTCGATAGAACTCTCGGATCACGGTCCGATGGGAACGTTGATTCAAGACCGAATGCCGCTTCCTTCGTTTGCCTGGAGGAGCATGAGTCCTCATTAATCCTTTGTCCTGGGTTTGTATTGGAAAGCCCCGTTACCTTAATGTCATTATGGGAGAAACTGCCCGCTTCGACCTACCTTCGTAAATCACCCTTGATTGACGCGTCCACTCCTAACTGTGCATTTAAATACTCGTTCATTACTATTATTGATTACTTATTTAGTTTTTTTTCTACCTATCAGTATCGAAGTTTCACTTCATCCACGCGTGACGGTCACACGTTTTGGTTTCTTTTCTTTTGCTATTTGTCATTATTTAAAAGTCAATCATATTTATTTAATATTTATTTATCATATTGTGTGTGTTCGGTCGAGGTGCTATTGGAAATGGGAGTTCAGAATTAAGTAAAAAAGTACTGTTTTTACTACCGAAAATACTTATTCTTCATTAGAATGCGCTTGGAAGATACATCTTTACTTTTTCACACTCTCCCGGGAACTGACTAAAAGGATATACGAGGATCGTGATCTGAACCACCAATGACTGGTTTCTTTCTTTGGTCCTCTTACAAGTGGAGGTGCGATACTGCGTCGCCTCATAATACAAACAATGGCTTTCATCGCCCCAAGAAACCCTCTCGAGCAACACAAACCAGACCCCCTCTGCACAGTCTAAACAGCGATTGATTTTTGCTTCATTTATTCTTCAGTTTCAAGTTAACCCTCCATTACTCGCTAGAAACCTGGGACCTTAGGTGGTCGCATGTGGCGAGCGCTGAGCTGTCGAGCTAAACGGAGCACTTTATCCCACTTTTCTGGCAAAAGTTGAATTCCGCGACGAAAGAATTGTCTATTTCTTCAGCTAATCCACTCACAATCAGCAACCCAATTTATGACTTCTTGTTAATTGTGGAAGTGTGTATATTCCAAGTCGTATTGCATCGATCTAAATGAATGATAATCACTCGGGGCCAGGTCTGAAGAATATGCTGCGTGCGAAAGAACTTCCCATTCAAGCTCGATCAATGTTTCTTTCACGGTTTTAATAACATGAGGCCAAGCGTTGTCGTGAAGAAGAATCACTTTTCCGCGATTTGATGCAATTGATGGTCATTTTTGCATTAAATTATCATGTAAGCGCTCCAATTGTTGCTAATAACGTTCGGTAGTAATTGTTTCATTCGGTTTCAACAACTTATAATAAACGACACCTTCCATATCCCGCCAAATGAAAAGCATTGTTTTGTGACTGAGGATGTTTCGTTTTGGAATTGATGTTGATGGCTAGCCAAGATCAACCCATGATTTTTTGCGTTTAGGATTGTCGAAATAGATCCATTTCTCGTAATCGGTTACGATACGCCATAAAAAGTTTTCTTTTTATGCTTTGCAAGCAAAGAAATCGAGATGTTCAGACGATTAGCAATGGCATTTTCGGTCAATTCATGTGGCAGCCACTTTCCTTCTTCTTCAATCTTTTCCATAGCATGTAAACATCGTGAAATTGTAGATTCGTATCGACTTCAAGCTGTTGAGTCAATTCTTTAAGCGTTTGAGTAGGGTTTTCTTCTAATAGAGCTTGCAGTTGTTCGTCTTCGAACTTCTTCTTTTGACCTGGTCGTTATTTGTCGTGAACATCACAGTTTCCACTTTTGGAGCGATGAAACCATACTGTTTCTGATAGAGCAGCTTCAGCATAAATTTGCACAAGTAATTTATGAGCTGAAGAAATACTTTTTAAAAAACTAATGTAGTATAGAAGTACACATCAAAAAAACAACTTGTCGCGTTCCATTTTCCTTGGTTATAGATATAGACTTATATTAACTAAAAATGGCAGTTTAATGACTGAATCTTAATGAGAAATGTAGATCATTTAAAGTAATACAAGAAGTAGTCGCTACCAGAGATGCCAAAAACGTGTATAGACCGATACTTGTTACTAGTTACAAATGTAATTAAATATCTCAATTTACCTGTTACTTCGTTATACAAGTAGCGAGGTAACAGTAGATACTTGATCCAATAGTATCGAAGAACGAAGATGTTTAGTTACTCGTTACATTTGTATGGAGCAGCAGAATAAAATCGTTACTCGATACGTTTGTATCGAATAACAAAATTTGTTCCGCTACTCGGAAAAACTATGGAGCTTATTTAGTTTCTCGTTACATTTATATCGAATAACGAAATTAAATTCGCTTCTCGATACAAATTCGTGACTCGATACAAATGTAATAAGTAACGAAATAAAATGAGTTACTCGATACAAATGTAACGAGCAACGAAATGATATTCGTTCCATGAGACAAATTTAAGCAGTTACGGCATTTTTCCTGTTACATATTATAAAAGTAATCGCAATAATTTTTTTTCGTTGCAAGTTGTAAATGTACTAAGAAACCGAACAAATGTTCTTGTTACGGTAAAAAAACCACTAATCGCCAGAAAATTAAACTTGTAGCGACCAAAATGAGTTATTTTTCTGTAACAAATAACGTTTAATAAATGAAAATATCGAAGTGGGAAACTCATTAGAGATACAAATTCGACGTTTCACATGTTAAATCTAACACCACTCGTATCAGTAACCGAAAAAATTGATTCAATATCGTCTTCAGGCTTACCGCATTGAACCTTAGAATGGTTACACTAAATTGTATTTAAATAACGTTTATTTTGAGATTCGTATGCAATTCGTTTCTACGAAGTAGTCTTTGCGAACCTCCGCAAGCCATACGAATAATTTCGGTAGGTGATTTACCACCTTTCATCACACAGTATGTTTCATCGTAGAGCACATACATGCCTCGTAACACTCCACACGTTTATATCATAGTCCGGGAGGCAGTGACATTTTTACGGTGGTCATTTTACCAAGTCTGGTTTTCATTCACATGATAGATTCCATACTGTATGTGAGCGAAATGCTTGTCAGCTGCCGCACCGGCGATGGGGGTGAGTACAGTAGAGCCTCTCAAACGCGTAAAAAACTAGAGAAATAAAGTGATATCACCAAAGTTGAATTTTTGTTTATGGTTTATTTATATTATATAATTATACAAAATCGTAGTTAGCTGGACATATTTCGGGGGGAAATGTGTCAGCTGGGACAATAAACATGTAGCGCGCCGGCTAAAGAGGCTGCGCATTTATAATTTCAGCTGACGACTTTTCCCCCGCAATTCAGCCAGCCGACTTTTATTTATATCTAGTACGAATAATAATGGTTTGTGTAATCAAACTTCAGCTGTGGTAGTATAAAGAAACATGAAATTTATTGCTACAAAAGAGTCTATCTTCCTTGCAATTTTAATGGCGATAATAATTATTATTGCAGTTAATTATGTTATTTATTATTATCCAACTATTTAATAATATTTGTTAGAAATAAATAAGTTATAAAAATCAATAGAAGATTTATTGTATAGAAGGCGATATTCATAAATGTAAGAGTAAATATACCCCACAAAAACAGATTCTCTGTAAAAAAAGGCGGCATGTTCATTCAGTGCCAACAAAAATTGAAACGTAAAATACTCTCCAAAAAAGATTTGAAATCAATTAAGATCGCCATGTTCAAGATTTATATATAAAAAGTAAAAGGCATCATTTGAAAGGAAAGTTATTGTAAATCAAGTTACTAAAAAATTCGAATAAAGAATTTATAAAAAAAATTTAATAAAAAAGAACTTGCCGCGTTTAAGTTTTCATCTTTTGTCCACTATACCGAATAATTGGTAGTGCTTGGACGGTGTGCTAGAGTAATTCATAAATGCACTGCCGAAGTCAAATTCAGAGAAATTCAGAAGGCCCCCGCCTGATTGGTTTCCCGTGCGATATTCGGTATACTGGTGGTACCATATAAGAGTGTATGAATTTATTTAAAATCATAAGTGCATAAACATCGAGTATAATTCTGTCTGAATTTTTTATTTTGAAGGAAAAAAACGCGGCAAGTTCTTTTTGACACTCAAGCCTTTTGTTATATAGTCTTAGAATCACTTTTTTTAAGCTCATGTCAAACAGCTTGCGTGGAAAAATGGCGGCAATTTGCATACAATTTTCTGCAACTTTCCTATGTTTTAAAAATTTGAAGGCCACGCTCTACACTCAAGCCATTATTTTTTACGGACTTTTAAATTCATACGTTTTTATTGCAATTAATTCCGTTCATGGAAAAATAACTGAAAAATCGACAAAAATGTTCGTTACATTTTACGACCCTAAAATGTACTTATCCATTCGCGCCACTCAAGCCAATATTATTTTCGGGCTAGTGACGATGTACGTTTCCGTACTTTCAATAGGCTTGTGTGGGAAAATCGATTAAAATCTCGATTTTTTCTTACAAGATTATGCCATTATTTCAACCCTTTATCCACATGCAACAGTCAAGCCTTTGGTTTTCTGAAGCCAGGTTTTATTAATTAATCATTTACTGAACAAGGCTTGTGTGAAAAAATGGGAAAAAACACCTTTTATTTCTGTTAAGAAAAATCGATATTTCCATATGTTATCCCCAGGGGCCATTCGTAAATTTCACTTCATTCTACTCAATATCGAAGTACTTTTCAACCCTCTTCGAGGCTTGTATGCGAAAATGGGGCACCAGAATCTGTCACTATCTGACGGTCTAATACAACCTCCTAATATAATTGGTCAATACTCCTTTAAATCCCAAATTTAGCATACAGTGGAAACAGAAATTTAATAGAAATAATGGATAAAAGCCAATAGATGAAATAAAAACTTGTAACAATCTAAAAGAAGCATTGGTTTGGAACTAATAGATACAATGGAGACTAATTCAAAGTCTATAAGGAAAACCGTATAATATCCAGTAACTTAATGCATGTAAAGCAACTATAATTTTCTACTTGCAAAATCCATTAAAATTATATTAACTTTTAATATACTATTTACGAATTAAATCACTAGAAAAGTTAATAATAGTTTTACAAAAAAATTGCGATTGAAACCACAAGAAATATAGGTACAAGGTGGATCGCTCCAGAACCTCTGAAGCTCATTATTAACCTGATAATGAATGTGGCTGAATTTGTCAATACATTTCCATTCGATCAATGGTTGATCAGCGGTATAAGAATTTTGGCAGGCGACACCCAGTTCCCCTTACTCCACACTACTTTACCTGGCTGCTACTGTCGGGTAGCTGTGTTAATCAGGTCAGACCGAATTATAGCAATCGCTGCAGATGAAATAGGGTACGAAATTGGCGCTGTTCTAAAGAAATGTGTATTAAATTACGTAATAATCGTACTAGTACCTACGTTTCACTAGAACAGTGCAAATTTATAATCTATTTTATCTGCATCGTTTGCTGTAATTCACTCTGGCCTGATCAATGCAGCTTCAAAATGATACAGTTCATCGACGACAGTACACGAGTGAGGTAGTGTAGAATAAGGGCAACTAGGAGTTACCAGTCAATTCTTACCACGCTGATCCACTATCCGTAAGAGGAAAAAGTATTATTAAATTCGGCCACGTCCTGTATTAACCTCTGGAGCCGTCAACCCCTATGTTAGTGGAACCTATCCGAGATTCCAAACATAAAAACGGCATTTCTCTTTCCAGTCCATAGAATTAAAATTATAAGAAGTTTATCTTTTTATAATGGAACCTATACGGTAATCCAAATACAGAAATTGAATAGAAATTGATAGAACCTTTTTAATCGTTTTTTATCGGACACTCTTCTCAGGGGGATTACATTATAGGTATTTTGCTCACGTAAAATGCACCTTCAAAAATGTCCTACTAAACGATAGTATTATTCAAATAAGTAATTTAAAATCATATATATGAGGAATATAAGATGATAATAATTACCTCTCCATTGAAAGTAAAGTTGCCTTCCCATATAAAAGGAATGAGCTTTAGATCGTATTCGACTGGAACAATAGATTTAGGTAATCTAACATCAATCTTTTCCATATTCGGTTTAGCAATTGCTGGTAAGCTTTTCGCTGAACGTGCAATAGAATTTTCTTGAAAATTATTGCATGTTTTAACTTGTTTTTCTTCAAGGCAAGGTGCGAAGTGGTATACCATTATACCACTAGTTACAAAGCCAAATAAAAAGATGGCACTAATGATGAGAGCCCCACAAAAGGAGATCGAGCAGCTACGTTTACGTCCAAAAGTTGTTATTTGAGTATCCATCGTTGTTAGCGAGATTGAATGGTACGTGGAAATCTGTAACAATCGGATATGGAACTGTTATTTCATGAATTTATTAAGATTTTTGATATTTCAGGGAATGTCACAGGAAGTTTTAACAACATTAACACTAAATCGGTACTTATATGACCAAATTATCCTCAAAAGTACGGTACGATTGAGTTATTATATTTATTCCAAAATATTAAATTTATTCATAACTTTTGATCACTTAGTCTAAATAAAACAATTATTATCGTTTACTCTAAAGCTTAGATCTTCCATAGCCAGAAAATAAAGCTTATCGTGAGTCAATAGAACCTTAAATAAGGCTAATGTAAGATTAATAAATATAATCGTCGGCATTTTTTAGAACAATCAGGTCAAAGACGCAAAAATTTCACTTTTAGGGGGTTATAGTTAGACTTTTCTGAAAAACTCATCATGAAATCCTCACATTTTCCACGGATTTGGATTAAATGTTAAAGTCTATAAAAAATTCATAGATCTCGCAATTCTTGCAACTATCGGGGACATTGAAAATGATACGAAAAATATATAAACTATTACAATATACAGGGTGACATATTGAAAACTTGCCACCCCAATATCTCAGAAAGTTACAGAGATTTTCTAAAAAAAATACGGTTTCGGCAGTGGAGAGGGGGAACCAAAATGACATAATCGGAGACGCACCCCCTCCAACCCCCTTAGGGGTAGCCCCCCTAACTTTGTAATCTTAAATAGCAACCCTCCATGTGTGATACAGCGTTGGAAAGCTCTTTAAAAATGCTTTACAACAACACCAAATTTTGGTACCTTTCGATGAGTAGTTTTTGCGCAAATCGAGAAAGGAACTGCTAGAAGTAAGTTGTCAATTTATTTATTAAAGGTCAATTACGTTACAATAAATTGTCGGAATGATTTCCATTGATTTTTCGGACTTTTTCAAATGTTGTTCTTGAAATTTTGCGACATTGTTGCATAATTCTCTGTTTCAGTTGGTTAATGCTTGCTGGTTGAGTTTGAAAATCAACAGATTTCAGATGTCCCCATAAGAAGAAATCGCAGGGAGTAAGATCAGATGATGGAAATCACTTCGAAAATTTATTGTAACATAATTGACCTTTAATAAATAAATTGACAAAACTTACTTCTGGCAGTTTCTTCCTCGATTTGCGCGAAAACTACTCATCGAAAGGTACCAAAATTTGGTGTTGCTGTAAAGCATTTTTAAAGAGTTTTCCAACGCTGCATCACACATGGGGGGTTGCTATTTAAGATTACAAAGTTGGGGGGGGGCTACACCTAAGGGGGTTGGAGTGGGTGCGTCTCCGATTATGTCATTTTGATTCCCCCTCTCCACTGCCGAAACAGTATTTTTGTTTTTTAGAAAATCTCTGTAACTTTCTGAGATATTGGGGTGGCAAGATTATGTTAGTTTATCATGTTTTAAGAATCGTCACCAAAGATCAGCACGATACAAAATTTTCTAGAGGTTTTTATTAAATTTTTTTTTCACTCATGCCCATTTCGAGGCCTTTTCCAGTCTACTTTTAGACCGTAAGATGGCGTCTTTCCCGCGTGACACCAACTAGGAGTCCGTAGACTATTAAAAACACTTTACTCGGACTGACGCGAATGCTTACAATTAGTCGAATCACCCAAATTAGGATGCGAATATTCGACTCACCCGAGGGCCCGTTAAGTTGGGCGATGTCGCATCGTTACCGAAACACGTTCAGTGCCGGTTTTAGAAATCGTTTATTTTACTCGGATGCCTGCAAAACAAAAGACAAAAGGGAGGCTTTATTTTATTTTGTTTTGTCTTTTGTTTACTTTGCAAGCTACCTTGACGAATTTCCACAGAAGAATTGCACTTTGTCGTCAGCGAAAAATGGTGGTAACTTTGAACAATTATTAGGCACCTAGATTTCAATAGTTTTCTTTTTTGTTTCGGACAAAAGTTATGTTTAGTATATACCACAAAATCATAATGTGCAATAAAAAGTGGGAGTTTTCATTTAAAAAAATAGTTTTACCCTGTTTTCACCGATTTCAGCGTCATCTACGAAGGTAATTGAAAAAAGTCTCAAAGAAAAGTTATTTCGTTTTTAGCATAGAATCCTAGTATGCATTAAAAACTGCGGGTTCCCATTAAAAAAAATAATTTTCTCCAAATTCACCAATTGCAGCGCTATCTGTGATGAAACTGATACAGTCAGCTTGTGCCACCCTTTGTACTCAACACATTTTATATGAGACACTTTTTTCCTAGAATGTATGTTTCTCGAGATATTCTACTGGAAAAATTAAAATGGGACACCCGGTATATTATATTTACTCAAGTATTACAAAAAGTAATCATTTATCTACCATGTAGACTTATCGAACTTCTTATTGCTACCCGAATTAACATTTCTATCGTCATCGTCATCGCTTGAGGAATCGTTATTTCCGCACCGTGCTATAGTCTAAGAACTGGCTATGTAGGGGTATGGGTGACTCGCTACAGTCAAAATTATAACAATTACAGGTTCGGTTGTTACCGAAATGGTGAGGGTCGGGCCGCCAGACATCACCTTAGAAGTATAATGCGAGGGTAGTATAGGGGGTTAACCCTCCGGCGGGCGCGCCCACAGCAAAAATCCGCAAATTTACATTTTTCTGTTATAACTAAGATATGACAAGCCCTGTAGTATTGTACGTCTAAGTATTCTTTGTCCACGTTATTGGCTCCGCCTACCGGCAAATTTGGTGCCATATACCATTTCCTCTCAGTTGTTACAGACGCACAGTGGGGCCAAATGCAGGAAAAGCTGGCCAAAATTCAAAAATTAAAAATTGCATAAATATAATTATGTTTATTGGAGGTTGTACTTTAGAGTCTCCTGCATTATATGCAGTAAATAAAAGGGCGGGGAAAGCGCGTCACTCTTTGTTAAACTTATCGAAAATTGCATAATTTATAGGCTCCTCGTCGCAGTAAGTTTTGACTGCAAAGAAAGTGGCTGTTAAAAAAGATTATAATTAGTAGTAGTAGTAGTTAGTAATTAATTTTGTTACGGAAGCTTTGCCCAAAGTTTCTATAATTTCATATTGCAAATTGGAAAATTGAAACATGTACAACAAGTGGTTAAATATTGAGTAAAAGTGTCACATATCGTTATAAATATATAGGATGAAAGTTAGGTTCCAAGCCCCGCCAAGCTAAAGTTTTAACGTATTTTGGTAATAAATGGGATGGTTTTTGAGAATGTTCAAGAAAAGTCTGCGCATATTTGCGCCAATTGAAAATATTAATTATTATAGATTAAATAGAGACTCTAGTGTGATATCTTAGAAATTAAGGCGATTTTCGGGAATTTTTTACAAGAAACATCTGCAATGAATTATTGCGAAGTTTTATAGTTATTTTTATCTAACATTGGTAAGCAAATAGACCATTATTTATTTAACAATTTGTCGACAACAAGTACGACTTACGCTGGTTAAGTTCAAATGAGAGGATTAACGTTGTTTTTACACTTTCCTTCAACATGTCAGACTACTTTTCAATGTTAAATTAAACTACCTAAGAAGTTGGACCTGGATTTATTACAGACGTTTCTTGAAAAAAATTTCCAAAAATTACTTTGATTTCTAATCGAATCAGAATATCTCCTTTGTATGTACTATGTGGGAAGAAGACTTGTAAATTTTATTTTTTAACTAATATTATTTCGACAAAGATAGTCGGAATTGTAAATATCGGTTCTTACCGCTCAGTATCATCTCGATCCAAATATCTTAGATCACCATATGTTATACCTCGGGTCGGTAATACAACGAATAAGAAATGTAATCAACTTACTGAAATATGGTTATATAAATAATTATAAATAATTATTACAAAGGTATAAATAATTATAAACACAAAATATTATAAAAATAGAAAAAGGGAATAGGTACATAACATAAGAAATCCTCTATAACAAAATACTCTCATAGTTTTAACCCGTTCTAACAAGATTATTTTACATTATAACTGCTAAACTGGATATTAAACTATAATGTCGACCCGTAACATGCAGTTTCGCTTATAGTGTGTGGTTGTGGAAGCTTACATACAATATCATTGCGTAAAAAAAAGTAAGTTTCCGTTGCATCGTTAATAAATTTGTTAGATTCGGAAATTATTCGCAAAGTGCGGGACTGCGAGCTCATTAACAGCCTAGATTTGTCGAAATATAATGGTATCGATTAAATTAGGAATTTCTGGAGATAGCTTATTTCGATTCACCCGTTAAAAAAGAGGAGGAGAAAGAGATGATGACTGGATGAGGAGGAGGAGGAGGAGGAGGAGGAGGAGGAGGAAGGGGAGGTGGTGGTGGTGGTGGAAAAGGATTGGCGGAGGAGGAGGAGGAGGTTGCCCCTCTGGACGGCTATTCTGTAATTCTGGGGAGAGTGAACGTTCCTCAGAGTGAACGTTTCTCGGGCGAAAGCTCCCCTCGCCAGACAGTTGAAATGTGTATTGCGGACAGCTATTCTGTAAGTGAGGAGTGGGCGGAGTTCACTGAAAAAGCAAGGAGAGTGAAGGAACCACTATTCTGTAACTGCGGGAGTACTCCCATCGCACGAAATCGCGTGAACTTGCTTCTCATGGTCAATAGCGGGAGAATCGGTCTGCTCCCCGGGAGAACGGCGGCTCTAACCTACCTACTTCTGTGACAGTGTGCCGCAATTTACAATTTGTTAATTTGTGTGTTCCGACAAACGATGCACAGTGGTCCGGCAATCTAAGCAAACGCGGTCATAAGTATATTAATGACCTACATAACTGATTTGTGCGATGTAAATTTCTGTATTAGCTATAAAAAGATATACTGTTAAAATAGAAGACCAAAAAGTAAACAATTATTTATTCTACTATGCATAACGTAATGGAACATAATAAAAAATTATATTAAACTGAAACATTCATTATAAAATGATATAAAATAATTCAAAATCATACTTATATATAAGAACTTTTTCCAGAGGTGATAATAGGAAAAGTAGTTAGAAAAAATAATTTAACAAAAAGCACATTTCCCTAATGCTTACAATAAATTAAAATGGGGCCAGAATGGCACGTAAAATGTTATATAATAATCAAGAACATGTTTGAAACTATAACTTAAACTAAAACATGTTCGTATCTGAGCTTAGCATCAATAATCGTCACGGGCCGTCTCACACAGTACCCGGTTTATCCGGGTACGAGAGAATGAATTTATCGTTTAAACCATTCACTGCATTTCGGCAAATCTTGCATCACGCAAACGGTGCGTGATCGGCATTGAATGGGTTAAGGTCAAAGCACACTTAGGCTAAGCGGAGCTACCATTTCATATTTCATCTATGATGACCAGGATCATCTATGAGGTCCGGGAAAAGCGTACTAAACTGAAGGAACTAACTGTTAGTCGCTCATCTGGCGATATAGCTTTTCTCGTTAAAGTGCCCTACTTCTTAATTCAAGGAGTAACTATTGATAGTAGTTTTAGGTAAGTTGTTTCATACTTTCTTAAATAATTTCGATAATCTTGGGGCTCTACATTTCATTCCTTTATCAAATTTACGTTACTGTATCGGTTTCTTTTCAAGAACTATTCTTTACACCACTTTTATCGCGGTTTTTTTTCTTTTTCCCTAGGATGAGAAGAAGACCTACTAGCACTATCGAATCGTCGTGTACCGATGCCATGTGGTGCTGTTTAAACGGACGAAGGGACGCAGAGATATCGAGTGCTTTCACACGCACCGGAGCCGTGTAAATGGCAAATCTATATCTATATCTATACCTTTTTTAATTACTAAGCTGCTTTTGTCTTTAATTGTAAGCATTAGGGAAATGTGCTTTTTGTTAAATAATTTTTTCTAACTACTTTTCCTAATACCACCTCTGGAAAAAGTTCTTATATATAAGTACGATTTTGAATTATTTTATATCATTTAATAATGAATGTTTCAGTTTAATATATTTTTTTATTATGTTCCATTTACGTTATCATAGTAAAATAAATAATTGTTTACTTTTTGGTCTTCTATTTTAACAGTATATCTTTTTATAGCTAATACACAAATTTACATCGCACAAATCAGTTATGTAAGTCATTAATATACTTATGACCGCGTTTGCTTAGATCGCCGGACCACTGTGGTTATTTATTAATTAATTAAAAAATATCGAAGTTTTGGCTCTAAGCCACTTTAATCATTCATTTCTCCTACATTATTTACTCAATCAAAAAAATGAAGCTACCAATTTGTAACGGGGAAAATTTACTGTAAAATTGATGCGAGAGCCTACATGACAAAATGCACGGTTAATTTATAATCATTTTTTGCAGTAATTTCTAAGCATTTTTCGCCAAGCAGTCAGTTGTTTCCATGGTAACCACATAATACGCGTTCCCCCGGGGAGCAGACCGATTCTCCCGGGAAGCGAGTTCACGCGATTTTCGTGCGATGGGAGTACTCCCGCAGTTACAGAATAGTGATTCCTTCACTTTCCTTACTTTTTCAGTGAACTCCGCCCACTTCTCACTTACAGAATAGCTGTCCGCAATACACATTTCAACTGATCCCTCGTTGGTCAGAAGATTTTGTTCACAGATGAATCAAAATTCTACAATGAAGGATTAGTGAATAATCACAACGCCCACTATTGGTCCGTAAGAAATCCTCACTGGGTAGAAGAAGTCGAAGGCAATGGAGTGGAGGCGATGAACTGAAAATAAAATAAAATTTAGTATGTAAATCGAAACTTGTATTAGGAAGGCAGAGGGCAAGCACCGATGAGAAAAAAATAGAAATAAAGTATTATAGTTACCCCGATATTGTAGTTACTCCGATGTTTTTGTTCTTCTCCCACGACTTGGATTCTCCAATATGTAGAAAGATTAATTCCGCTTAGTCCTCAAAGAGTTCGTCCCGTCCTCATATGCAATGCTGAAAGAAAAAAAGAAGTGACCACAAAGATATGTATTCTTTATAGGTTATCAAAATGAGGTTAAATGAAGTAATTCAGAAATTAACTTATCTGATTGCATTTCGACTCCTTTTCTGCTGTCTATGTTCGATGAATGACTACAGAAAAATAGCACGGCTTCTATTTATTAATAATGAAAACACAAACTGCTGTCACATTTTTCGGAGCACCCATCACCTACACTAAAAGTTAGCCGATGTTTTTCAAATTGATACGTCTCTTTGGTTTGAGTCCGCTCTATCGGGGTTTGAGTCCGGGCTAACGAAATTACCATTAAATCATAGGAATCGTCGGAATCTCCTAAGCGCCGAGCGATATGCAACCCATTTGCTGGCGTGTATAGAGCGATTGACCCTGTATGTATGTTCTTACATATCAATAATTTCGGTCGAGATTATCGAATTAATAAAACCGTCCGACCATCCAACCGAACCCTCCGACCGAGAGTTATCTACCGTATGTCCGTCTCTGTACTGGCCAGTTTGAAAGTTACCTTCGGATAGGGTTGGTCGGTACTCGAGTCATTTAATACGGTAGAAGTCGAGTCGGCAGTTAGAGTGGATGTCAATTCGGAAGATCGAGGCGTCTAACTTCGAAATTGTGAATTTGTGAATAATGGAAATTACGAAAATAATTATAATTACGGTATAAATGTCTCGATTACCAACCAAGCCTATCCGAAGGTAACTTTCAAACTGGCCAGTACAGAGACGGACATACGGTATACAGGAATTGGAACGCCTTTGCGTTCAATAGTCAATCCATCCATCCATCCATACGAGATTTCGTGGTTTCGTGCTTTCGCCACTAGCCTGCTGGCGTCGCCACCGTCCGGCCTTCATACTCACGTACTCTTCCCTTTGTGGCGACGACTCGTGACCAGTCGGTATTTGTACAAAGCCCAGCCGACGGTAAATTTCAAGGTTCCTGTAACTGTGCGGTTCTGCTCGGGTCGGGACATCATGTACGTGTGTACGAAGGCTCGCACACTGGAACGCGGCGTCCGTACAAGAACGCTCCGTACTGCTTCGTACACCAATACAGTAAGCGTGTAGTAGGTATGTTCGTTCATCTCGGCGTAAAGTGAGCAGCGAGAACCCGTGTATCTTTATGTCTGCCTTCTCCACCCCTCAATTTTTACATCGAATTTTCTCAATAAATATATGTATGGTTATAACCAAAATTATGCTTAGTTACACCATATAAATTGATTATTCTCTAATGATAGATTGATAAAGACCAGAATAAATTTTTCATTTATACCGGCAGAGATCGAGTCGATAGTTAGATTTGGCTTACAGCCCGTAAACACTGTGCAGTTTATTCAATGTTTCGATAATTTTAACAAATCGGTGCAAATCGAATGCTATGTTATGAACATAATATCCGGTTTCCACCGATTCGTTAAAATTACTGAAACGGTGAAAAAACCGCATAGTTTGTTTATTTACGATTTTTATGACTTCTTTCACGAACGAATTGTTCTGGGGAAAATGTAAATATTATCGAAACATTAATTATAAAATCATTACATGTTGGTGATTTTATTTATCATTCACAATTTTTAAATCAGTCATCTAGGCTGAAAACATTTTTACCGATTTTCCGTTTATCATTGAGTGCGTTCTAGTTGCGAAATTCGATGTTCAATTGTTTTCAAACTGTTAACACACGATACGTCGGCTGACAACAATGAATGTGTAGTGACGCGCCACGCCGCTCTTTTCTCCGCCTTGTCGGAAACTACGCGATAAAGCGATCAGGGGCCCCTTTCTCTAACTCACTCGCAAAGTTGCGTATACGCATCTTAGCCAATAGACCAATCAGGATCAAGTATTCCGTTGTGGTGGGGGTCCTGATTGGTCTACTCGCTAAGAAACGTATACGTTTCTCTTGCGAGTGAGTAAGAGAAAGGGGCCCCAGGGGTCTCCTTACCTGAGAACCCTGCCTACGTCACAACTAAGGGTCTTTGCACACGACGTTTTTTAAACTAGCTGACGACGCGTGTTATACGCGATTAGGACGCTCAGCAAACGCAACGCAGTCGGCAAGTTGTGACTTTTACACACGATCCTTTCTAATACAACCTGCTAATACGCGCTGATGACGCGCAGCGAACGCGCTCATCAAAAAGGCGCATCGTCAGCTAGTTTAAAAAACGTCGTGTGCAAAGGCCCCTACGATTGGCAGCTTTATCGCAGCGTTCCGTACCCCGAGGTACATATGTCGGTCCCTCGTCGAACCTTTGTCTCACGGTGTACGGAATTTCGCTGGAAAAGCAGTCGGTCTTGAGCTTCAGATGCGTACAGTTGCGTATTTTTTTTCTATCCACTAAAGCAAGTAGATAACAAACCATACAGTAAATGTATAATATTAATAAGCTTCATATCACGCTTCAGTTCAATACACAATCGAACTCGGCAATAATAATAACTGACCACATTCTATCATTTAAAAAAATGTTTCATATTTATCTGACAAAAGAGCACGAAAGAAAATTAACGAAAAAAGAAATTAACCCCCCCCCCCCCCCTTCAAAACATCGACGATGTATGATAGCACGAATTAATAAAATAGCTCCCTTTCCAAAGTAATCATGTAACAACTTACGAATCACCAAAGATAATGAAAAAATTATGATAAAATTAATGAAATCATTACCGCCAAATTAATGAAAGCAAGTGTGTTGTCAAGGTATGTTGCGTTAATGAGAGAAATAGTACATAATTCCATACAATGGTAAACTTTACTACAGAGACTAAAAATAATATAGAGGGAAAAAAAAACCAAGAGAGAAGTTCCACTGAAACTGAGAATATATCCTCAATTAACCAGTGTATGGAATTATGTACTATTTCTCTCATTAACGCAACATACCTTGACAACACACTTGCTTTCATTAATTTGGCGGTAATGATTTTATTAATTTTATCATAATTTTTTCATTATCTTTGGTGATTCGTAAGTTGTTACATGATTACTTTGGAAAGGGAGCTATTTTATTAATTCGTGCTATCATACATCGTCGATGTTTTGAAGGGGGGGGGGGGGGGGTAAGTATTAACTCGAGACGTTGGAATAGTTTTAAGAAATCCTTTTGCATGCACCGCTGAAATTTCGCCCTTACTCGTAAATAAATTTCTAGCACAACATCGATATTTCGCTGCACTTGTGTTCTTCTGTAACAACCTAAAATAATTATAAAAGCCCTATATAATTCAACCCTAACAAGTACAATCTTATCGAGCTGTACCTTATGGAGGAGATCTTTCGACTTAATGATTCCGAAATATTTCTATGATGTTTTGCAACATTCGCGAATTTATCGATAAATATATATTTCTAACATACGGTAATGTTTACGAATATTGTAAAATATTGTAGGAATGTTACAGAAATGTTGCTTGCAAAAACGTGCTTTGTGGGGTGTCAATGATGATATTTTGTAATTTCCATCGCTACACTAGAGGCGAAGAAGAGGTGAAATAGAAGTGTGGTACATGTACACTTCACGTTTAAGAGGTCGGTATATAAATTGGAACTTGTGTGTGATAGTATAATACGAAAAAGGAAATATATCGATAAAGAGAGAAAAAATAAATAAAGTAGTTACTCCATTATTGTAATCCGATTCCATTGTATCCCTTATTTTTCTGCCACGACTTTGATTGTTGTTAGTGGATGGATCAACCAATAAATTTGATTTTTCTTCACTATTAGTCGTACGTTTCTTCACTACTAAAAGTCGTGGCAGAAAAGTAAGGGACACAATGGAATTGGATTACAATAATGTAGTAACTACTTTATTATTATTTTTCCTTTATCGATATATTTCCTCTTTCGTATTATACTATCAGAAGTTCCAATTTATATAGCAACCTATCAAACATGAAGTGTACATGGAAGTATACGTGAAGTGTAAGGAATAAACCTCGACGAGTATTCGGGCTGTGGCATGCACTCGAGACAGCAGATCCAGCTCGCCGAATGAACTAATGCAACTGGTTCTTTCCCCCTCGGGTTCGCATACGATCTGTAACAAATTGTAAATAACAATCATATGGGGTTTTTATAATTATTTTAGGAAGTCCCAGAAGAAAACAGGTGCCGTAAAATATCGATGCTGTGCTAGAAAGAATAAGAAATAACCCTCGAACCCTAATCGGTATCAGTGATTCCTCATTGACTGTCGTTACAATGGAGGCGAAGAACAAATTAAATAGAAGTGAGGTACATGTACACTTCAGGTTTGACAGGTCGGTGTGTAAATTGGAACTTGTGATAGTACGAAAGAGGAAATATATCGATAGAGAAAAAATAATGATAAAGTAATTACTTGATTGTTGTGATCCAATTCCATTGCATCTCCTATTTTTCTCCCACGGCTTTGATTGTGACAGAGAAGAAAAGCCATCGATTCGTCTCGTGCTCGCATGACGCTGAAACAAAAAATAGAATTATCACAAAGATAATTGTCCTTCCATCGAAAGTGAGGTTAAAGCTGTCAGATGGCAATTAAACTTATCTGATGGCAATTCTTCTGAGATACTGCCGTCTCCTTTTCTGCTCTTTATGCACAGGCAACCAGAGAAACACAGTACTGTATCCGTTCACTATCTCGATTATCGAAGAAACTACAAACGATTTTTAAACTATACGGAGCGCCTGTCACATTCACCACTATTGAGATTCACAACTCCGATTACACTGAATTTTTACATTTTATTAACAAGCGCGTCCGAGGATCGAAATAAACGCGAGGTTAATCGTTTCGCATATGGAAATATTTGATTAACTTTGAAAATACACAACCTTTAAGGAATATATTCTCTCACACACTCTCACATACATTTGATGGCGTATGCGTGTGGCCGCATCTGTGTATACATTTCCGATCATGGCCGACTATCCCCGAAGGTAGGCGGAATTTTTGTGAGATTTTGATACATATATATCGCCCGAGAAATCGGATTCTCAACTTTTAGGCGCAAGGGGCGTGTCTTCGCGTTGCTAAGCAAGAATCTCTGTTAATATGTAACTTATAACATTTATTCTGGTCTCTATCAATAGAGAATAGTCAATTTATATGGCGTAACTAAGCATAGTTTTGGTTATAACCGTATATTTATTGAGAAAATTCGATTTAAAAATTTAGGGGTGCAGGGGGCAGACATTTGTGGTGTAAAGAGACACGGGTGCTGGCGACATCAGCGCTGTCGTGTCTGAGCGCGAAACTACTTGAACGAACATGCCGCGAGACACTGCCGTGTCTCTTGATCCCACATACACAAGTTCGAATTTATATACCGACCTGTCAAACGTGAAGTGTACATGTACCTCACATTTATTTCATTAAGTATTACTGCAGAACGAGTAGGTTAGAAGATTTTCATGAAGACTCACGATTTTCGGACATGTCATCTCGTACAGGTGCAACCGAAGAGGACTTAGCTCGTGTCCTGTCCGTACAAAGATGACTCGATGGACATCGGAGAATGTCAGCCCGAGTCGAAAACCACTACAGAACACTACAGAATATTTTCAACCACTACTGAAAACCTGAGTTGTGGCACAATAGTGGTGAGCAGTGGTTCAATGATAGTCAGTAGTGGTTCAATGGTGGTGAGCAGTGATCCAAAAGTGATATTTAGGGCCAGTTTTACCAACACGGTAAAAAACGCGGTATAGCGCTATACTGAGAATAACCAGTACGCAAGCGTTTTACGAGTATGATATAAGTCTGGAATAGGATAAACTTTGGAATAAATGCAGACATAATTTACCCGGCAGTCTCATCGTACGATAAGCTAGCTATCCTCAGTATAACCTAACTTTTTGTTTGCGTCTTTATTCTTCCGTGACAGAATCAGAACCGTGACAGAATCATAATAATTGTTATTAGTTGTGAAATGGAGTTGATTGATGTGCCAGTTTTCGAATCATCATCTGATGATGAAATTGACGTCTTACAAAGAATGAGAAATTCTAGGAAAATACGTGCCTGGTAAGTAAATAAAGGATACCTATACCTACTAATTTATAACCAAATCTAATACAAAACTATTCCAGAGTTGACTATTTCGAAGAATACAATGATGTAGAATTCTTCACTTGATTTCGTCTGGAAAAACAAACCTGTCAGAGATTATTGGGACAAATACGACATCGCATTGCACCGAGGTCGCAAAGAAATGCAGTAATTCAGCCAGCAACGAAATTATTGCCAACTTTAAGATTTCTTGCTTTGGGATCAATGCTAATTACTGTAAGTAATCGTTTTGATCGTAATGTTAAAACTTTTAATTAGTTATTATTATATGCCGCCACCTCTGCCACCTCCGACGACACCTCACATCGCGAGGAGAGCTAGTTTACAAGACTACAAGTTCGTCGAACGGCATAAACCGCCACTGATCTCCCAGAAATTAATGGGCGATATACTGAAAGACATCGACAGTCAAATTGAAACTCGTCGCAAGGTATGATTAAACAATTTTATAGCGGTAAACTTTTAATTCGTCAGGAACAAAGACGAGTTTCGCATTGTCAGAATGTCGTGGCTGCGAAGGATTGATTTTGTTCACAGTGGGCTTTTAAACGTGTTTTTCAGATCGCCGCACAGTGCTCCCCGGTATATGGGAGAGTGGACAAAAATAGAAATTCCTCTTGACGGTTAATCATACAATAAATAAATGATTGTTAAGAAGGTTTTTGGGGTGGCTGATCACGAATCTGAAGTCAGATTTCAAAAATTTAAGATGGCCGATACAATATGGCGGACGAGATTTTTGACAATCGACGAATTCATGCAAAATTTGGCATAGGGGGGTATTTGGGTCGCTGATTACGAATATGGTTATATTTGCAAAAATTCGAAATAATAAACATTTAAATTTTGTTCTAAAGTTCTTTGTTTGTTTGTTTATTTATTTCTTTTCTTTTTACTTTAAATAATACTTATGATTTGTTTGTTTGTAATGGGGTGTTGGGGGGGGGGGGACAAAACTCCCGCCAAAACCCCGCCTTGAACCCCGTCAACCTCGTATCAAGAGACACGGTAGTGTCTCGCGGCATGTTCAATCAAGTCGTCAGAACGACGCCGCCAGCGCTGTCGCCGCGAGCACCCGTGTATCTTTACAGGAAAAATGTCTGCCCC
The DNA here is from genome assembly GCA_963678675.1 of Xiphydria camelus. Classification (NCBI taxonomy): domain Eukaryota; kingdom Metazoa; phylum Arthropoda; class Insecta; order Hymenoptera; family Xiphydriidae; genus Xiphydria; species Xiphydria camelus. The sequence continues at coordinate 14,836,012 of OY783194.1, forward strand.
CCCTTCATCCCTCAATTCTAACATCGAATTTTCTCAATAAATATAAGGTTATAACCAAAACTATGCTTAGTTACACCATATAAATCGACTATTCTCTATCGATAGAGACCAGAGTAAATGTTGTAAGTTACATATTAACAGAGATTTTTCCTTAGCAACGCGAAGCCACGCCCCTCGCCCCTCAAAAGTCGAGAGAATCCGATTTCTCGGGCGATATATATATGTCAAAATGTCACAAAAATTCCGCCTGTCTTCGGCAGTATTCGGCCATGGTCGGAAATGTGTACACAGATGCGGCCACACGCATACGCCATCAAAAATGTATGTGCGAGTGTGTGAGAGAATATATTCCTTGAATGTTTAGTTGTTTTTCAAAATTAATAAAATATTTCCATTCGCGAAACGATTTCCCTCGCATTTTTTCGATCCTCGGACGCGCTTGTTAATAAAAAGTAAAAATTCAGTGTAATCGGAGTAGTGAATCTCAATAGTGGTGAATGTGACAGACGCTCTGACAGCTAGCTATTATCAAATCGTTTGGATTTTTTTTAAATAATCAAGATAGTGCACGGAAGCAGTGTCATTTTTCTCTGGTTGCTGGTGCATGAAGAGCAGGAAAGGAGACATCTGTATCTCGGAAGAAGTGGCATCAGATAAGTTACTTCCTAACTGACTGTCTTAACCTCATTTTCATCCCTTATACAGAACAAACTTTGTGGTTATTCTATTTTTTGTTTTCAGCGCCATACGAGAACGGGACGGATTGATGGAAATTTGATTTTTCTTCGCAGTCAAAAATCAACCTAGGTAGAAAAGAATTCCCTAGAATTGCGGTACAATGCCACGGTATGAATATCAGGTTCTACCGACATGGCATGCTTCGACAAGGTCTGTATCAACTTTAGCGGTATATTGGGGGCACTGCACTAATCCTGTGGCACATTTTTCTATCTGGGAAAGCATATTATTATGGTAGTACAGCTGTACAGCGTTCCGATAATATACCGTCTTCCCGTAATGACAGTATACATGCATTTTTTTTACCTCCAATATGCCGGAATTAAAAATCTCTAGAACTCTCTGCGGTACAATGCCACGGTAGGAATATCAGGCTCTACCGACATGACATGCTTTGACAAGGTCTGTATCAACTTTAGCGGTATATTGGGAGTACTGCACTAATCCTGTGGCACATTTTTCTATCTGGGAAAGCATATTATTATGGTAGTACAGCTGTACAGCGTTCCGATAATATACCGTCTTCCCGTACTGACAGTATACATGCATTTTTTACCTCCAATATGCCGGAATTAAAAATCTCTAGAACTCTGCGGTACAATGCCACGGTAGGAATATCAGGTTCTACCGACATGACATGCTTCGACAAGGTCTGTATCAACTTTAGCGGTATATTGGGGGCACTGCACTAATCCTGTGGCACATTTTTCTATCTGGGAAAGCATATTATTATGGTAGTACAGCTGTACAGCGTTCCGATAATATATAAATGGAACTTTTGATAATACGAAAGGGGGAATATATCGATAAAGAAAAGATAATAAAATAATTACTTCATTATTGTAATCCAATTCTATCGTATCTCCTACTTTTCTACCACGGCTTTCCCAGATAGAAAAATGTGCCACAGGATTAGTGCAGTGCCCCCAATATAATGCTAAAGTTGATACAGACCTTGTCGAAGCATGTCATGTCGGTAGAATTTGATATTCCTACCGTGGCATTGTAGCGCAGAGTTCTAGAGATTTTTAATTCCGGCATATTAGAGGTTAGTATAATACGAAAAAGGAAATATATCGACAAAGAAAAAATAATAACAAAGTAGTTACTCCATTATTGTAATCCAATTCCATCGTATTCATTATTTTTCTGCCATGACTTTGATTGTTGATAGTGGATGGATCAACCAATAAATTTGATTTTTCTTCACTATCAGCCATTAAAGTCGTGGGAGAAAAATAAGTAATACAATGTTATTGGATTACAATAATGGAGTAACTACTTTATTATTATTTTTTCTTTATCGATACATTTCCTCTTTTGTATTATGCTATCACACAAGTTCCAATTTATATACCGACCTGTAAACCGTGAAATGTACGTGTACCTCACTTCTATTTCATCTCTTCTTCGCCTCTAGTGTAACGATGGAAATTACAAAATATCATAACTTTTCTGTATGTAACAACATATACCGAATGTCCTCTGGCTATAACTCCTGATTTTGGATTTCCCTGACATTTGGCTGGAAGTGGTTGGCTCGGTGCTTTAAGAGTTGGCTTCGGGAGAGTGCGCTGCGGTCTTACGAGCTGAGCGAAAAGTGTCAAAATTCTGATCTCCCGGTACCTGTCAATTTGGGAGATCGAAATCGTTAATTTGTAAATCAAGAGACACGGCAGTGTCTCGCGGCATGTTCGTTCATCTAGTCTCGGCGTCGAAGCGAGCACCCGTGTATCTATACGCCACAAATATCTACCCCCTGCACCCCTCAATTTTTACATAGAATTTTCTCAATAAATATATGGTTATAACCAAAACTATGCTTAGTTACGCCATATAAATCGACTATTCTCTATCGATAGAGACCAGAGTAAATGTTGTAAGTTACATATTAACAGAGATTTTTCCTTAGAAACGCGAAGCCACGCCCCTTGCCCCTCAAAGTTGAGGATTTCTTTTCTCGGCCGCGATATATATATGTAAAAATGTCACAAAAATTCCGCCTGTCTTCGGCGGTATTCGGCCATGGTCGGAAATGTGTACACAGATGCGGCCACACGCATACGCCATCAAAAATGTATGTGAGAGTGTGTGAGATAATATATTTCTTGAATGTTTAGATGTTTTTCAAAATTTAAAAATATTTCCATTCGCGAAACGATTTCCCTCGCATTTTCTCGATCCTCGGACGCGCTTGTTAATAAAAAGTACAAATTCAGTGTAATCGGAGTAGTGAATCTCAATAGTGGTGAATGTGACAGATGCTCTGACAGCTAGCTAATCAAATCGTTTAGATATTTTTAATAATCAAGACAGTGCACGGAAGCAGTGTCATTTTTCTTTGGTTGCTGGTGCATGAAGAGCAGTAAAGGAGACATCTGTATCTCGGAAGAAGTGGCATCAGATAAGTAACTTCCTAACTGACTGTCTTAACCTCATTTTCATCCCTTATACAGAACAAATATCTTTGTGGTTATTCTATTTTTTGTTTTCAGCGCCATACGAGAACGGGACGGATTGACGGAAATTTGATTTTTCTTCGCAGTCAAAAATCAACCTAGGTAGAAAAGAATTCTCTAGAATTGCGGTACAATGCTACGGTATGAATATCAGGTTCTACCGACATGGCATGCTTAGACAAGGTCTGTATCAACTTTAGCGTTATATTAAGGGCACTGCACTAATCCTGTGGCACATTTTTCTATCTAGGAAAGCATATTATTATGGTAGTACAGCTGTACAGCGTTCCGATAATATACCGTCTTCCCGTACTGACAGTATACATGCATTTTACCTCCAATATGCCGGAATTAAAAATCTCTAGAACTCTGCGGTACAATGCCACGGTATGAATATCAGGTTCTACCGACATGACATGCTTCAACAATGTCTGTATCAACTTTAGCGGCATATTAAGGGCACTGCACTAATCCTGTGGCACATTTTTCTATCTAGGAAAGCATATCATTATGGTAGTACAGCTGTACAGCGTTCCGATAATATACCGTCTTCCCGTACTGACAGTATACATGCATTTTACCTCCAATATGCCGGAATTAAAAATCTCTAGAACTCTGCGGTACAATGCCACGGTAGGAATATCAGGTTCTACCGACATGACATGCTCCGGCAAGATCTGTATCAACTTTAGCGGTATATTGGGGGCACTGCACTAATCCTGTGGTACATTTTTCTATCTGGGAAAGCATATTATTATGGTAGTACAGCTGTACAGCGTTCCGATAATATATAATTGGAACTTTTGATAATACGAAAGGGGGAATATATCGATAAAGAAAAGATAATAAAATAATTACTTCATTATTGTAATCCAATTCTATCGTATCTCCTACTTTTCTACCACGGCTTTCCCAGATAGAAAAATGTGCCACAGGATTAGTGCAGTGCCCCCAATATATTATATATAATGCTAAAGTTGATACAGACCTTGTCGAAGCATGTCATGTCGGTAGAATTTGATATTCCTACCGTGGCATTGTAGCGCAGAGTTCTAGAGATTTTTAATTCCGGCATATTAGAGGTAAAACCTCCACTCCATCGCCTTCGACTTCTTCTACCCCGTGAGGATTTCTCACGGACCAATAGTGGGCGTTGTGATTATTCACTAATCCTTTGTTGCAGATTCAGCCTTGAGAAGATTTATTTTAATATTGGACCAAAGGAACGGCAATCCTGTTGCTTCAACTTCCAGGTATATTAATTGTAAGTATTACTGGAGAACGAGTAGGTTAAAAGATTTTCGTGAAGACTCACGATTTTCTGATATGTCATTTCGTACAGGTGCAACCGAAGAGGATCTAGCTCGTGTCCTGTCCGTAAAAAGATGACTCGATGGACATCGGAGAATGTCAGGCTTGTCACCGAGCGCCTATTACCCAAGTTACATTAATTGCAATACGCGCTTCTCGTTTCATTCAACTATTCCAGCGTTAAATAACTTTTACTTCTTTCAAGGTAATCACCTTTTATGAACTGTTCGTGGTAGGAGGCAGCGATCGATAATAGAGACTCGTCGTAGACAAGTTCGTCTATTAAAACTAAAAGGCAATTGGTGTGCAACTGGAACATCATCGCAGGAATAATTTGTCTACGATTAGTCACAATCATTGATCGTTGCCCCCTACGATCAACAATTCGTACAAGGTAAATGCTTTGAAAGAAGTAAAAGTTACTTAGAGCAGGAATAGTTGAAACGAAAATCGCATATTGCAATGAAAGTACTATGGGTGAAAGGCGCTCGGTGACAAGCCTAACATTCTCCGATCCATCGAGTCATCTTTTTACGGACAGGACATGAGCTAGATCCTCTTCGGTTGCACCTGTACGAGATGACATGTCAGAAAATCGTGAGTTCATGAAAATCTTCTAACCTACTCGTTCTGCAATAATACCTCTAAAAAAAGAGAAAAAATCACCTCTAAAGTTGAGCTTGTAAGTATTTGTACAAGTTCTCAACAACGAGTTTTTAAGAGACGGCGTGGCCGAGCGGTTAAAGCGCTAGTCTACTAACTCGGGGATCGCGTGTTCGAGGCTCCTCATGTGCTTCTTTTTTTTTGCAAATAAAAATGTTCATTTAATCATAATTTGATAACAATCAACGTTACTAATCAATATTTTTTTTAATTTCAATTATATTTTAATTCTGGGAGCTGTGTTGAAAAAAATTTAAATTGTAGAAAAATAGCAGTTATTATTCGCTTTCGGTGAGCTCAGGCTTACAATTTGTGGGATGATAATTGTCATAAAAGCACTCAAAACATAAATTAAGTTGACAATGACTACAGGAGATAAAACCGGTATTGCTGCAAGCGCAGGGAGTCTTCAATTTATTTAAAGGAAAGCATACTTCATTCACGTTGGAAAAAAAATATTATTTAATAACGTTGATTGTTATCAAATTATGATTAAATGAACATTTTATTTGCAAAAAAAAAAGAAGCACATGAGGAGCCTCGAACACGCGATCCCCGAGTTAGTAGACTAGCGCTTTAACCGCTCGGCCACGCCGCCTCTTGGAAACTCGTTGTTGAGAACTTGTACAAATACTTACAAGCTCAACTTTAGAGGTGATTTTTTCTCTTCTTTTTGAGTGTTGCACCCTAGGGTTGTGGTGATGTACTATACTAGTGGTGCTCTATAAATGAGTAAAGATTCGGCCAAATCGGCGACCCGAAAGCCTGAGCCTCTCTTGTTAGAGAGTTGAAAGTAAAACGTCTTCATGGATTTCTGTAGACGACCAAAATATAAGAAAAATCCGATGGCCTGTAAATTCGAAAGCGGTATATGTTTTATTTCTCCAAAATACTAAGGCAAAGTTAAAAATATAAGGGCTCTCTAGTCTATAAGTACCTTTCAAAATATCACGAGAATAAATCAAAAGTAACGTGGTTATAATTAATTGGCTCGTATCGGTATAAAATGTGAGACTTTAATTTTGTGGTAATAAAAAGCTATTCTTCTACATGTACGTATCTTCCTCATGAATAAATTCCAAAAAGTAGTGAAATCCCCCCACAAAAACAGATTCTCTGTAAAAAAAGGCGGCATGTTCATTCAGTGCCAACAAAAATTGATACGTAAAATACTCTCCAAAAAAGATTTGAAATCAATTAAGATCGCCATGTTCAAGATTTATATATAAAAAGTAAAAGGCATCATTTGAAAGGGAAATTATTGTAAATCAGGTTACTAAAAAATTCGACTAAAAAATTTATAAAAAAAATTTTAATAAAAAAGAACTTGCCGCGTTTTTTCCTTCAAAATAAAAAATTCAGACAGAGAATTATATTCGATGTTTATGCACTTATGATTTTAAAAAAATTCATACACTCTTATATGATACCACCAGTATACCGAACGTCGCACGGGAAACCGATCAGGCGGGGGCCTTCTGGATTTCTCTGAATTTGACTTCGACAGTGCAATTTATGAATCACTCTAGCACTGTCCAAGCACTGCCAATATTCGGTATAGTGAACAAAATATGAAAACTTAAACGCGGCAAGTTCTTTTTTATTAAAATTTTTTTATAAATTTTTTTAGTCGAATTTTTTAGTAACCTGATTTACAATAATTTCCCTTTCAAATGATGCCTTTTACTTTTTATATATAAATCTTGAACATGGCGATCTTAATTGATTTCAAATCTTTTTTGGAGAGTATTTTACGTATCAATTTTTGTTGGCACTGATAATGATTACTAATATGTAGAAGTGGTAAGAAATAATCCTTCGGGTTTCTTCGATGATATTCCCCAAGTGTTTAAAAACCGGTGTCCGATTTTTGCCAATAACTGTTGCTTCAACTTCCAGTGATATTATTAAGTATTACTGCAGAACGAGTAGGTTAGAAGATTTTCATGAAGACTCATGATTTTCTGATATGTCATCTCGTACAGGTGCAACTGAAGCGGATCTAGTTCGTGTCCTGTCCGTAAAAAGATGACTCGATGGACATTGGAGAATGTCAGACTTGTCACCGAGCGCCTATTACCCACGGTACATTAATTCCAATACGCGCTTCTCGTTTCAACTATTCCAGCGTTAAGTAACTTTTACTTCTTTCAAGCTAATAACCTTTTATGAACTGTTCGTGGCAGGAGGCAGCGATCAATAATAGCGACTCGTCGTAGACAAGTGTGCCGAACTACTATTGCGATAATGTGCCCAAGCTCACGGTCTATTCTGCGATTAACGTTAACATAATCGTGATTATGCTCGGGTGATGGGTATTCCAAAAGAGGTAAAGTTGATACTAAACTTCGGATGCTGTAAGCTGACTTGCTAGTGTATGCTTCGCAACTGGAACATCATCGCAGGAATAATTTGTCTACGATTAGTCACAATCATTGATTGCTGCCCCCTACGATCAACAATTCGTACAAGAGGTAAATACTTTGAAAGAGGTGAAAGTTATTTAAAGCAGGAATAGTTGAAATGAAAAGCGCATATTGCAATGAAAATACCGTGGGTGAAAGGCGCTCGGTGATAAGTTCGACAATGTCTGATGTCGATCGACTCATTTTCTTCAGGATAGGACAGAAGTTACATCCTCTTTGTTTGCACCTTATGAAAGGGGACATACAAGAAAACCGTCAAAAACTTCATGAAAATCTTGTAACCTACTCGTTCTGCAGTAATTACTTACTTAATCGCTGGAAGTTGAAGCCACAGTTATGGACACCGATTTTTAAACACTTGGGGAAACTCATCGAAGAAACCCGAATGATTATTTATCACTTCTACACATTATTCAGTATTATTTACAAATTAACAATTTCGAGGTTAGAGACTTCGATCTCCCGAATGAGGTTTGCTGGGCAAAACTGAAGCAGATTGCGCCACCGAGCCAAACACCCGCGGGCAAATTTAAACGGTTATAATATATTATTAATGCTGCACTAATGTGACTAATGTGACTGGTAAAAAAAATTGTAAAAATGAATTACAAAATAAAATTCAAATACAATCCCCATATGTACTATAAATATGCATATTTAATTAAATCAGAAATGTTCATAAATTGGCTGACAGTACTGCATTCCCATACTTCGGAATGGGAATACAGTACTGTCAGCCAATTTATGTGAACACTCTCTAAATAATTTTCATTTTTACCTGCATCACCGCTAAAAGTTATTAATTGATCAGAAGTAAAATGAACTTCGCATAATTCTTTTCTATGAAGAGGTGCATATTTTAAGAAATCGAGCCACTTTTGACGAATATCTTTCGATTTTTTTACAGAAGGAACCATAAACCTTGATTTATTTTTACAACTCGGTACTGCACACGAAAAAACCATTTTATATTACATTTTTTATTTCAATTTCAATACATATAGATTCATAAATTAAGGTTATATTTTCATTCTTTACTCCTGCAATGCCTACTATGAAGTAGGCTGCCATATTGATATATCGATATTTCAAATCAGGCAGTCAAAAAGGGTGTTTAGCTCGGTGGCGCCGAAGTTTACTTCCTCGACCACCAGCCAACCTAATTGACAGCTATCGGCAGATCAGAGGCCCCTTTCTCGAACTCGCTCGTATCTTTGCGTGCACGCATCTTAGCGAATAGACCAATCAGGATCAAGTATTCCGTATCAGGGAACGCGTATACGCATCTTAGCGAGTAGATCAATCAGGACCCCCACCACAACGGAATACTTGATCCTGATCGGTCTATTCGCTTAGATGCGTATACGTAACTTTGCGAGTGACTTGAGAAATTTATTTACGAGTAAGGGCAAAATTTCAGCGGTGCATGCAAAAGGATTTCTTAAAACTATTCCAACGTCTCGAGTTAATATGTAACAACATATATACTGTCATAAGTAGTATCTTTACATGTGATGAAACAATTCGTCACAGTTATTGGAAGAGTATACTTATTGTTAGAGTTAAAGGTAAAATGTCTACATGGATTTCTGAAGACGACCAAGATATAAGAAAAATCCGATGGCCTGTAAATTCGAAAGCGGTATGTTTTATTTCTCCAAAATACTAAAGCAAAGTGAAAAATATAAGGGCACTCTAGTTTATAAATCCCTTTCAAAATATCACGAGAATAAATCAAAAGTAACGTGGTTATAATTAATTAGCTCGTATCGGTATAAAATGTGAGATTTTAATTTGGTGGTAATAAAAAGCTATTCTCCTACATATAGGTACGTATTCTCCTCATGAATAAATTCAAAAAGTAATGAAATCCCCCCACAAAAACAGATCCTCTGTAAAAAAAGGCGGCATGTTCATTCAGAAATCAATTAAGATCGCCATGTTCAAGATTTATGTATAAAAAGTAAAAGGCATCATTTGAAAGGAAAATTATTGTAACTCGTTACTAAAAAATTCGACTAAAAAATTTTGGTATAAATAAATTTTCATAAAAAAGAACTTGCCGCGTTTTTTCCTTCAAAATAAAAAATTTACAGAGAATTACATTCGATATCTATGCACTTATGGGAGATTTTAAATAAATTCATACACTCTCTTATATGATACCACCAGTATACCGAACGTCGCACGAGAAACCGATCAGGCGGGGGCCTTCTGAATTTCTCTGAATTTGACTTCGGCAGTGCAATTTATGAATCACTCTAGCACCGTCCAAGCACTGCAAATTATTCGGTATAGTGGACAAAATATGAAAACTTAAATGCGGCAAGTTCTTTTTTATGAAAATTTGTTTATACCTAAATTTTTTTAGTCGATTTTTTTAGTAACGAGTTACAATAATTTTCCTTTCAAATGATGCCTTTTACTTTTTATACATAAATCTTGAACATGGCGATCTTAATTGATTTCAAATCTTTTTTGGAGAGTATTTTACGTATCAATTTTTGTTGGCACTGAATGAACATGCCGCCTTTTTTTTACAGAGAATCTGTTTTTGTGGGGGGTTTGACACTTACAATTAGCGACAAAAAATAGAATTCGTCATTCGGGCGTTTCGCGCCCTCATAATGAAAATATCTATAGTTGAGCAGCCCTGAGCAAATAAAACGATATATCTATAGGTATTATAAGACGAATGTACAATCTTTAATAAAATACTAAACTAAAAAGGAGGTTTTTGGTACTTTTTAAGAAATAGTCTTCGCAATCGTACGTGTAAAAAAATAAGAAATATAAGTTTTATGAATATTTTTTAAAATACTTATGAGATTTTTTTTGTAATGGGGGGGCTTTAAATGTGTATGTAATCTACAAGGTAAGTGGATTTTTATTCACTTCATAAAAATAAGAAAAGCGTTGACATACCGAAAAAAAATATTCGTAAAATTTATATTTCTTATGTTTTTACACATATGATTGCGGAAGCTATTTCTCAAAAAATTCGAAAAACCTCCTTTTTAGTTTAGTATTTTATTAAAGCTTGGGGGCCAACCATATATTACGTAAGACATTTTTGGCCTCTTTTTGACCCCCCTCCCCCCAGTGTAAGATACTGTAAGATTCCAGATGACCCCCCCCCCCCCCCCCTTAAATCTTACATAAGACGTAACTTTTTTTAAGTCATTCTTGAGCTTGCCGTTTATACTGCTTTCAAATATCAGATGAATATTAGGAAGAGATTGACTATATTTCGAAACGGTCCTGCTAAACAATAGCATCATACATAGTCAGAACGAGGGTGCTGTACATAGGAGCTGTTTAAATAGACTCTTCATTATTTGCTATTCTCTAATCGTGTATCAACAGCGTCTTTCATCCGAGTGGAAGCCCAACACGATTGATGTAAAGTTTATAGTCTACTACGGTATATTTCTTTATGCACTTCATCCTCGTTCTAACTCTTCGTATCAACGGAAAACATTAGAAAACATATATTCGCTCAGTTCATGTAACTTCATTTTTAAACTTCGTTTAATAAAATATATCCTCAGTAGAGACGTCCTGCTCCTCAACCCACTCGACGTCCTCCACTCCCATTTCACTATCTCGGAAGAAGCACATAAGCTCCCGATCACGACGCAATGCCACTCGTGCAGGGCGCCTCTTCTCTGCTTGATCCTGGGTTTTGCACATTCTTTTGTTTATTGTTACTGCTTTATTTGATGCAAAGTACAGCGCTTCTTTCAATCTGTATTGAGTGATTTGATAGCATTTTGGCTAGGAATTTCTCACGTAAGATGAGGTCTAGACCCCCCCCCCCCCCCCGCCCGCCCCATTGTAAGACACTGTAAGAAATATTCACTCCCTCCCCCTCAAACGTCTTACGTAATATATGGATGGCCCCTTGTACATTCTTCTTAATACCTATATACCGTTTTATTTGCTCAGGGCTGCTCAAACCAAACTATAGATATTTTCGAGGATAATATATGTGAAGTATGCGAGGATTTCAGTACTGAACCAGTTTCCATAAGATTTGTGCGCTAAAACAATGCTGATACACGGAAAAAATTAGAAAAATCAGACATTAAAAAATTAAAATCTATGTTCACGCACACACTCGCGCATAAGTATAGGGAGGCAAATGCGTGCTTGTGAATTGACTGAAAAAGAGCGTATGGTTTCGAGTAAAAAGCGGCAACTTTAAAGTCTCCCCCCCCCCCCCCCCCAGAACTGCTTATTTTTTGTCTGTGTGACCGGGTGATACCTGAATCGTTAGCTCACCAACTACAAAATACGTGATTTTTAGCAAAATCCACAGAAAGCCTGATTTTACATGATTATTTCGATCCAATAGATCGTATGACGGAAAGCAAAAAGTATGAAATTTAAGGTCTCAAAACTCAAAAACTGTCCATTTTTCGTTGTTGCGGCAATGATAACTTTTGATCAGAACGTCAAGATCTACAACATGTGAAGCCCAGTCACATCCACCGGGACCAAATTCCCATAAGGTTTGTGCGGGGTCCTTTTTAATGTTCAACTCCATTTCTCGAAAAATCTCAGCTCCTTGACTTTTTGGAATAGTAAAATGCTAATATTTTTTCACGTCCGAGCGAGTGTTTTGGTGCCTATTTCGTGTTATTTCTTTTATGGGCATTTTTCAAGTGCTTATCCGGCTAGACCCTTTCCATCGAAATATAATGATGCGAAATACAATGCGTAGATATCTCAACGATATTCAAAATTTAAAATAATTTTGTACTAAATATAATAATGTAATCAAATTAAAAATTAATGCGAAATAAATTCAATTATAATAAGCTATAATAGAGTCTTCTTGTCAAAGGTTTGAAACGAATTTGATAAGGTTCGAAACTGATTATAGTTCTATAATTAAATATTGTTTCAACTCTTAATTTTATACAAATTGTAGATGATTCGACGAAGTGAGACGCGAGTGAGTGTGTATGACCGGGTTTGTTTTGAAACTTTTGGCGCTTTCAGTTTGGTCGCTGTTTTAAAGCGCCGATGGTGTCATTCGGAAATACTGACACTTCGCCCCTCTCGTCTCCGATGAACGCGTAATAATATTTTTGTCACTCAGTGCCAAATACTGGGTATTACGGACGTCCTCGACGCATGTGAAATGACGTTTTACGCACTAATGTGTGAAAGGTTGCGCAGTGCGTGAAATAACCTGCGCAGTGCGTGAAATAACCTCACAGTGCGTGAAATAAAAGTGGCACACTCTCTCGAGATCCTCGAGATGATATCACTGCGATTATTACTTGAAGTTGGCAGTCAGTGTGTCCAACGCCACGCATTCGCAGCACAACTCTACGCAGCTGACGCAAAGCCAACCTAACCTAACTTAACCCATTCACTGCCGTTGTCGCTTATAAGCGTCAGCGGATGAGTTGCGCGGGTGCCGCTGTCGCTTATAAGCGTTCTATTCCATTTAGACTTGAACTGGGCACTGCGGTTACATGTGTATGTGTAGGCTGGCACTTGAGTAAAGGGACTTTGACGTAAACGTGCACGTGGTTCGGAATTTTTACGATTTTTATATATTTTGTTAATGTTAATTTGGTAATGTTGTTGTTTTGTATTTTGTTAGAATTATTAACCTGAAGTTGGCATGGGGCAAAATGTATCTAAATTAGAGCGGCAGTGAATGTGTTAAAGTTCTTTATTTGTTTATTTATTTCTTTTTACTTTAAAAAATACTTTTTTGTAATATGGGGGAGCTCCGCCCCCCAACCCCCCCGCCAACCTCCCGCCCTGAACCCTGTCAACCTCGTACTTGACACTTAGGCTTAACTCAGACGGTGCGACAGCAGTGCGACAAAACTGACGCACTCGGTCGCACTCGGTCGAGAGTACGTCGCACGCGGCAAATCAGCATGGAGACGCAGCGAAGCACTCACACGGTGCGACTTCCCTGCGACAGCAGTGCGACACGCACCTCGCGCTTGTCTGTATGACATCTACAGTGGCGGGGTCGTTGTGTTAGTTTGCCGCGCATCTGCTCACGCGGTGGGACAAAACTGTCGCAGGAAAGTCGTCGATTCCTGCGACAGCGTGCGTCAGTTCTGTCGCAGTGAAGTCGCACCGTCTGAGTTAAGCCTTAGTGACAAAAAATAGAATTCGTCATTCAGGCGTTCGCGCCCTCATAACGAAAATAACTAAAGTAAGGAGCAGCGGGGATCGGGGTTCTTCCTCGTGGCAAGGTCGGAGCGTGTGACGTCGCGACCGGCCCTGGAGTTTATGTGTGATGAACGAACGGTTCTTAGCCGACTACAAAATATTATATAATTAGTACAGAATATCGATTCTTATAAACTTGATATATCGTTAAGATATCTACGCACTATTTGTATCTTATTTCGATCTAAAATGTGTATCTAACATAAATATGTATTTCAGAGCGTTCGACATCTTACAGATAGCTGGCAAAAATGTTCTGCCACTCTTGGATCTCTGAACCGATTTTTCTTTGGTGCCCCTCGAGGCGCTCCAAATTTAATAACTATAGGTATGCTTTTGGATTTGCTAGCTTCGTTGCCCAGCCGTCCTGCATCACTAGCTCCTGATGCACAGTCCCCCAATTTATGAACTACTCTAATAGGTGACTCTAGCTCTGACCAGACTTTTGCTGGATCGCACCTTTAAATGAGGCAGTTCAGCATTTGAAATATCTTCATCGAGTTCGGTCGCGCGCGTGCGGAGCAGGCCTTAGATAAAGCTCCGTACGCTTACCTATTTATGGGTCAACGATCTTTACCATCGAACTTGTCACCCTATTGGTCATCTTACTTGTAAAATTCTCTTAATTCATTAACTACTACCCCTTCGACATTATAATTATACAACCTTCATTATACACAGAAATAGGGGTGATAGGTTACGTCATTACAAGTATTTTGATATAAGGGACCTATACCCGCAAGCGCCCCCTTCTCAAGATATCAACTTTTCAAGTTTATAACGACCGAGGTTGATCAAAGTAGAATAATAAGAAACGTATCAAGATGGTAACGAATATTTAATTTTACGAGATACAAAAACAATGTACTACAGCAAATGCTCAAAATGACGGCCACCCATGTCCATGCAACATCGGAAACGATTCTGGATAGATGTGCCACTGCGCAAACTGCTTGCGGAAAGGATAACCGCTTGGCTCAAGTCCTTGTACTTTTCGAAGATGATGCGGATACAAGGAGTTTTCATTTGTTTTTCAATTGTACAGGTAGACAAAAAACTCAATATTATTCTACTTTGATCAACCTCGGTCGTTATAAACTTGAAAAGTTGGTATCTCCAGAAGGGGGCGCTTGCGGGTATAGGTCCCTTATATCAAAATACTTGTAATGACGTAACCTATCACCCCTATTTCTGTGTCGGTGTTTTTTCCGAACACCCTGTATAGGAAAATATATATATGGATTAAAAACTGAATGTAATATGTATATTATTACCAGAAGGTAAAAGTGATTAAAAAATGTAAGTAAAGGAAATTGTATGTACTTTCTCGGTGCAAATATGTATTCAAGTTCCTACAGCTCTTCAGTAATGACATAAATTTCTTGACACATGAATTTTTACTTGAACTGAATATATATATGTTGGAACAAAAATTCTTGGCCGAAAAATAATTAATTTAACCCTTTCGGTCAGTGTCGTCAATTGACGACATAAGAATCTTAACTCCGTTTATGCGGAACTGATTGCGTTTTGCCACATAAACACGATGTAGTCAACTTATGGCATCCCATTTGAAGTGCATTAGTCACATTTAGCGAAAGATATATTTTTCAAGTAAAGGGTTATAGCACCTCCAGTGATCCAAAACCACTAATCAAATATTTTTTCACCCGATCAAAAAAAATTCGTGACAGAAAGGGTTAACAAGCAATTATTTTCTCTCGGTTAATTTCGTAATTTAATTTTACTTAAAATGTCAACATTATGGTCCGTTCTTATAGAACAAAATAACTGAAACTAACAAGAAACGCTGATGGCTGAAGTGGAAAAGACTAGCTTTTAAGTTGATAGGTTGCGGGTTCAAGTCCCGTCGGACCCGTTTTCTTTGTTTCTACAATTGCTACAATATTAAGAAACTAATGTTAATGCCAAATATTATATAGTACTCTAAAACAACTTTTTAACATTTCTATAATATAAACCTGCGATGTTGTTTGCAACCTATCTCAAACATTGCAATTCAACTAAAAATCCACGTTCGTGGACATTTTTACATTACCAAAATGTATTTTCAACATTGCAGGAATATTGTACAGTATTCCTACAATATCCAAATATTGCAAATCACCGATTTCGAGATATTTGCATAAGTTTATTATTTAAATGAATTATTGATTCGCTCTCTTTGATAATATTATCATGGCTAAAAGTTCGATTCCCTTCGCAACTTCAATATTTTCTCAATTTCGTTGTATCTTTCACCGTTTTCAGAATATCTACATAAATTCATTGTTTAAACAAATTATCAATTCGATCTTATTGATAACACCTTCATTATTGAAGGTTCGAAAATATTAATTATGATGTGGTAATAACCAACGATAAGCAATGTAAATTAGGCGTTATACTTATATCAGTCAGAGTGTGAACATATTGCCATCTATTGGACAAGAAGGCCTTATGGATTTTTTTAAATTACCATCCAGTTTCCTTTAAAGGTACGGTGACGACAACAACGATGATGTTTGTGGAATATTAGCTTCGTCTCTCTTCGAAGAGATATCTTTTGAACCCGGTTGTCATGTGTGATAGGCTCCATTAAAAGCACAAATTCCAAATTATCCATGTAATTAAATTTGTTATTTAGAACGGCTTAGTTTCTGAGAAATAAAGACCTAATTACGGGTGCGAGCTACACGCGGAGTAAATATAGCCTCTTTGAGCCTGGTGGCGAGGGCTACTAGTCTAGGGAAATAAGGTATATAAAAACCCCATCTGCGGAATGAGAGAAAGCAAGCTGGATTTTTGCAGAAATCTTCGTTTTGATGTTCTAATAAAGCGTCAAAAAGTCTCATATGCTCACCCTTGTGCGTCTCGAGATATCGAAGGTCAAAGGTCATGAAAATCAGTTTTTTGCGAAAATCTCGCTTCCGGCTAGTCTGATATCGTAAGAAGGTTTAACAAAATTTACGTAAAACAGTATTCTCTACAAGTTTGATTCTATACATTTTTTTGTACGATCAACCGTTTTCGAGATATAGCGAGAAGAAGCGGGAGCGTGCATTTTTGAATAGGTAATACTGCTTAGCTATAACTATAAATGCCCTTTTCTTAGTAGTTACTAAAAAATTGAATTCCTATTATTGTTTCAATTAAAAGTTTGTTCATTTATAAAAAAAAATAATAAATAATTCATAACAAATAATGCATCGTTTTCCGCACTACTTTTGAAGTAGAATGCAAGGCGCGTTTTTTAAGACATGTTACTACAACCACATGTACCTACTACCCTAATCGATGTTTACCCTATTGGCCTAATCCATATTTTCGATATTAACAAAAGTTTCTGAACAGTAACCGATTCACATCTTTCGCAGTTGCCGGCGTGGTTTATGTTTCCTCTTCTTCGTCCTCGTCTTCTTCAGGTTCCTCAAGTAGTTCTACCAAAATATTGTCTTCATCATCACATGCTTCCGCTGTATCTAGTTGCAAAATCTCTTCAGGCTCATGGCCACTGAAGTTTTTAATGTCTTGCAATTCTGAGAAAGGATTCAGGCATGCCTGTCCGTGACACTGACCACAAACTGTAGAGCATGGTAGTCCTACTTTTCTACATCCACACTGCGCACCACATCCTTTTTTACAGTTGCAGAAGATTGTGTTTAATAGTTTGTCTGGGGCAGGTGGCAATAGTGTTGTTTTCGGCTCTAGCATCTCGTTTTTTAAATCCCAACCCCATTCTTCGGGTTGTAGATTTTTTCCTAGCCAAATCTGTATTTGGTAGTAAACCCGGTAGATATGCTGTTGAGCTGCTTCACTGGTAGGTGGAAGAGATGACAAATTAACTAGTTTATTAAATGTGTTAATTTGATGAAATGGGTATACCTAAAGTTGTCAATGTTTACTTCTTCTTTTGGAGCACTATACATGGCTAATAGAAGACGCTTTCCGTTTTCAAATAATGTATCTGGCGGGCAGTTTTCTTCTTGAAATATTTGAGCCGAGCGATTCAAATTGGGATGTTTCTCAAACATTTTCATAATCTGAAGTTTTCCTTTATTGAATAGTGTAGAGGTAGTGTCGCATTCAGTGAAGGCATGCAAAAACAAAATATGTTCTTTGCAAAGAGGATATTTGTCGAAACTTTTAGATGAATTAATTCGTGTTGATGTAGTACCCTTGCCAATTTTCTTTACGAAAATTTGTCGCTGATGTGACTGAGTTCGTCCTATTAAGAGGGGGGGGGTCTAACGCGTGGAAAATAACTCTATTTTTACGAATTTTTTAAAAGCTTTTGTTGAAGCAGATATATTCTAATGTTTCGCATATTACAAAGCATTATTCGAACATTTTGTAATTTTTTTGTAGAAAAATATTGAGAAATAAGCCGGTGACGAAGCATTTTCGAGGACGCCTTTTAGAAAAGATGATTTGCGGTGGACACTATATTTCCGTGTAGAACTATCTCAAATCAAAAAATCAAAGCAATTTAGTTAAAACAGATGTTTTTCTAGACCTTTACGTTTTTCTTTAATTTTTTTTCCATTTTTAAATTTTTGGTGGTTGTTTGAAGTAAAAATTGCGTTCACGAAAAAATCCGTCATTTTGTTGCTGTAAAACCCCCTTAATGCGACAAAATAAGAAAAAGAAAAGCGTAGGGGTATGGTATTTTATATGTAGAAAGTGTGTACAAAATTGGAAAAGAATCGGTGCAGTAGTTTTTAAATGACGATGTCCACGGACTTTTAAAACTTGGTTTCGAGAAACAAGCGTTTAAAGCACCGAGTTCTTACCGCTCCGCAGTAGATATTAGAGGAGCGGAGACTTAAGCTAGGAATCCACTACACTCGACTCGACTCGACTCGACACGACACGGTGACAAAAATTTGCGTGGTGTGTCCACTGGAATCGACGCGACACTACTCGACGGTACTCGACGGTAGTGCTTCGTCCTTTTAAATTTTAACGTACAAGGATACATCGTGTATGGCTCTATAATTTTTCCAATTATTGCTTCTCTGTAACATCTATACAGATTGAAATTTACTATATACCTATTTATGTTTACTTGGTCTATTCAAGGCTTTTGAGATTTCTTCTCAAGCTTCGTTGCGTATATTTTGGTTTCTATATTTCCAATTATGTATATTTCACAGCATCTCATATGCTCTAACTTTATTAATGAGATCCTCCTCCATTCCTCTGCGAAATTAATGTAAAATCTTCGAACTGCTCTTCTCAAATTTCCAAGCAAGACTGCCGCAAATCAACTGTTCGCTCATCGGTCCATATCTCGATGTGCACGCAAACCGTGTCCACTAGGCTCGACTCGACTCGACGCGACAAATTTCTGGCCAGCCAGAAAAGTGTCGTGTCGAGTCGAGTCGAGTCGTGTCGAGCCTAGTGGATTTCTACGCCATTTAAATACATGGAAAATCATGCGATCAGAAACGCGTCGTGTCGAGTCGCGTCGAGTCGTGTCGAGTCGAGTCGAGTCGAGTCGAGTGTAGTGGATTCCTAGCTTTAAAGGTCTATGACTGAGAGTTTTGTTCCGATTGACTTGAAATATGGACACAACATTCTTTAAATGTTTTACTATAAGAAAAGGCAATTTAAAAAATTGATTTTTAGACCCCCCCCTTAAAAGAACAAGCAAATCAATGTCTTCTCTAATGATGACGGCGGTTCTTTCTCTTTCCGATACTTCGATGGCTGTTTCGATGATTAGGACACCCGCATCATCCTTGGCTTGTTTTGTAGCGATGTTAGCAGCTTGTAGTTGTTCAATAAGCATTTCAATAAAAATGTTTTTGTTGCATCGGTTTGATAAGAACTTTTCTTGGCTGATTGGCACATTCATTGTTGCATCAAAGCGGACTTCATAAGATGTAGACAGTGCAGTAGTTCATCTTAATTGCTCCATTGCTTTTATATTTTCAGAATTGTCTGACTAACCGTCAAATATAACAATTATGTTAGAACTTAGATTGAAGACTTCAGTGGCCATGAGCCTGAAAAGATTTTGCAATTAGATACAGCGGAAGCGTGTGATGATGAAAACAATATTTTGGTAGAACTATTTGAGGAATCTGAAGAAGACGAGGACGAAGAAGAGGAAACATAAAGCACGCCGGCAATTGCGAAAGAAGTGAATCGGTTACTGTTCAGAAACCATGTCTAAAAAAACGCGCCTTGCATTCTACTTCAAAAGTGGTGCGGAAAAGGATGCATTTTTTGTTATTAATTATTTATTATATTCTTTTTTATAAATGAACAAACTTTTAACTGAAATAATAATAGGAATTCAATTTGTTAGTATAACTACTAAGAAAAGTGCATTTATAGTTATAGCTAAGCAGTATATACAGTATTATCTATTCAAAAATGCGCGCTCCCGCTTCTTCACGCTATATCTCGAAAACGGTTGATCGTACAAAAAAATGTATAGAATCAAACTTGTAGAGAATGCTGTTTTACGTAAATTTTGTTAAAACTTCTTAAGACATCAGACTAACCGGAAGCGAGATTTTCGCAAAAAACTGATTTTCATGACCTTTGACCTTCGATATCTCGAGACGCACAAGGGTGAGCATATGAGACTTTTTGGTGCTTCATTAGAACATCAAAACGAAGATCTCTGCAAAAATCCAGCTTGCTTTCTCTCATTCCGCAGAGGAAGTCTTATTTCCCTGGACTATACGCTTTTTAGTCCTTAGCGCCAGTTGGTTTTTCGTTGAGAATAAAACTTAAGTTTCATGTTTTTACTAGCATTAATCGATAAGAAGGCATGGTTGAATAAAGAGCAAACAAGTATTTAATATATTAGCTTTTTAAAACTACACAATTATACACCGTAAAAAATATTAATAAACTGTAGGGGGCCGATAAAATTTGTGTTCATTCGCTCTACGTGCTCCAATTAATGCACTATTCTAAATTGCCTGAAGTACTATAATAACCGCTATACATGCCAGCTGAGTAACTCTGCCACTTATCTCTTTTCCTCTTATTAATTACGTTTCAACTTCATCAACGTAATCTGAAAAAGAAAAAAATATTAATATCATGAATCGTCAAGTAGAATTTCAATATTTCGTAAACTAACCTTTGGAAATAATCTTCAATTATATGTTGTCGTTCGTCATTGCTTTGTGGGTAAGGTTCAAATTTCATGTAATAGTCCAGTCATTTTAGATTTTCTTCTGGACTTTAATCCCCTGTCGATGATTTATGGACCAATCGAAAAGAAAAAAGTATGCGATAGGAAGGATGGACCACGCGTCCGTCGAAAGAACACGTGCGCCAGTGCGCATTTGTATTTATGACTGTGATACTATTAAACGGTACGAACCGTTGTGTCTAATTCAAAAAGCGCATTTAGTTTACTCTCTCTTAACTCTACCATCGGTACTGTTTAATAGTATCACAGTCATAAATACAAATGCGCACTGGCGCACGTGTTCTTTCGACGGACGCGTGGTCGATCCTTCCTATCGCATACTTTCTACAAAGAAGAATTTCGATGTTTTACATCTAACAATTTTTCTATAAAAACTGTTTTATATTATATGTTATTATACACACACGTATTTTTATCTACAACAAAGTATCTTACATCGATGTGGGCCTAAAGTTCATAGATAATAAGATAATGGCGATTAAATTTCCTTTCCTGGTGAATAAGTTTAGCCTCATATGTTTCTTTGACTTATCAAATATCTATTTACAATCGTGATGTATTATAGATTGTACACTCATACGTACCATATGAGGCTAAACTTACTTGCCAGCGAAGAAGTTTCTATTACTATTATCTCATTATTTATGAACTTTTGACCTATATCGATATGACTTTTCTATGCATGGTGGGAGAAGGAAATTCTTCGAAACCACCGAGCTGGAGCATGAAAATTGGCGCCGGGAGAGTACGCAGATTCAGCGCCGTTCGGTTGGTGCTATCCCCGAAGAAGTATACGTGCACCGCAATAGTCGAATTTATTGCGGGTCTGCACTTTGTCCGAGGAGAGCATAAAAGGCAGAGGGTTTCTGTTGCCTAACGCGAGGCTCCTGAAATCTGAGCACGCGGTCGAGGCCCTTCGCTTGCGACCCGGCGCCTATCACTCTCGCTAGACTGAGTTACTATCTATTTAGCCGGTCAAATAGACTGAAATTTCTCTGGCGGTAAATTTTTATCGTGTATCCACTGCAATCTAGCTAGATTTATTTTTCTCAACCGAGATTCTAGACTAACTCTCGCTAGATTGTTCTCAATGCTGTGTCCACTTGAGTAAATCTAGCTGAAAACGAAAGAACACGTTCGCCAGTGCGCATTTGTATTTATAATTGTGACACTATTAAACGGTACAAACCGTTGTGTCTAATTCAAAAAGCGCATTTAGTTTACTCTCTCTTAACTCTGCCATCAGTCGCTGTTCCGTCTCGCGATAAACGGAATTCGACACAACGGTTCGTACCGTTTAATGGTATCACAGTCATAAATACAAATGCGCACTGGTGCACGTATTCTTTCAACAGATGCGTGGTCCATCCTTCCTATCGCATACTTTCTACAAAGAAGAATTTCGATGTTTCACATCTAACAATTTTCCTATACAAACGGTATTTAAATGTTATTTTTAAACGTGCGAACCACCCAGATAGAAAAGTTCCTCCAGAATTGTGGTACAATGCCACGGTAGAAATATCAGGTTCTACCGACACGACGTGCTTCGACAAGGTCTGCATCAACTTTGGTGGTATATTGGCGGCACTGCACTAATCCTGTGGCAGACTTTTCTATCTGGGCAATGATCAATCAATCCTCATGCTTTCATTAATGATGGTAAATACTGCTTCGTACACCGATACAGTGAGCGTGTAGAGCGTAAGTGGTTAGGGCTCGGTGAAAGGGGACCATCGAGTCGTGGCGGAGAGAGCCGATGCGTCCCGAGTTAGGCCAGGCGAACGTTGGGACGCAGTTCATTGAGGAGACGCAGGGTGACCGTTGCCTCTATATCTATATATAGAATAGATATAGATATAGAGGCAATGTTCAACGTTCGCCTGGCCTTAGCGTATTTAGCCACTCCAGCGACGTTTCACGAGCAGCCGGTCTCACCCCCGAAGCGCGGCATAAGATGTTTCACATCAAAAATCTCGCGAACAATATTCCGATGAGGTTACATAACGTAGGTGACAGCGAAGTTGTTTATTTAACAAAAACGTTGCGAAATTTCGCTCTTACCGACTTAAGCGTAGCACCGTTCAATTTATATATATTCAAATATATATATTCGAATATATAATATATTCAAAAAATTACCTTCTTGTAGAGCGCGAAATTCTCTACAAAATTGATGCGGGAAGTAACTCTCTAAGACGTGTCCTTTATTTTATATAAATTTTTTAATTTTCTTCAACAACACTCACGAGGAGAACAGCTGACTAGCCACGCCACGCCTCAAAACCGGGTGGCGCTGCACGCCCAATCTCAGAATTCAAATGGTAAACCCTCCGTTACTCGCCGAGCGCTGAGCTGCCATGGTAAACAGAGCACGCTACTTACCCGGCTACTTTCACATACTTTTGCACTGAATGGGAGACGAATGTAAGTGCGACTGTATCTCGAGCGTTTGTCGGAGGTCTACTCGCACAGGGTCGTTCTACGCCACGCACATGCACGCACGTCCCTGTCTCATTGATTTCGACGGAGAAATAAAAACCGAATATCTCTGTTTCTAAACGTCAGAATGACTTCATTCATAAGGAAAAGTTATCAGTTTTTTAATAATCTAAATCTGACAATATTTTTGATATGTAAACATCTATGCTATGGCTCTGCGGTACGACCTTCCTGGGAAATTGAGCGTCAGACGTATGTCATGTAGATGTGACTGCGTCAGTGTGTGTGTGGCGCTACTGCGCATACTATTCGCGCAAGCTGCCCATGCACACGCTCGCGTTGACGCTAGGACTACTTTCTAGTGAAAATACGTGTTAAGTGCAGTGTGTTTTTGTGTATCTTATCTATATATATAAAAATGAATGTCTGTCTGTCTGTCTGTCTGTCTGTTTGTATGTCTCTTATGCCTTCCTAATATTTACCGGTCCATACACGATACGGTTTGCCTGCAAGCATGCCTTCAGTCTTGCGCTTATATAAGCATACCTGAGTGTACATGTGACCACATACACACAGAGGTCGAACTGTCGGTTTGGAACGGCAGTTCGAACCGTCGGGTCGATCCGTCGGTTTTAACCGTCGTCGTCCACTAACGCAGAATAGAAATCCGCGGTTAAAACTGACAGGTCGAACCGCCACAGGCCGGCCGGCCGCAAAACTGCAGATCGACCCGTAGTGTCGACCGATAGTAGACGGGCTGAGAAAATCGATTTTGTTGCGCTTTTACTTCATAAGTGTACGATTTTAATTTTTCTTTTTTTAAAATACTCGGAAAAATATATAGAACAAATGTGACATAAAGCCAAAGTTTGCTTTTTAATTTTTAATAAAAATGTATTTTTTGTACGGCTTTTTCTTTAAATATCTCGAAAACTATTGAGAAGTTATCGAGACATGCCTTGGAAAAAATTTAGAGAATTTCAAGACGAAACGATTGGTTTTTATCTCATTTTGTTACGATGAATAGTTCTCGAGATATTGAATTTTGTAGATAAATACGCGCCGTGTAGCGCCCGCGCGCTCTTGTAAACAAATGCCTCTAACTTCACTAAAAATTGGTATTTTTCGATGATTTTTGTTTTGTTTTAACTTAGCGGATACTTTTCAACCGCTTCAACAAGCTTCATACAGAATTCTTGTTCGCCGGTTTTGAGCATTTTTCTCTAATAAATATTAACATAAAAATTCAAATGTCTACGACGATATTTTTAAATAGGTACCCATACACACAGAATTGTCGGTTTATCTTGTCGGTGAACGAAGGGCCTAAATAGCGCTTTCACTTAGATTAGGATGATATTAAGCGGTACGAACCGACCTTCCGTCTGTCGTGCTAAAACGCATGTTAGTGGACGGCGGCAGTTTTTCCTGTCGGTCTGGACTGACGGGTCAGCCTGACAGTTCGATCTGGCGCGTGGAGCGCCCACTAACTGAAAGGTAAAACTGCCTTTTTGAACCGCGTCGTTCCAAACCGACAGTTCGACCTCTGTGTGTATGGGCACCTAAACCGTATTGTGTAAACCGTTCATCCGATGAAATTTTGGGAAATGGTTGGACGCATGCCCGCGATGGTTTCTGAGTTAGTAAATCTTATACAGGGTGTTCAAAAAGTCCCGGTACGGCCGATTATCTCAACGGGAAAACATTTTAGAGAAAAATGTTTAATACAAAACTTTAACGATTTTCCTTTGGCTACCCAGTGGTCGTATTGGATTTGACCTTGACCGTGACCTTTAAGGTAATATCAAATGCCTTCCTAAACCGTTCATCCGTATGCGATGAAACTTTGGGGAATGGTTGGATGCATGCCCGCGAAGGTTTCTGAGTTAGTAAATCTTATACAGGGTGTTCAAAAAGTACCGATATGGATGATTATTATGCCTTCCTAAACCGTTCATCCGATTGCGATGAAACTTTGGGGAATGGTTGGACGCATGCCCGTGAAGGTTTCTAAGTTAGTAAATCTTATAAAAGGTGTTCAAAAAGTACCGGTACTGATGATTATTATGCCTTCCTAAACCGTTCATCCGATTGCGATGAAAAGTTGGGGAATGGTTGGACGCATGCCCGCGAAGGTTTCTGAGTTAGTAAATCTTATACAGGGTGTTCAAAAAGTATCGGTACGGATGATTATTATGCCTTCCTAAACCGTTCATCCGATTGCGATGAAACTTTGGGGAATGGTTGGACGCATGCCCGCGAAGGTTTCTGAGTTAGTAAATCTTATAAAAGGTGTTCAAAAAGTACCGGTACTGATGATCATTATGCCTTCCTAAACCGTTCATCCGATTGCGATGAAAATTTGGGGAACAGTTGGACGCATATACGCGAAGGTTTCTGAGTTAGTAAATCTTATACAGGGTTTTCAAAAAGTCGAACTATACTTGACCTAAATTTGTCCTCCGCTGACAATAAAGGTAATATGAAAAAAATGGTCAAGGACACATTTGAACGTGAAAAAAATTAATTTGACCTTGATATAACCTTGAAGGTCATGGTCAAGGTCAAATCCAATATGACCATTGCGTAGCCCGGAAAAAATACTAAAAGTTTTGTATTAAAAATGTATTTAAACAATGGTGGACGAACAAAATCAATCCACAATCTACCCGTGCGAAGCCGGGACGGGCTACTAGTAAGTTATAAAAATTGGTGAGTATAAATACGTAATAATAGAATATAGTGATAATTGCTTAATTATAAACTATCCATAGAACTATAGTTGTATAATACACAATAAAATTATAGTTTGATTATGGGCTTTTAGGTTATAGAGCCTAAATCATGTATAAAAAATATGTATATATTTATATATAAATATAAGTACATATATATTTGTCTAATGTGTAGTTCGGGGCCATTTTTTTACACCTAATAGTTACTTCGGGGACATCTGGCTACTTCGGGGACCGTCTTCGAAGTTTTCCACCATATTAGGGGTACTTTGAGGACCGTCCCCGAAATCTCCATTATACACTGTTTGGTTACTTCGAGGACTTAAAACATCGATGTTACTTTGGGGACAGCCCTCAAAATAATTATACATTGATTGTGTAGTTTGGGGACTGTCCTCAAAGTAACAGTGCCATCGGATAGGATTATTTGAGGACAAATTTGGAATAAAGTGTTAAATATTAGATTAGTTAATAGAATGTTAGAACGTTAAATGTTCTGCTCGAATATTTGAAATTTTAAAGTTAGTTAGTCGTTAAAGTTAGTTCAATTATAGGACCTCTCTTTTCATTTTTTAAAATTCCTAACTTTGCAGGATCCATCAACAAAGAGAAGCACGTTAATTAAGAACTCGATACAGTTTCGTGCTAAATATATTTGAAGCGTAACTTACCAAGTGTACCTACATATATCAGCGATAGTTAGATTTCAGTGTGTTAAACCATTGGGCAAATTGTATGTGAATGCAATGTGAGTGTATGTACATATACATATGTCCTAAAGGCACGTACATGCACTCACATTCTGTTTAAGGACATTGTCCTTATAGTAATTCAAGATTGTTGTTACACATTGAAATCAATATCAGTAGTAAAAGAAGCAAAAGTTACTTGTAAATCGGATACTACTTTCAGTCTGTAACAATAGTTTCGAAAAATTTGGGGAATTTCACCGAAAAAACTCGAATGATTATTCATTAAGACTTCCTAACATTCTTCACTATTATTTAAAGATTCGCGATTTCAAGGTTAAACCAATACCTCGATCTGCCCTGTTGAAAGCTATCGGGAAATCAGACGTTTTAAACTTTTACGTACTACATATAAACGGCTTGAGCGCCGTCTAAACATTGCTGAAGTCAAATTCAATCATTAATATCCAGTGTTAGCATGCGTAAAAGTAGTATATACTATAAAAGAAAGAGTATACATCAGAGCAGCGAGCAATCCTGCGAGTGCGAGCGGTTACGACGTTACCTATAGATATCGCATTTATTCGCACTCCCAAAATGCAGCTCTACGTACTTACATGATTAGACATGTAATGGTGACTGACGCGAAAATGGTCCTAAATCTCGACCGGGACTATCACAGAACCACCCCATTGGATAAAATGTTGCCGTGATCGTTGTATCTCGCGGATTACGATCTCCCTGTCAAGGTATCCAATTCCGGCGATCCGTTCACTGTGACATATTGACAGTGGACCCAGCACTGACCCTAATGGCCTTAGAACCTTGGAGTCATGCTCTGGGTGCTGCTCAGGGCAGTCCCATTTCCTTATTTATTTATTTCGAAATCTCGTTTTTCTGACGTGATGTGGCTCAGATGACCTCGGGATCGGATTCAAGACGCAAAAATACCTCGGAATATACCATGGTCCGGTCAAATAGTCCGGACTTTTTTTTTGTAAACCTGTGTTATTGAAGTCAAATGTCAAATACTCGAGCAGAACATTTAACGTTCTAATACATATATATGTATTTATTCCTTTTAGTAGTGACTATGTCTTATGACTTACTAGAACAGCCTGTTTAAGGACATTATACTTAACGCTCCGGTAGGCGCGCCCAGTTTCTCTTATGCATAATACTTAGGTAGAGTATGATGATAGGTAGGTCCGCTGGACCGGCTGGACCTATACGCAACTAACCGCGGGTTAAACAGTCTGTTCTCTACCTTCTCCCGACGATTCTATATGGTTTGGTTATTTTGAGGACTTTCGATTCATTGCAATGTGTACTATGAGGACTTAAAATATAAGTATCCCCAAAGTAACCGTTATATTTATAAACTCAGACTTTTATGATTTTATAAACGTGTAATACGTATGGACATATGGATAATTTAAAATTCGACAAGACGACATATTCTGTATTCCTGAAAGAGTAAAACAAGATATAATAATTGTTTCCTACGACTATATTTGAATTGATATTGTGACTGAATAAGCATTATATATTATAAAAACTGAATGTAACGTGTATTTCAAGGACATGTCCTCAAAGTAATCGTTTCTTAGAAATAGAGAGATATTTTTGCACTTTGACAATTTTACATCGAACTAACTATATTATTTGTAATAATTCAGTAATTTACCAATTCTAAGTTTGTGAATGCTCTTTCGGAAAGACATTCGATGTAATTTGCTCTTGAACCTTATCGTATTGTAGTAGGTAAATTATTTAGGAAAAATTATTAAATTATTGGTCCCCGAAGTATCAAATTAAACCTCGGGTTAGCTCTCAAATTACTTTGAAAACTGATACTTAGGGGACCGATAATTTATTACTTTTCCTTAACTAATTTACTACCATTCAATGTTATTCAAGACCGAATTATTGTCGACCGAATAATTTCCGAAAGAGCATTCGCAATCTTAGAATTGGTAAATTATTGAATTATTCGAGTAAAGTGGAAATGCTATGAGTGGGGCTCCCTCGTCTTGTGACTGCGTGAGGGATTCATTACATATGTATATGCAGATAATCGCCGCATGGACTAGTATACATACTACTACTCATACATAATAGCATACACTACTAGTACTCATTCGTATATCGTACTTACTCACCCTTACGAAATTTAAGGCGGACTTTTCAGAACTTACTGTACGTGAATTTTATTCGCCCGAATTAGTATTTACCAGTCAGATATTTTATTATTAAAACTTATCTACTACCATATCAAACCTTCTGTATATTATACAGGGTGGACACGAGAATGCGTGTTATTAGGAATCATGCGAGTGTGAGTAAGAACATGTCGCGCGTGCATAAGAGCTTAGAGTGTGTCAGGGAGAGTGCGTGCGACAGAGAGGCTCTTATGCACTCACTGCATACTCTCACTCGCACTTGCATGATTCCTACGGCCCGCATTCTCGTGACCACCCTGTATTATACGTAAAGCCCAGGCTGGACGCACCGTCTTGTCCACGGTTTTTCCTGCGCAGTCTTTTGCGTGCAGGTAAAACGTAGCGTCTGGACAGGAAAACTGAAGACGGAAGACGAAGCAAAAAGGCGGATTCTCGCAAGTGCGACAAGGATAGTCTTGCGCTCCGTCTCACGCTTCGTCTTGCCTGCAGGCAAAGCGGACGAAAAGACGGTTCGTCTAGATGGGTTTAACATCACTATATAGGAACATCGATACCGGCAGGCGCATTTAGTCCAGGGAAATAAGACTTCCTCTGCGGAATGAGAGAAAGCAAGCTGGATTTTTGCAGAGATCTTCGTTTTGATGTTCTAATGAAGCACCAAAAAGTCTCATATGCTCACCCTTGTGCGTCTCGAGCTATCAAAGGTCAAAGGTCATGAAAATCAGTTTTTTGCGAAAATCTCGCTTCCGGTTAGTCTGATGTCTTAAGAAGTTTTAACAAAATTTACGTAAAACAGAATTCTCTACAAGTTGGATTGTATACATTTTTTTGTAATATCAACCGTTTTCGAGATATAGCGTGAAGGAGCGGGAGCGCGCATTTTTGAATAGGTCATAGTGTATATACTACCCAATTATGGAGAAAGGCAGTAATTAGCAAAACAAATCGAAGTGCGTTTCTTGGTACCATTGAATATCTTCAATTACTTTGTAACCAAATTTTGTACCCTTTCGTAATTTTAAAGGTAGGTTTTATTAGTAATCTGTCTTGGAAACCCTTCGGCAAAAGGCATCGAAGTTAAAGTTGATTTTCCACAAATTTGTTGGTTAGCAATTACTGCCTTTCTCCATAGTTGGGCAGTATACTGCTTAGCTATAACTATAAATGCACTTTTCTTAGTAGTTATACTAAAAAATTGAATTCCTATTATTATTTCAGTTAAAAGTTTGTTCATTTATAAAAAAGAATATAATAAATAATTAATAACAAAAAATGCATCCTTTTCCGCACCACTTTTGAAGTAGAATGCAAGGCGCGTTTTTTTAGACATGGCTTCTGAACAGTAACCGATTCACGTCTTTCGAAATTGCCAGCGTGCTTTATGTTTCCTCTTCTTCGTCAACGTCTTCTTCAGGTTCCTCAAGTAGTTCTACCACAATATTGTTTTCATCATCACACGCTTCCGCTGTATCTAATTGCAAAATCTCTTCAGGCTCATGGCCACTGAAGTCTTCAATCTAAGTTCTAACATATTTGTTATATTTGACGGTTAGTCAGACAATTTTTAAAATATAAAAGCAATGGAGCAATTAAGACGAACTACTGCACTGTCTACATCTTATGAAGTTCGCTTTGATGCAACAATGAATGTGCCAATCAGCCAAGAAAAATTCTTATCAAACCGATGCAACAAAAACATTTTTATTGAAATGCTTATTGAACAACTACAAGCTGCTAACATCGCTGACATATAAGGTAAGGATGATGCGGATGTCCTAATCATCGAAACAGCCATCGAAGTATCGGAAAGAGAAAGAACCGCCGTCATCATTAGAGAAGACATTGATTTGCTTGTTCTTTTAAGGGGGGGGGGGGGGGTCTAAAAATCAATTTTTAAAATTGCCTTTTCTTATAGTAAAACATTTAAAGAATGTTGCTTCCAAATTTCAAGTCAATCGGAGCAAAACTCTCAGTCATAGATCTTTAAAAAACGAGATGCTAGAGCCGAAA
Source organism: Xiphydria camelus (assembly GCA_963678675.1). Classification (NCBI taxonomy): domain Eukaryota; kingdom Metazoa; phylum Arthropoda; class Insecta; order Hymenoptera; family Xiphydriidae; genus Xiphydria; species Xiphydria camelus. The sequence goes on from OY783194.1 coordinate 14,867,058, forward strand.
ACAACACTATTGCCACCTGCCCCAGACAAACTATTAAACACAATCTTCTGCAATTGTAAAAAAGGATGTGGTGCGCAGTGTGGATGTAGAAAAGTAGGACTACCATGCTCTACAGTTTGTGGTCAGTGTCACGGACAGGCATGCCTGAATCCTTTCTCAGAATTGCAAGACATTAAAAACTTCAGTGGCCATGAGCCTGAAGAGATTTTGCAACTAGATACAGCGGAAGCGTGTGATGATGAAGACAATATTTTGGTAGAACTACTTGAGGAACCTGAAGAAGACGAGGACGAAGAAGAGGAAACATAAAGCACGCCGGCAACTGCGGAAGACGTGAATCGGTTACTGTTCAGAAACTTTGGTTAATATCGAAAACATGGATTAGGCCAGTAGGGTAAACATGGATTAGGGTAGTAGGTACATATGGTTGTAGTAACATATCTTAAAAAAACGCGCCTTCCATTCTACTTCAAAAGTAGTGCGGAAAAGGATGCATTATTTGTTATGAATTATTTATTATATTTTTTTATAAATGAACAAACTTTTAATTGAAACAATAATAGGAATTCAATTTTTTAGTAACTACTAAGAAAAGTGCATTTATAGTTATAGCTAAGCAGTATATACAGTATTACCTATTCAAAAATGCGCGCTCCCGCTTCTTCACGGTATATCTCGAAGACGGTTGATCGTACAAAAAAATGTATATAATCAAACTTGTAGAGAATACTGTTTTACGTAAATTTTGTTAAAACTTCTTAAGACATCAGACTAGCCGGAAGCGAGATTTTCGCAAAAAACTGATTTTCATGACCTTTGACCTTCGATATCTCGAGACGCACAAGGGTGAGCATATGAGACTTTTTGATGCTTCATTAGAACATCAAAACGAAGATCTCTGCAAAAATCTAGCTTGCTTTCTCTCATTCCGCAGATGGGGTTTTTATATGCCTTATTTCCCTGGACTAATTTGACGAGACCAGTCTACAATGTATTGCGCGGTACGTCAATTTCAATGGATAAAGGACTGCGCGATGACTTCATCGGCCGCTTCCATACCGAATATCTATCGTTAGTTCCTATAACCTTTCATGTTTATTTATATTTTCCATGGTTACTCTTAAGCCGTGCGGACAGTGTTCTTTATTTGTGGCATAGGCTATTCCAAATATATTGCAGATGGTTTGCTTATAAACGTATACATCTCGCATCGTATCCCTTTTACTACGTATTAATTTAAAATGCGATACGGTGTAACGCGGTACATTTTTCTGCTTTATTCGCAACGCTGCTGTATTATACGTGCGTATCTCGTTTTTGATTCGCATAACGTTAAGTACGCAGCAACGATACGGGGAAAAAAAATTCCGCCTTCTCCATCGCCTCTTATGTTATAATAAAATCGATACGCAACGGCGATACGATATGAAAATGTGCAACAAGTCTAGTCGGCCGTTACGTATTCTAACGGTTAATCGGCGTTCTCACTCGTACTTATGTGATTCATAGGGCTTTACGCCACTTCAAGAGCATCGTATGATTGGTGGTGGAGGCGTGCACTCCGCAGCGAACGTTTCGAAAGATCGTGTTAGTCACCATTGCATGTCTAATCATATAAGTACGTAGAGCTTCATTTTGGGAGTGCGAATAAATGCGATATAGGTAACGTCGCAACCGCTCGCACTCGCAGGATTGCTCGCTGCTAACAGTGGATATTAATGATTGGAGTTGACTTCAGCAATGTTTAGACGGCGCTCATGCCGTTTATAGGTAGTACGTAGAAGTTTAAAACGTCTGATTTCCCGATAGCTTTCAACATGGCAGATCGAGGTATTGGTTTTGGTTTAACCTTGAAATCGCGAATTTTTAAATAATAGTGAAGAATTTTAGGAAGTCTTAATGAATAATAATTCGTGTTTTTTCGGTGAAATTCCCCAAATTTTTCGAAACCATTGTTACAGACTGAAAGTGGTATCCGATTTACAAGTAACTTTTGCTTCTTTTACTATAGTCCAGTCAATGGGGAGCTAAAATGGGGTCTACCTTACATTAAATCGGGGAGTTTTGAAATTTGGCATATTTGTTCAATTTTACGTCCTGAACAACATACTAAGTTTGCGAGATCGTACTGTTGTGGGAAACGCCGCCATTTTAACAACATGGCGGCGAAAATAAATTTTTTGGTATTATCTCCTTTTTGGTTGCTTCCATCCAAAAAGTACCTATTACAAAAATTGTAGAGGACTCTATTCACAAGTTTTGTCTGAAACATTCTTTTATTAAACAAATGGTTTCTGAGCTATATTATATCAAAGTGGGGCATATTTCTTAAAATCGCAAAAACGCGCCCTTTTCACCGGAACTTGCACTTATTATTTACAAATTATCTACTAGTAGTCAATTATACTCGTTTCCACACCACCATGAGGTAGAGTAAACGGCGCGTTTTTTTTTATTGTGGTTTCCCCAGTAGGCCTACTCCACAAGTGTCTTTTTAAACTATTCTTGATCGTTTGGATGCTCTGGAAGGACCAGGTTGATCAATGTCAATTTCTGGGATTGGTTGAGTGTCATCGTCCTCTTCGATATCCTCCTCTTCGGCAGCCTCTTCGGTATCCTCCTCTTCCTCTCCATCTTCAGTAGCGAAAAGATAGTAACGGCGGTCTGGGTTTCATCTTCGATTTCCTCGTCAATCGGAATTTCGGTGATGTTTTCACAGTCTCCATTGCAGTGCATGCAAATGATGGAGCATTTTAAACCCGTCTTTCTACAGCCACATGCTGGACCACATCCTTTTTTGCATCTGCAGGAAATGAATTTCAGGAGTGCTTCCGGAGCAGGATCTGTAGTTGTTGTCACTGGAGTAAGTCCAGTCTTACTCCTCTTCCATCCCCATTGTTCCGGATTGATGTTTATATCGTACCAAGCCTGAACTTGATGATAAGTTCGGAGAGAATGCTGTCGTGCAGCTGCTGTTGAGGGTGGAAGTGAGGCAAGATTGAACTTACTTTTGGTGACCGATCTTGTGAATTGTTATGTAGATTCTGACACTCTATAGCTGCGGCAGGAGAACAATTCTTGGCCACATTGTACGGGGCTCGACAGGAAACATCTTTAAATTTTCTCCGATACCAACAATTGACCCCAGTGACAACAACTACAGATCCTGCTCCGGAAGCACTCCTCAAATTCATTTCCTGCAGATGCAAAAAAGGATGTGGTCCAGCATGTGGCTGTAGAAAGATGTGTTTAAAATGCTCCATCATTTGCATGCACTGCAATGGAGACTGTGAAAATATCACCGAAATTCCGATTGACGAGGAAATCGAAGATGAAACCCAGACCGCCGTTAACTATCTTTTCGCTACTGAAGATGGTGAGGACGAGGAGGATACCGAAGAGGCTGCCGAAGAGAAGGATATCGAAGAGGACGATGACACTCAACCAATCCCAGAAATTGACATTGATCAACCTGGTCCTTCCAGAGCATCCAAACGATCAAGAATAGTTTAAAAAGACACTTGTGGAGTAGGCCTACTGAGGAAACCACAATAAAAAAAAAACGCGCCGTTTATTCTACCTCATGGTGGTGTGGAAACGAGTATAATTGATTACTAGTAGATAATTCGTAAATAATAAGTGCAATTTCCTGTGAAAAGGGCGCGTTTTTGCGATTTTAAGAAATATGCCCCACTTTGATATAATATAGCTCAGAAACCATTTGTTTAATAAAAGAATGTTTCAGGCAAAACTTGTGGGGAATAGAGTCCTCTACAATTTTTGTAATAGGTACTTTTTGGATGGAAGCAACCAAAAAGGAGATAATACCAAAAAATTTATTTTCGCCGCCATGTTGTTAAAATGGCGGCATTTCCCACAATAGTACGATGTCGCAAACTTAGTACGTTATTCAGGACGTAAGACTGAACAAACATGCCAAATTTCAAAACTCCCCGATTTAATGTAAGGTAAAACCCCCCATTTTGACTGGACTACTACTGATATTGATTTCAATGTGTAACAACAATCTTGAAGTACTATCAGGACAATATGTCCTTAAACAGAATGTGAGTGCACGTACATGCCTTTAGGACATATATTGGGTTAGCAACTAAGTAATTGCCGATTTTCTCAATAGGTGGTCTTAGCACATTCTTTTGCTTTGTCAACGTGTTCGAAGCACGTAACTTATATTATTTTCTTATTGTTTGGACTTCCACCTTTAATTTAGTAAAAAAATTGTATCGATTAGTTATTTAGTTTCGTTTTTATCCCAATTTAAAAATGGAGAACAAGACGCGCATTTCAGACATATTTTATTGTATTATTTCTGAAAAGGTAAGAACGCATCGCAAACACACAAGAAGTTATGTACCGTATACGGGAATGAAGCCTTGAAAGAAAGGCAGTGTCAAAATTGGTTTGTCAAATTTCGTTCTGGTGATTTTTCACTTTCTTAAAATTAAGATAAAAACGAAACTAAATAACTAATCGATACAATTTTTTTACTAAATTAAAGGTGGAAGTCCATACAACAAGAAGCAATATAGGTTAGGTGCTTTGAACACATTGACAAAACATACGAATGTGTTAAGACCAAAAAATTAAGAAAATCGGCAATTACTTAGTTGCCAACCCAATATGTACATACACTCACATTGCATACACATACAGTTTGCCCAATGGTTTAACACACTGAAATCTAACTATCGCTGATATATGTGGGTACACTCGGTAAGTTACGCTTCAAATAGGTATATTTAGCACGAAACTGTATCGAGTTCTTAATTAACGTGCTTCTCTTTGTTGATGGATCCTGCAAAGTTAGGAATTTTAAAAAATGAAAAGAGAGAGGTCTTAAAAGAGTATGGCGATAGGTCCGCTGGACCGACTGGACCTATGTATATGCGCGACTACCCGAGTCGAACTTTTGGTCTTCGGTTGATGATCGCAGTGCTCTGTTGAATCTCGATTCATGCTCTGTCGAAACTGAGTGGCTTTATGATGCTCCTTCTGTGCTCTTTCTATGCTCGGTTGTGGAATCCTTAGCTCTTCATGCTCCTTTAATTCTCTTCCGACTAGTATCCGGATTGCCCGCTAGATGGGGAATATTCTCGGATACAAATTTATGTTTCAGTATTATAAGAGCAACGTTGAAAAGTGTAATGGTTATTGCTTCATGGTTCAATTTGGGCTTTGTTCTTATCAGCTTAATATCTGATACACTCCCGATTCGGGAGTCAGAATGTTAAACTAATTTTTGGAGGTGTGTGAGGTGTCGAGAGCACGCCCAGCCTTTCCGCGAGTTATCCTGGTACTGCAGTGTTTCCAGGACCAGGCCATTGGTCTCTTGTAAAAATTAATTATCTCCCTGAGAGCAGGTTTGAGGTCGGTAAGGCCACGCACCTTCAGTGGAAGAGACATTCCACAGGAAAAATCAGTTTAATATCCTGATTTTACCTTTACCAACAGCGACCGATTTTACCCTCGGTGACACGCGGTGTTTATAAACCCGTATTTATAGTAGCGACTTATGTCGAGTACGAAAAGAGTATGTAAACTGACTTTGCGTCAGTGCGCTCTTTTCATGATCAAACGTGCAGAAACGGACATAACTGCAAGTTTGAACACGTAAAGAGCATGCAAAATTCTATGAGTTCTTATACATCTACGAAGTCTCCTTTCATTCTCTTGATGGAAAACTGCGAGCATTTTAAGAGAGCACGAAAACTTCGACTCGGGTAACCGCGGGTTAAACAGTCTGTTCTCTACCTTCCCTCGACAATTCTATATGGTTTGGTTATTTTGAGGACTTTCGATTCATTGTAATGTGTACTATGAGGACTTAAAATATAAGTGTCCCCAAAGTAACCGTTCTATTTACAAAAACTCAGAATTTTATGATTTTATAAACGTGTAATACATATGGACATATGGATAATTTAAAATTCGACAATACGACATATTCTGTAGGTATTCCTGAAAGAGTAAAACAAGATATAATAATTATCTCCTACGACTTAATTTGAATTGGTATTGTGACTGAATAAGCATTATATAATATAAAAACCGATTGTAACGTGTATTTCAAGGACATGTCCTCAAAGTAATCGTTTCTTAGAAATGGAGAGATATTTCTAGGCTTTGACAATTTTACATCGAACTAACTATCTTATTTGATATACAGGGTGTCCGTAAAGTATGGAAACGGTTGAATATCTCGAAAAGTACTTCAGAACGGGAAACGAAAAGTTACGTATCTGATATTTTTTTTTTAAAACTATCAAATGATACCAAGATTGATCCCACACCCCAACCCCTGTGGGTGGGGCAGGGGGAAGCTTCAAAATCTTAAATAGGAACCCCCACTTTTGATTGCATATTCGCATTCTACATTAAAAACTACATAACTTTTATTTGAAACATTTTTTTCGATTCGTGGCAAATGGTGCTATAATCTACGAAATTCAATTATTTCGGTTTTTGCAATTGAGAGTTGATTTATTCGATTCTGCAATACAATTGCGATAGAAATTTACATTTTTTATTCTCATACTTGATATTTTTGTTAAAAATGTAATTTAGGTTTGCAAATTTGAAGTGCAGGTGCGTTCTGTACCTGGAATTCCCCCGGCGGACGGTATATTCCGGGAATCGTAGCTATTCTTTCACTAGTAGTCCGTTTTAATGATATCCGTTAACCTGAGTACACGTAAAGAGGTACCGCTAATTGCCGGGCCTTCCGGACCCTCGAACCTCGATGTATTCGGAAAGGGATTATCCTTGTGAGTAATTAGCTTATTTCCTCTAACGGAACTTAGTGCGTCACGGGGAATTCCAGGTACAGAACGCATCTGCACTTCAAATTTGCAAAACTAAATTATATTTTTAACAAAAATATCAAGTATGAGAATAAAAAATGTAAATTTCTATCGCAATTGTATTGCAGAATCGAATAAATCGACTCTGAATTGCAACCACCGAAAAAATTGAATTTCGTCGATTATAGCACCATGTGCCATGAATCGAAAAAAATGTTTCAAATAAAAGTTATGTAGTTTTTAATGTGGAATGCGAATATGCAATCAAAAGTGGGGGTTCCTATTTAAGATTTTGAAGCTTCCCCCTGCCCCACCCACAGGGGTTGGGGTGTGGGATCAATCTTGGTATCATTTGATAGTTTTAAAAAAAAAATATCAGATACGTAACTTTTCGTTTCCCGTTCTGAAGTACTTTTCGAGATATTCAACCGTTTCCATACTTTACGGACACCCTGTATATTGGTATTATGTATCAATTAAAATGAAAATAGACTTATATATAAAATGTCCCCATAGTCGCCATATCCTAAAATACGAAATGTCCCCATAGGGTACGTTATATATTTAGTCCTCATAGTCACCGTTTTTTATGAAAATCTAAATATATCAAAATTATTAAAATATTAGATCCTCTAATTATTTCTTTTCAATATATATCGTCTTTTGCAGTCATTTTCACAGACAATATGAGCTGTCCCCGAAGTAACCCCTGTACGGATATATATAAATATATATACTCTATTATATATATGCGTAACGTGTAGTTCGAGGACATTTTCGTGCACTGATCGGTTACTTCGGGGACATTTGTGTACTTTGAGGACAGTCCCCGAAATCATCAACGCAAGTCTTACGTGTAGTTCGAGGACAGCCAAAATTGGCGTTACTTTGGGGACAGTCCCCAAAGTAACAATACATTAATTGGTTTCTTTGAGGACTGTCCTTGAAATGACAATTTATAAGAAGGACAACTTTAATTACGTTTTTAATTGAAAGCAGCTATCCAGAAAGTATTTAATATTGCAATGACTTTGCTTAAATTTAATTTTATAAAATTTACAATATAGCAATTTCATTGCAGCAATCTTACAATACTTGCGCTCAAATATATTATTGAAAAATTGTAATAATATTGCAATATATTCAAGAATTTATAATTTCAAAATAAATCAATTTTATTTAAATTCTTGTAAAATTATCTACCAACATTGGGAAAAAATTTCTTTGAGAAATCACTAAGCAGCATCTCAAACAACAACAATTCTAGACATTTTTACTGTAATAAAAAACTCTGCGGTGAGAGTATATATATGTATTTTTCGTCCAGGAGGAAATAACGTACACTTCTAAAAATTACAATACAGTTACAGCTTAAACAGCTAGCTGACTCTTTGGCGACACCTTTGAATTATTAGTCATCGAAAATTTAACCTCTTTCTCTTTCTCGCTCGGGAGAGAAGTCATTACCCGATTATAAGTACAGTCATCTCCCGTACTAGCTCGGGGGATATTTCCGCTAGTGCGAATTCATTAAAGCGTGAAAAAAAGCAGGGGACCTTTCTCGAGTCACTCGCAAAGTTACGTATACGCATCTTAGCCAATAGACCAATCAGGACCAAGTATTCCGTTGTGGTGGGGGTCCTGATTGGCCTACTCACTAAGAAACGTATACCAGGTCTTTGCGTATGTGTTGACATAGGAATCGTGCGAGTGCGAGTGAGAACGCGGATTAACACTGGTGAACCCATAAGAGTTTCTCTGTCGCATACTCCAACTAGACAAGTCCGAGAAGGACGGAGAATGTGCGACAGAGAAACTCTTATGGGTTCACCAGTGTTAATCCGCGTTCTCACTCGCACTCGCAATATTCCTATGTCAACACATACGCAAAGACCTGGTACGTTTTTCTTGCGGGTGACTCGAGAAAGGGGGCTCAGCAGGGGTTCGGACCCTTGGTGCTTCTACAGTATCGTATCAACGAACTGAAAATGAGTGACCAAGTCTTTCCAACAAGTGTTCTATTCTGTTATTCCTACATTGATTAGTGTAATGATAAGTAATTGTAATTTATAATTTGTAAGAGTCGGACGATTTCTACTTTTCCTTCCCGACGTCGTGTTCATACTTCAAAATTTCAACGAAAACTGACTAAAATTTGTTTGCATCCGTTTGTCAGTAAGGAATACGGCACTGCTAGATATGGAAATATGCAAATTACGGAAATTAGTAGTTTCATTTTACAAAGTGTGTACAGCACCGTATTTTCGAAAAGTTTTTCTTAAAAATTAACGCACAACATGTAGAAAATATGTCACCTAATTAGGAGTATGATTAATAAGAATAAAATACCTAAATGGGATTATTGAAATAAAAAAATGAAACTCTTTCTCGGAATAGGTAATTAAGTTAACATTGCTGAGGAAGAGTAAAAACATTTAAAGGAAATTATATTTATTAAGTTACCTGCTTTGTGTTTTCAAAATATTATACATTAATTGGTACATAAGTAGGTAAAAAAGTACAAAAAACATATTATAACCTGTATACAGTTACATGTTATCTGAAACTATTACATGCTCGACTCCTTATTGTTATTCCCAACTCTTAAAAAAATTATTCGGCACGTTATTTGGGAACTCGGAATTTTACATAAAATAGGAAAGCATACTAGGCTATAAAACTAAAAAATACATGTACATCCAAATGTTTTTTACTCTTCCTGAGCAATGTCAACTTAATTATCTATTCCGAGAAAGTTCCATTTTTTTATTTTAATAATCCCATTTAGGTATTGTATTTATATTAATCATAATCCTAATTAGGTGACATATTTTTTACATGTTGTACATTCATTTTTTAAGAGAAACTATTCTCAAGTTCAAAAACGCGGTGCTGTACACACTTTATAAAATGAAACAACTACCTACTTATAATCGGGCCCTGACTTCTCCCCCGAGCGAGAAAGAGACTAAAGCGGCCCTGACTTCTCTCTCGAGCGAAAAAGAGACCGCACGTGTCGATGTTTATGCGGCGGTTAGCGTATTTGGAAACTGCAGTCTAACCGCCGGTTGAAGTTCAACCTCCGGTTAACCGGACTTTATAATAACGGCTCTTATCGTCACTTGAACACTCTTATGTTTTAAAAATTATATGATGCGACATTGTAACTAATGTAAATTTTCCTTTGAAACAAGGAAAATAATGCTTCTATGTACCGAGGAAAATTATATTTGACTCGGCTAAATTTAATTAACGAAACCATGGAATAGTTTTTCAACAATTACCAACTAACGGAGAGTTAACAGGGTTTTGTTAGTGCAAAGCGAAAAGTTGTAGCCATGATTTCGGAATATGATCTTATGTTAATAGGACTAGCAGTTGCTTTGTTGTCTGAAAAAAAGAAAAAGATAAAGCGCAAATGTTCGAAATGAGTAAAACAGTGGTTAATAAATCGACAAGTGTATTTGCATATGCACTTAATCAACGAATTACAACTGGAACTTGATGATTATCGAAATTAGGCAATATCTGCCTAGGTACACGCGGGGACACGAAATCTATCGCTGATGACTATTTTAAATTTTATTTTTAAACGTACTATAACCAATGATTAATAATCCTCATACTTTCATTAACGTGAGTAGACGCCACCGTAGCTAATGAATGCATGAGAATTAATTGTTCATTAGTTTAGTACGTTTAAAAATGACATTAAAAAAAGTCACCAGCGACAGATTCCGTGTCCCCGGGTGTACCTACTTCTGCTATGCTTTCCGTCACACAAACTCTTGGCCTATATTTCTATGGCACCCATACACTTTTCGACATGCAGGCGAAAAGCATGGCCGAAGGTAAATTTTCAAGCGCCCGCAGTTTTTCGGAAAGCCGAGAGTTCAGGCCGAGCCTTTCGGCCAATATGACCACTACGATTTGCCTTCCGGCTTGCATATCGAAAAGCCTGCCTTCCGGTAAACCGTATCGTGTATGGAGGCCTGTAAACGAGACGCGCTTCGCCCTATCATAAATTAAGTCATCGAGACGCGCGTACGGCCGTCCCTGGACCGCACCACGGGACGTCGACGCATCTGAGTGTCTTCCCGGAGTCTTTCGCACGCCCTTTACTTTCAAGCTTTCTCGGAACGAAATTACAGAAATTGAGAAAATATTTATAACGTCATTCTTTCGTTCATTATGAGGAAACAAAGTTCAAGTACCAAAGTTACCTAACTCTATATACGTATATAGGTACCTAGCTCTTTGCTGTAGTTTTGAAAACTTTATGAGCGTTATGAGTATTTGAAGCTGATTCGGGTGTTTTTTTTACAGATGCCTTCTACGAGGGTTATAATTTTTGCTTTCATAATTTTGGAACAAAATTAGCTTTTTTTTTAACTTTTTGAGTGTAAATGTTTACTTTTTTAATTTATTTTCCTTCGAAAACATATTTAACCCTCCGTTAAACGCGTCAAATTTCTCTTATGCACAATAAGTAGGTAGGTGGTATGACAATAGGTCCGCTAGCCCTATAGGCGACTAACCGAGGGTTAACCCTCCGTTAGGCGGGTGGATTCTACTAGACGGGTTTTGGGTTTTTGCTGTTTTAAATAAAAGAATGGATGACCAAACATATACAGTCTTGGCACTAGCCGACATAGAGTATAATGCCTGCTGTTTGAAACATATCGGGTTTCGAAGCACTTGGAGGACGGCTCTGGCAAGTGTTTGGCACACGTCGAGTGGACGTATAGTGCAGTAAAAATAGGCGATTTTATTCCATGGAATGCAAATTAATTCGGACAGGATGAAACCTATACCAATCCATAGGGAAAAATCCCTTGAAAAACATATCAAAAGTTCCCAAAAACTTTGGCCGGGAAATATGTTTAATTAATGAAAAAGTAACAAGAATTGCGGTCGAGCGTCCTTTGAACGCTGATATTTCTCGTTCAATGGGCTCAATGAAATAGTGGAACTACCATTTTGTAGCGGGGAAAATTTTCTACAAAAAATAAGCGGAAACCCCTAGCTCAAAGTGTTTCGTTTCAGTTTTATTAATGTTTTAAGCTTCTGCAGCGTCTTAAACGCCAAATAAATCGGCTGATCGCGTTCGGCGTTTAAGACGCTCAGAAGATTAAACATTAATGAAACTAAAACGAAACATTTCCAGCTAGGGGTTTCCGCTTTTTTTTTATAGTAAATTTTTCGTGCTACAAAATGGTAGTTCTACTTTTTTAATTGAGCCCATTGAACGAGAAATATTAGCGTACAAAAGACGCTCGACCGCGATTCTTGTTACTTTTTCATTAAGTAAACATATTTCCCGACCAAAGTTTTTTGGGAAATTTTGATATGTTTCTCAGGGGATTTTTCCCTATGGATTGGTATAGGTTTCATCCTATTCGGATTAATTTGTATTTCATATGCTATTTTGACTGCACTAATCTGCCACGGAGGATCTGCGGCCTGTGCGGTTAGTATGTACCGGGTGTTTTCCTGGGTTGTTGACATAGGCCGATATGGTGCATAGCAGTTTGTAGACTATAGTATGTACGCTATTGGTCGGAGACGCAAGGACGCCGAGCGATTGGCTCTGCCTATCGTCGGCAGACGTCAATCGTCGCGACAGAAGTTCCCTAGTGCGTAGGCACCGAGCAGACGAGAAAGTATGGCGGTTGACATATACGTTTGTTTACAAAGTGGAGTTTTTCAGAGTAATTGTATTTTTTGAAAATAAAATGTGGTTTCCAAAGTTAATAAAATATTTCTATTTTCGTGTCCTCCGGGGGAGTTGGTGCTCGTCGTTGCAATTTCAGCATTTCACAGCGGATTGGATTATTGCTCAGCTGAGCAAGGGAATAATTTCGAACGTCTCCTGCAAACATGAAGCAGCGGTGAGTTTTCCACAACATGTCATGATATGAAAAGGATTTGTTTACATTCATGGTATCGTTTGGGATAATTTTATTAACCTTTCACCGTATTCCTCATGTTACAGCTTTTCGTGTCCTCCGGGGGAGTTGGTGCTCGTCGTTGCAATTTCTGCATTTCACGGCGGATTGGATTATTGCTCGGCTGAACAAGGGAATAATTTCGAACGTCTCCTGCAAACATGAAGCAGCGGTAAGTTTTCCACAACATGTCATGATATGAAAAGGATTTATTTACATTCATGGTATCGTTTGGGATAATTTTATTAACCTTTCACCGTATTCCTCATGTTACAGCTTTTCGTGTCCTCCGGGGGAGTGGGTGCTCGTTGTTGCAAAACACAAAGTATTTAACCATGGTCCTGGTTATCGATGCTTGCTGAAGTATTCAATCACGTTGGTTAGCAGATGGTAATGTGAGTCGTATTGGTAAATAAATACCTGCACTATATACATTCTTTTTCTGTGTCAATACTATTTTATGTTTCATTTATTTCTATTTCATGAGCGGGATACCAATCGTCCTTCGTCTTTGGCACATTTCTCCGTGGAGGCTGATGCACGTCGTCGAACTTTTCCATCATCCATGAAGAATTCATCACTTTCTCTAAGTCTACAAATAATTTTTGTACTATTATTACCTTTATAAAGTATAAAGAAATTGAATGACTTCAAAACAATTCCTTTTTGTTATTCCTCTCGATTTATCGTTACACTTACCCTACTCAAAAATCCTGAGAACTGCCTGGTCACTGTTATTTTTCACGTCGGTTCATTTGTCTCTACAACTCGTTAATTATTTTACATTTGTCGCAAGATTTATCACCCTTCCTTCATTACTCTTTTTAACTGTATTTTTACTATTTATTAAAGAGCGCGTTCGAGGGTCGAAATAAACGCGAAGGAAATCGTTTCGCGAAAATGGAAATATTTTATTAACTTTGGAAACCACATTTTATTTTAAAAAAATACAATTACTCTGAAAAATTCCACCTTGTAAACAAATTTTTGTATCAACCGCCATACTTTCTCGTCTGCTCAGTGCCTACGCACTAGAGAACTTCTGTCGCGACGATTGACGTCTGCCGACGATAGGCAGAGCCAATCGCTCGGCGTCCTTGCGTCTCCGACCAATAGCGTACATACTATAGTCTACAAACTGCTATGCACCATATCGGCCTATGTCAACAACCCAGGAAAACACCCGGTATGCTATTGAACCGCTAGCGGTCGGGAAAGTGACATCCCAGATAATATATCGCTTCTCCAGAAGAACAATGACGCAAGTGCAAATTTTGAAATTTTTTAATTAAACCCCTCAATAGTCTTAAAAATGACTTTTAAGACTATTAAGGGGTTTAATTAAAAAATTTCAAAATTTGCACTTGCGTCATTATTCTTCTGGAGAATATATGGCGATATATTCATTCCTCAAAAGACGTGAAGGAGAGAAGCATCGAAATTTCTTTTTGTCGTATAGGATCTGTATAACAAGACGTCTTATATTAATGTTATATTGTGGAGTGGAAAATCATATTACACGGATACCGTTATACATGCTCAAGTAACAATATTGAGATTTGTATCTGCTAAATATTTAATACTTAGAAAACAACTGTTTATGTCCTTGAAGGAACTGTTACGTCCTAGGGACATGATTTTAGGATTTTGTCGGGTTAAACAGCCACCACTATGCGTGGATGAAATAACTATTGCTTTATTTAGGTATTATTAAGTTTAAGAGGTTGTCAATGTAGGTAAAGTTGAAAAATTGCGCTCGCTGGATAACTTAGTGTATGTACCCGGTGCGGTAAGTCAGGGAGACCTGACTTCGAAGAAGGTTAAATGTGAAGTGAAGAGAACGTTGTGCCAGAGTCTGCTTCGAGAATAGAGGAGTTTTTAGATAGAGGAGGGATAGATGAATTCTATCTGGTTGGCCTGATCGAAAATTGTGATTAGAGGGATGAGATTGGTTGCAGTTGGAATACCGTATGTCCCACTCTGTACGGGCCAGTTTGAAGTTACCTTCGGGGAGGCTTGGTCGGTACTTCAGTGATTTAATACCGGTAGAAGTCGAGTCGGTAGTTAGAGTTGGTGCCAATTCGGGAGATCGAAGCGTCTAACCACGAAATTATGAATTTGTGAATAATGGTGAGTAATTTCCATTCCATTTAAATCCATAATTTCGAGGTTAGACGCTTCGATCTCCCGAATTGGCACCAACTCTAACTATCGACTCGACTTCTACCGGTATTAAATCACTCAAGTACCGACCAAGCCTCCCCGAAGGTAACTTCAAACTGGCCCGTACAGAGTGGGACATACGGTATAGTGGGGTCTTTGTGGCGTTCGCAGAGCTCTGCCTTTCCTACGGCCGGACCTTCCTAGCGAGTGCGTTCGATTCTGAGTAGTACCGTATGTATCATCCCGAATTAAACAAGCAGATATACCGACATTGCCGAAACTTTACCGACGGTCAAGAATTTTAGAGTTAGAGTTGGCTTGAGAAGAGTGCGCTGTCTGTGCTGCGTGAGAGCGAAAAGTGTCAAACGTCTGATTTCCCGATAGCTGTTAATTCAAGAGATCGAAGTGTTTCGTCTATTATTCAATACTTCGATTTTCCGAATTGACAGCTATCGGGAAATCAGACGTTTGACACTTTTCGCTCTCACGCAGCACACACAGCGCACTCTTCTCAAGCCAACTCTAACTATCAAATTCTTGACCGTCGGTAAAGTTTCGACAATGTCGGTATCTCTGCTTGTTTAATTCGGGATGATACATACGGTAGACTAAACATCCGTAGTTATTCACACTCGCTGTTTAGGCTAGACCGTGGTGAGAATGAAATGAATGAGCTGTTAACGCTAAACAATAGAGTCGCTGTTCCTGCCAGACTAAGCTGTATAGTGTGAAAAAATAGATTGGTGGGTAATAAGTTAGTTCGAATAGGTGCACGTGAGAAAATATTAAATTGAGTTGCTATTGGGACGTAACAGAACCATTAGTTCTATTTTATATATTTCAGCAAGCGGATGTCCTCAAAGTCACCATTATATATGTAACTCTAAATATCTCTAGTTTTAGACATTTTAGAGGAAATTAGAAGCAGTTAGTAGTGTTTACTTGTTTAAAACGTCAAACGCAATTGATTGAAATACTTTTTTCTATTAATATAAAATGTCCCCATAGTCGCCATTCCTTACAAAATATAATGTCCTCATATTCGCGGATTTATGCTATGTCCTCATAGTAGCTGTTTTGCGCAAAATTCAAAATATCTTGAAATTTCATCATTATTATTTTTTCTACATAGTCCTATAATATATATATAATGCTTTTCTGCATCGATTTAACCCAAAATATATCGTGTCCCCAAAGTAACCTTTAGACATATATATATATATATATATACACATATATATACAAAAGAAATAAAGTGTTTTAAATTGATTGTTTCTCACCACGTATTAATGCGTGGTGAGAAACAATGAATAAAAAACATTTTATTTT
Organism: Xiphydria camelus; assembly: GCA_963678675.1. Lineage (NCBI taxonomy): Eukaryota > Metazoa > Arthropoda > Insecta > Hymenoptera > Xiphydriidae > Xiphydria > Xiphydria camelus. Next base: position 14,883,319 of record OY783194.1, read on the forward strand.
TCTTGAATTTATATTAAATAATTAAATGTTATCTAACTCTTCAGCAAATCCGGCCTCTAGAACTGGCAATGTCTTCTAACGAAGCTGGTAAAGATTTACCTGGAGTGATATCTCCGTCGACTAGTGTGATTCCTCACAACTCACCAGGCGAAGAATTTCATAATGTTCAAGCTCAGAGAGAGGTCGGGGATAATCATCAACAGGAAAAAAGACAACGAACCGTCAGACAAAAAAAAGCGTAATGCTCCAAAGAGAATACAGACAAAAACAGACTTCTGAAGAAGTAAAAAAAAGGAAAACTGCAGCTGCTGCGTACATGCGTGAATATCCTGCCCGAAAAAAAACGAGTCTATGGCTATTTTACACTCATCTAAAAAGAGACGTTTGGATAGTACAAGTGCGAATGAAGAACAATCTACTGATCCGATGCCTGGTACCAGCGCAAGAGAAATGACACCCACTGAATCCACGGAGCCTAATGAAAGATTGCAGCATAAAAGAGCCATTGCAGCTCGAAATTCAAGGGATTATAGAATTCGACGTCGTGAAGCAAGAGCTACACGTGAAGCAGAGCATATTATAAAATTCCTACACTCTTCATTCTACTGCCATATACTCCGGTAGGAGCTGCAGAACTTGGTGAAGATCTCGACAAGATGCCAATGATATTAGGAGGCGACTTCAATACGGATTTCTCATCGGACGATGCACAACCACTTATTTCCTTCTTAGAAGAAAAATTAAATTTGAAAATAAATACAAATAGAAATATTTCGACTGCAAATTCAAAAACAACAATAGAAAAAATAAAATCAGAAAATTATGTATCTTATTTTAGCTATCACAAACCAATAATCACTTGTATAAAAGAAATTGAAGAGAAATAAATTGTAAAGAGGACACGATCTAATATAATAATAATAATAATAAATATTTTATTATAGAAAAAATTAAACTTCTTTATGTCGAACTACGACGTCATATTCCCCAATTAAACTCGGACCGCAGATAATTGTAAGATGTTTACACATCCTCCGTGAGTACAACGGCACTCACACCTTTTTTTAAAAATTGCTTGAATAGTGCTCTAGCGGTCCAACTACTTTAAAGGAAGCATTTTTTTCCAAATTTTTCTAATAGTAACAAATATACAAAATCACTTAAAATCTAACAACGGCGGCTCCGCGCTTATATAGCGAGTAATAGAGGGTTAACTCACTTTGAAATTATATGCAATCTCTTTGTTTTAGATCAACTGTTTTTCTTTTTTGCAGTTAGTTTTTAATCATCTCATTGTTGATGTGATCAAAAATTAAATTAACATACAAAAATTATGAGAAAAAATATTGAATTTTAAGATGAAGAATAGAAAAATTGTTGAGTTGGATCAGAGTTATAAAAAAAAGCAATTACAATTTATTCTTTTCTTTTGAATAAAACTCAAAATAATACAATTTAAGGTTATTAATTTATTTATCAAAATGAATTTGTTTATCAAATGATTACAGTTTAATGCTCTATGCGTACAAAGTTTAAAGTAATATTTATATATTTGCAGTTAAAAGAGAATTGAAGGTAACAATTACAGTGAATATAAAATTAGAAATAATGTGTAATTACAAATGCTTATATTATACGCAGTTGTTTACTGCCACTTGGTTCAGCCAAACTGTCGTCACAGGTATGTACTTTTCCTTATGAATGAAGTCATTCTGACGTTTAGAAATAGAGATATTCGGTTTTTATTTCTCCATTGAAATCAATGAGAAAGGGACGTGTGTTCGTACGCGCGGCGTAGTGCGGCCCTGTGCGAGTAGACCTCCGACAAACGCTCGAGATACAGTCGCACTTACATTCGTCTCCCATTCAGTGCAAAAGTATGTGAAAGTAGCCGGTAAGTAGCGTGCTCTGTTTACCCCGATAGCCAGGTGGCTTTACAGTGGTGGCACTGTGGGACCACGCGGTGACTTTGAGAAACATCACAGTGATGTCTTGGTGCGTGCCCACTGGGGTACCACTGTGGCATCACGCAGTGCACACGGTGGATAAAGTGGATAAAGTAGGATTTTGCAAAAGGGGAACTGCATGCAGTGACTTTACCGAGGTTTTTCACTGCAGTGCCGCCGCCTGCCACCAGTCTAGTAGTGTCGCTTTTTTTTTTCACGCCCTAACGGGATTTGAACCTGCGATCTTTAGAATACGAGATGCTTCGAAACTGGGAATGCTTCGCATTCTACCAATTGAGCCACCGACTCTTCAAGCGCGATGTTGCTCCACTCCGGTCATAATATAGAAACCGGACATGACAGTGACTGCTTTCGAAAGTTCTCATTCAATTTTTAAAAATAATTTGATCTTTTTCTTTTTGAAAATAAATGTCAACATAACCACGTAACATAAACAAAGAATTAGTAAATAAAAGTAGTTTTAAAAGTGCAAGTGCAATAATGCCGCTAGTGGAAGGAGAAGCGGTATTGAAAGCAGAGAGAGAGGGTTTGTATTTTCCTGCGGAATCAAAAAGAGAAACCAAAATGCAGTGAAAATCGTCGCTTCTTGCGTACAATCGTCACACATGGTACTATTTGCCCTACCAATTTACGTACAAAAGCGTTGCAAAAACATGTTTGCGTCTTCCTCTGGCCCAGCTGCACTTGCACGTTACTTCTTTATTGTTGTTTACTAGTAAGATGTTCACTTCAACTTCGTGAGGAGCACTTGTTATATGTGACGATTGTACGCAAGAAGCGACGATTTTCACTGTATTTTGGTTTCTCTTTTTGATTCAGCAGGAAAATACAAACTGCTTTTTCAATACCGCTTCTCCTTCCACTAGCGGCATTTTTGACTCTCCTAGAACTGACAAGATATCTTCGATATCGATATTCATCACTTATGAATTGGGTTTATTGCACTTGCACTCTTAAAACTACTTTTAGGTATTTACACAAATACTTTGTTTACGTTACATGGTTATCTTGACATTCGGTCCGCAACGACGGCCATCTTAGGAAGAACGAAACGCCACCATACAGCGGTGTCCGACGCGAATAAAAGTTCCGTACGGCGTCAGCGAAAAGACCAATCAGGATCAAGTATTCCGTTCTGGCAAAAATTCGCACTCCGGATCCTCACTGTGGCATCAGAGTAACGTCACTCAGTGACGCCACCGCGTGACTTTTGGGTGAAAGTCACGCTTGGCTATCGGGGTTACCATGGCAGCTCAGCGCTCGGCGAGTAACGGAGGGTTTACCATTTGAATTCTGAGATTGGGCGTGCAGCGCCACCCGGTGTTGAAGCGTGGCGTTGCTAGTCAGCTGTTCTCCTCGTGAATGTTGTTCAAGAAACTTTAAAAATTTATATAAAATAAAGAACACGTCCTAGAGAGTTACTTCCCGCATTAATTTTGTAGAGAATTTCGCGCTCTACAAGAAGGTAATTTTTTGAATATATTATATATTCGAATATATATATTTGAATATATATAAATTGAACGGTGCTACGCCTAAGTCGGTAAGAGCGAAATTTCGCAACGTTTTTGTTAAATAAACAACTTCGCTGTCGCCTACGTTATGTTACCTCATCCGAATATTGTTCGCGAGATTTTTTCCTTTCGATTGGTCCATAAATCATCGACAGGGAATTAAAGTCCAGATGCACATGTAAATTGGATCTAGAATGACTGGACTAGTAATTAGCTATAGCGATTTTGGCTCGGCGTTGACCCAGGTAGCACATCAACGTCGAAATGACGTTCTTTGAAGGTCAGTTCTGACGTCAGATGACGAAAAATATGACGTCATTTTAACGTCGCAAAGACGGCTTAATTGCACATCCACACGACGTCAGAAAAATCACGTCATAATGACGTTCTATCGGACGTTGTGATGACGTAAAAAATAACGGTTCTAAAAGGTTAGGTCTGACGTATATCTTTTCACCGTGAGCGGTCACCCATCCAACTAGTGTCCGCACTTTTTGCTGCTTAACTTCGTTGATCGGTCGGTGTCCTCGAGTCCTCATCTGCTGCGCGCTCTTGTGGTTAAGAATATTATTACTATTGGTGTTCATATGAAGTTTGATGAATAAATGTATATTGCTTTTCCTGTCAATAAGAAAGAGCTTGAATAAATAAGATTTTATAATTGTATTATTCTTTTCTCAACATTTTTCTAAATTTATGATTGTCTTTTGATAAATATTCTTGCATAGACGCAAATTGATATTAATATCAATTTGCGTTTATGCAAGATATAAATAATAAATAAATATAAATAAATAAATAAATAATTATATGAATATTTATTCATCCTACATTAATTGATTGTCTTTCATTTACTTTAATAATCTGTGCTTTTTAATAAACAGTATAGTTTATAACTTGCTCAACATACTCTGGAGACTCCAAATGAAATAATTTATTGATTTAATAATTGAACAAATTACAATTTTTGTCCATTTATTCACAAATAAATTTTCAAGTCGCTATACCTATATGCAGGAGACCGAAATTTTTCTAAGTCTCGTTCGTCATTAAAATTGACGGAAAAGTTCCGTCAAAAAGACATTGAATTTTGACGTCCAAGGTACGTCGTAAATATGACGTCCCTGTGACGTTAATATTACGACAATTGACGTCTGAAACCCTATACTGACCAAAAAATGACGTCTGAGACGTTATTCTAACGTCAGTGTGCTACCTGGGTGATGAATCAAGATGCTATCCCATGGGGTGGAACAGAATACCGGTGGAACGGCGACACATCTTCAAAATATTTAAATAATTAATAAATTCATCAATTGTATTGGTAGTATAGCTTATTGGGCCTATTTAAGTATGTTCCGCCTAAGAATATTGAAACGAAATAATATTTTACAAAATTGTTATGAACGCAACCATTCTGCTAGAGCCTTCCCACTGAATTTAACTTCTTACATGTGACATTTGAGTATGTTTACGAGCTGCATATTTGTGTTATTTATATGTAGGTAGATATGACTGATCCGCTACGCTGATCCGTTTGGATTATAAGTGCCCTTTCCCCATGGAACGGAAAACGGTGAAAAGCGCAACACTCGACTGTGATAAAATACTTTAAATGGCAAAAATTCGGTATGATACTATTAACTATACCTATATTAGACTATTTTTTATAATATCATATAATGCGGGTATAGTAATGAAATTATAATTAGTCAATTTAATCTTCATTCCGCCTCCTCAATCCGCACATGAAGCAAGGGTACACATATTTTCGTGGAGCGGAATGGTTATGTTCATTGTTCCGCCGTTACGTCGTTCAGCCCCATGAGTGAGCACCCTCAGTCAGACAGGACATGTTCTTTTATATGTATAGCTTGTCTTCTTCAAATTCATTATACGAATCTCAACTTTTATCAACAATATCCTCACAGTGAGGAAGATAGAAAACAAAATAACACGGAATCTAACCTAACTAAAACAATTTTAGTGAGTGAACTTTTATTGATATAATACTCTAGCAAAGATCTATCCTCACATTAATTGCAATCTAAGAGTGATCTATTATTGATCCACCCTAATACCGATGTAAATTTACAGAGATTTAATCAAAGTGAGAACAGATTGTATGGCAAAGTGTCACTAGATTTACTTCAGCCATATACGTAATATACAGATCTGAAACTGATCACTCCTACATTTAACGATTTTTATTCAGGAGAACTTTTATCTTAAATGTAAACGATGCGCAATCTTAGAATAGCAATAGATTTATAAATTATTAAAAACATGAATAAAATTATCGTCTCAGCATCATTCACTCATTTTCTCATTATTATCTAGAGAAATCCAAGTATGGTATTTTTTGTTCAAACGTTAAAAAATCATAGAAAATCGACAAAAAATCGGCTCATCTCCAAGTTGGGCTTAAAATATTCCTCTTTTGTTAAACTTATTTTCCCTACAAATTTCAGTGAAATAAAAAATTGCAGTTTTTAAAAATCTCAAATTATATATTTTAATTTAAAATGTCTCCTCACGTAACCGGTTAACAAATATTGTACGTATATTTTCCGTTTGTTCACAGCAAAATCAAAATTTTTTAAATCTTTGTAACTTTTTCACTAAAATTTCTCACTTTAGAGTAAATAAAGTGGTAAAAATGTCTAAATTTTAAAATTGCTGAATTCTATTAAATCTGTAATTTTGTGTGATCAAGTCCGATAGGAATAAAATTTATCTCAAATTAACTTCTATGATAGAGCTATAAGAAAAAAAATAGCAGTATTGGAGACGATCAAGTCAAAAGTACCCGTATGTTGAGACCTGTTGGAATGCCCCACGTACTTATATCTACGTCTATCTATAGTTACCTATTGTATACTATTGAATACTTTTATAGAAGAAGAAATACAGACAGAGAAGAAAGATTGTAGAATAAGAAATTACAAATATTGTAGGTAAGATCTTTCAAAAATATTTAGAATTTGTTCAGACCCCAAATGTGAATTTTATGTTCTTTTCTTCTTATTAATCCTTATATGCATTGTGTTTGAGATAAAATTCTGTTCTTTTGACATAGGTTTTAAAAAAGGGTTATCGTGCAATCTAAAAAAGTCTAGAATCAGTTCACGTACCAAAAGGAACTAACATCATTTTGTATTTTATGTTTTTCATGTTTCTTCTGGTATGAAAGCTTCTTTTCATCTCGATTGAAACAGATTAATATTTCGGAGACTCAGAAACTATAGATTCTCTTTATTCAACCAGCAGTTCGGTATAGGCGTCTCATCGATTACTGCATAGAATGACGTAGAATATCAACACCTGTAACAGAAGATTGAAAATTTGAATTTTACTTTCTAACCATGAATAGGGCGAACATGTTTAATATAGTAGTAGTAGTAAAAATCCACCTTAGCTACATGCAGAATAAAGGTAATGTATACGTATACATATACATATAAACTAAGGTATATGTATACATTTTCGTTCGAAGAGAAAGAATCAGGAATATGCATGAAATTTTAATATGCATGAAACACAGCAGACATAGTAGTTAAAGTTATTCAAAACACAGTATCAATAGTGAAAAGTTGATAAGAAAAACTTCTACCCCAAAAACATTACTTTAAAAGTAGCACGGCCACGCCTCCCACAGTGACGTATTTCAAAACGCTCCGTTGTGGGAGGCGCTGGCTCGTGACGTCACTATGCACGAAACCGGCCCGCCAGTGCACCTTCTAGTCTGTTTCTCAATGCCTTGCGTATCGGAAGAGTACAAGTGAAGTTGAAGTTTGTTTATTTTTTCTGACTATTTTTGTTTGACGTTTGATAGTAGAATGTCGAAGAAGGAAGGAAGAAGGATTTATAAATATTGTATAGTGCCGAGATGTACAAACAAATCTGTGGCAACACCGGAAAAAATATTCTTTTCCGTTCCAAAAAATCAGGATATTCGGAAGAAGTGGTGTACGGCAATGAAGAGGGATAAGAAAAAGAACCCACCACTTTCTCTAAAGACCTCGCTATACTGTTGTGAGGACCATTTTAATGTAAGTTATAGGTACAGTTATATACCTATATTTGCACATTGTTGTAACTGTATTGTACTGTACATTGTACATATTTTATTAATGGCATATTTCCAAAAATTTACATTAAGATAACGTAAATTTAAAGAAAGTTACCAACAACATAGTTTGAAAACAGCAGAGTACTTATACAAATTTAAAGTACTTATAACAACTAAGAGTAGTATCTATTGAATGAAATAATACCACTTATAAATATCTAATACCAATCATATATTAAAAACAAATATTATTGTAAACAACTACATAAAAATCTACGAAAAATTACCGTTATACTGTTCTTCTATCTTTAAAAATAACCGGAATATAAGGCCATGAAGGAAATGGCAAAAAATGAAAAACACCCTGTATCTCAATACTGGATCTAGTTAGCCGTGAGATTTTGACAGCATTAAATTTGTTTTCAAAATCGGCCCCGAGGATGTGTAACTGGATTTTTTCTATAACGTTTTTCCCAAAACTCGGTAGGTACATCGAAAAGGCGACACCGTGTATATTTACAAATTACATATAGGCAGACTGCTATTTATTTTATTTTGAGGTATACAATCTGACTTATTCATACCGTATCTTTAAATCTTACCTTATTGCTTTAATATTTCGCGTTTCTGCTCCAATGAAATCTGGGTTTGATCCAAGAAAAGCGAACACTGACAAAGCATCGATTTGCGGCAAAAATTGTCAGATTTCCCTTGTACAAATCCACTGTCCATTTTCACAGCACAACACAAGCTTCGTACTCGAAACAGTTAAACAGTCCTCAAAACGAAGAACTATAACACACGCTTACGGTTTTGCAGACGCCAACACGAATGCGATATCCGAGAGTGCATAGTGACGTCACGGCCCGGCGTGCCGCTCGACCGGCCATTTCAAGTGGGCGGAGCTTAGCGCAAACTTTATTAATTTCTTACAGCTTAATTTCGCGTCAGAAACAAAAATAAAAAAATAAGTCTCAACTTTTTTTACGTGCTCAATCCATTTTTGATGTAAAAAAAAATAGGTGCATATTCCTGATTATTGCAATTTCTATTTCATTGAAGAGTTGGAGCTCTGCATTCTTTTGAGTAAAAGTGAAAGATTTTGGAACAACCCGCTGAAAATAACTAGCTAGGTATCGCGATATCGCGATATTATGAAATATACTCAAACATCGTTATTGCCTCTCAAGTAGAGCAACAGTTATCTGCTATCTGTATATGAGAGAGTTAGTACCTATAGTTTAATGAAACCACAGTTTTCCACTGCAGAGCAGTAAAGCCGCGATTACGATGGCCGTAACGTGAAGTAATATGACGTGAAGTTAATGTGAAGTGGCGTGACGTAAATGTTTGAATCTATGGTAGCAAACCGATCTATTTACAATCGGCTTAACGCGATGTGAAGTAACGCGAAAGCTTGCCAATTTCAACGCTGCGTCCGTTACTAGTAGCAACTAGTAGCGTGTTGTCAGCAGTATATTTTATTCGCTTCTTTTCACAAATTAATTTGCGATAAACGACGGTGCATTAATCGATGCTGTGTTGGTTTAAATCAGAAATGTACGACAAAAATCACGATGGCTTCAAAAATCCGGCGATTAAAGACACCACATGGAAATTAATGGGGCCGGCTGTTGGAGGTAGCTTATATTTATCTTTAAAAGCTTTTATTTAATTATTTATAGAATTCCATTATTCAAAGTTTTCAGGCTTTCGCTGCCCTTGTCAATAGAATTATGAGCTTATGAGTATTCCTACTCTTACTGTATATATCATTCTTATTTATTGACTAGCTGTACCTGTCACGCGTTGCTGTGGCTCAGTCTGGTTAAATAGAAAAGAAAGAAAATAGAAAGCGTACGCATTTCTAATATGTTTAATTTCACAATGCTTGTGGGTATACAATATTTTTTGTTGTTCCATTGTCTGTGCAGATATAGTGATTATCTGGTTTGCCGACTCTAGAACACGCAAAATAAAATTGTCCATGTGAGAAGTAATCCGTGTTTAGATCTAAATCGCACAATTTTAAAGATTGGCCTTGGGCTTTGTTGATGGTGATTGCAAACGCCAATCGAATTGCGAACTACAATCTCTTAAATTGAAATGGCATATCCGTTGGAATCATAGGAATGCCAGGAACGAGGACATCTTCACTATTGAAAGGTCCTGTCAAGATTGTTGCGTCTACGACGTTGCTCATTCATTTTTTACTGCAAGCCGCGTGACGTTGCAAAGCTTTGGCTGATTGATATTTCGCAACATGATAATTGGTACGCCGATTTATATACATGCGGTGGCATCCCTGGCAGATCGAATGAATTCAAAAATTCTGTTGGATAATTAACCGCTTCATCTGTTTCCACAACAGTGTCGATGGAGTTGTATGTGATTGCCTCACTTTGAATGTTAAACTGAATAATATTGTTAAGTGCGTAGACGACGCACACAGAGGGGTATTTTGCCTATCTAGCCGGACAAAATCCCGTTTCTCAAAACTATTATAGACAGAATATTAAGCTACGTGCTTTGAGCCAAGTAGTTGGTAAGCAAAGTGTAACCTTTCCCATCGCCCTCTGTTGTGTTCTTTTCATGCAGAGCCAGTCGAAAGTAAGTCGTCGAAATAGGAAGAGGATATGGATTATCTTAATTCAGGTAAGAACACATACTTTTGTCATAAGTTTATTTTAATTTCTTGTTGCTTATTGCAAAAAATAGCAGTTTGAATCGTGAAGTATTGTTGAACGATTTTTACTAATGTTTATGTACCTATATATAGTTATTAGTTATTACTATAGAATATTAGTTATACTTCCGGGTGCTTCCGAGTTGATTTGTTTATTTTGCCATACAGAATAGATCAATTTTAAGAAAGTGTTTTAGAAATCAGGTGCTACTTTTTGCTATTTTTCAGTATACCGACATTTTAATGGCGACAGTACTAAATGTCGATTTTATCGATAGAATGCAACGTTTGACGTGCGTCATTTTTATAAGTATAATTGTGCCCATCCACGTACAGGCGGACTGCAGTCCCGGACTGTGAGCGATCCCGCCTGCAGTCCAAATTTCGCCATACACGTACAGTTCGCCTGCAGTCCGTCGCCTGCAGCCCGTCGAAACTGTAGAAAACTGTACGTGTGTGGCGGTTGATCTGCAGTCCAGGCCTGTCGTGCTAAACTTTCATTGATATAAAAAATTGTCTATCAGTTGCACTCCAGGGGCACCTGTACGGTACCCGGGCGGTTCGACGCTCTCATTCCACGGGCGGTTGATCCTTCCATTCGAGCGGCGCCTCTATGGCATTCGGGCGGTTTGGTACTCGATATGTTTTATTTCCGATGTGCGAAAAGATTAGCGGGGTGCTGCTACAGTGCCGTCTACAATAGGGAACTTGCATAAAATTTTATTTTGTATGAAACACAGCAAACATAATAGTTAAAGTTATTCAAAACACAGTACCAATAGTAAAAACTTGATAAAAAAAACTTCTACCCCAAAAACATTACTTTAAAAGTAGCATGGCCACGTCTCCCCAGTGAAACTCCGCGTTATGGGCGGCACTAGTTACCATGTATAGTGACGTCACTGTACATGGTAACGGTCCGCCTGCAGGCCTTCTAGTATATCTATATCTAGGATAGTGACGTCACGGCACGGCGTGCCGCTCGACCGGCTGTTTCAAGTGGGCGGGATTTATCGCAAACTTTATTAATTTCTTACGGCTTAATTTCGCGTCAGAAAAAAAAATAAAAAAACACGTCCCACATTTTTTTACATGTTCAATCCATTTATGATGTTAAAAAAATATGTGCAAGTCCCCTATTAAAAAACGGAATCTGCAGGAAAAGTAAAAACGAGAAAATTGATGCTGCAGTCCCGAACTGCGAGCGATCCCGCCTGCAGTCCAAATTTCACCATACACGTACAGTTCGCCTGCAGTCCATCGCCTGCAGTCCGTCGAAACTGTTGGAAAACTGTGGGTGTGTGGCGGTTGATCTGCAGTCCGGGCCTGTCGTGCCGAACTTTCATCGATGTTAAAAATTTTCTGACAGTTCAGTGGGGAGGAAAGGTGATGGAGGGGATGGAAAGAGGGAAGGGGAGGGGAGCGGCGGCGGCGGCTTCGCCCTGGCTGGCAGACGATTGGTGGGGGACGGAGTTTTGAGTCGATCGTCGATCCGAAAAACTATTTTATATACTTAATATAACTAGCTGACCCGGCGAACTTCGTACCGCCTCAGAATCAATAAATGTTATGTTAACTTAAAAACGAAATGTATTTTAATTATATTTAAACTAATTTAATTCACTTTACAGCAAGGCATTTGCTTTATTGAAACGAATCTATATATTCTGCTATTCATCGCGGAGACAAATCCAAGAGTCAAAAGTCATAAAAATCTGTCCAGCCGTTCTTTAGTTATAAATTGTGTAACTAACCCGACTTTATTTTATATATACAGATAAAGAGATTTTTGTTACCAATAAAGGTACCTACTTCTCGAGTTTGCTAGGGTGAAATCAGAAAAACGACTAATCTTCTTTGAATTTATCATTTCGAAGTTCTTTCGAAAAGTCAGTTGGTCTAGCTTGTTTTGGACCACAGATGACGTACTCGTAATCAGTTTCGAAACCTCCTCGCAACGAACGCTCGTAATTTTTGACTGAAGGCAGAGAATACCGATGAAAAACTATATGTACACGTGGAGCACCAGAACTGTATAGAATTTGTAGAATTTTCTTTGAAATATTGCCGAACGACTTTGGCACATCTTTAATACGACGAATTAAAAAAAATCCATTAACAATTACGACATTGATTGCGGGAGGTAACGTACTGTCATTTCGCAAAGTTTTCGTCATCCTTCAATTTCTGAGCCGTTGAAATGTGAGAAACGCGGTATTGCATCATACACAGTCAAACAGTGGTATCTACAATAACCGTCGGTGCACATACCGCTTTTTACCTAAGCAATTAGCATATACCGCATTTAGATTATCGAAATGTTAAAGGGTATAGCCGGATAAGCATATGAAAACTACCCCCGCTTGAATTTCTCGCTTGAATTAAAAAGGAAGAAATCGTACTATTTGAATTCCCACTTCTTAATTTGATAATAAATACAACAACCGCTTGAAGCACTGATCGATTATCATTATAGCGCATAGAAGGAAGCATATTTCGTATTTCATTTATATTTTTATATGAGAAACCAGTCAGTAACTTCACTTGATCTTCAGGATAAGAGAAATTACTTATATATATATTATTCCTATAAGTAAAGAATCGCGGCCTCCAGCAAGATTATCTAACAATTTTTGTAGATCAGATGTTTCTACAAAACTTGAATTAAAAATCACTTTTAAAAGGAACAGATCGTCTTCGTAGAATTTTTCTTTGATCAAATGATTTTTGCAGCATCGATTTCCAATAGGAATAAATACTCTTTGTTTAATATACGCTTGCTTTCGAGCTTCAAAAGGAAAATGACAGTTAATAATTCGATACGTTCGGATTGAATCTCTTCATTTCCACGATGTAAATTAAATTCATAATCAGGATCATCTGTACATTGGCATTCTTTTACCTAAAAACGTTGCCGATTTCTCGTATGTCGATAACTTAACAACATAATTATAAGGAACAAAATAAGCTTCCTTTTTCTCACAACTATGTTAAATATTAGACACAAGGGGTATAGATGCAAAACCCGCCAAGTTCATTTTTGTCAAATTTGAGGTAGATACGGAAATTTGTTCTTTATAAGTACGTGCATAAGGTCGAACATAATTTAGGTGCAAATTCCACATTAAACCGTTAATAATAATATAAGGTAGAAAATATGCTTGCCAATGTAAGGCAATGGCCGTCTGCACCAGTTTTTGACGTTTCCTGTGAATTGCTATAAATGTGACTTGGCGGGTTTGGCATCTATACCCCTCATATATTTCTTCTTCCAAACACAATTGATCGAACTGAACTGACTCATGAACTGTGCGTGTATGGCGAATCATCCGGCGGCCTGCAGTCCCTGGACTGTCCGGCGACGGCCTGCAGTCCGCAGAATTGTGCGTGTGTGGTCAATGACAGTTCGGGACTGCAGATCAGAACTGTCAGTCCACGGACTGCAGTCCGCCTGTACGTGGATGGGCACCACACACTCACAGACAGCGTGCAGTGGACACTGGCCTGTTCGCGGGGGATTGGTTCGGCAGATCATTGAGCACGTCACGTCGCGCCAATCAGGGGACTACCGCGAGTTGCCCCCACTCGACCATCACCGGCCAATACGGACTACAGCTTACACAGCTAGCCAACTCCCACGCGGCACCTTTGAAGTTAGAAACGCCGATCCGTTGACCTTGAGTCGTGCTGTCTCTTTCTGTTTCGGGAAAGATCAGGGCCGATCTGCGGTAGTCTCCGACTCGCTCGGGAGAGAAGTTGGGGTCGATACTATAGGGAACTGACATATTGCGATATGACATCTGGTGAGAAATAATGTGAACTACTCTCTGCGTGAAGTGAATGTGCTTGGTCGTTGTTAGTTCAACTGTGAAAATAAAGTTATGATGGAAATTGGCGAATTTTCACCTCGTCGTCAAAGTAAAAGTAAAGAGTATTGTTGTGTGTAACTGTGGATCAAAATCTCATAAAGATATGCGTCTACGGTTTCATTTATTTCCGAAGTCAAATAAGTGCTCTCTCTCTCTCTCTCTCCCTCTCTCTCTCCCTCTCTCTCTCTCTCTCTCTCTCTCTCTCTCTCTCTCTCTCTCTCTCTCTCTCTCTCTCTCTCTCTCTCTCTCTCTCTCTCTCCTCTCCCTCTCCCTCTCCCTCTCCCTCTCCCTCTCCCTCTCCCTCTCCCTCTCCCTCTCCCTCTCCCTCTCCCTCTCCCTCTCCCTCTCCCTCTCCCTCTCCCTCTCCCTCTCCCTCTCCCTCTCCCTCTCCCTCTCCCTCTCCCTCTCCCTCTCCCTCTCCCTCTCCCTCTCCCTCTCCCTCTCCCTCTCCCTCTCCCTCTCCCTCTCCCTCTCCCTCTCCCTCTCCCTCTCCCTCTCCCTCTCCCTCTCCCTCTCCCTCTCCCTCTCCCTCTCCCTCTCCCTCTCCCTCTCCCTCTCCCTCTCCCTCTCCCTCTCCCTCTCCCTCTCCCTCTCCCTCTCCCTCTCCCTCTCCCTCTCCCTCTCCCTCTCCTCTCTCTCTCTCTCTCTCTCTCTCTCTCTCTCTCTCTCTCTCTCTCTCTCTCTCTCTCTCTCTCTCTCTCTCTCTCTCTCTCTCTCTCTCTCTCTCTCTCTCTCTCTCTCTCTCTCTGTACATAAAGAACGCCTTCGGCAAAACGGAAAACATCAATAAGTTAAAAGCACGGATAAATGCTTTAAAAATCGGAAACGAGGTTACATTGTAACGTTGTAAGATTATTATTTTGATTGTAACATTATTGTGACTGGTATAGAGGTTAGGCAGTTCTCTGTAGCAATGTAGCAGTACTGCTAATGTATGTTTACATTTTTCTCCCAGTCCTGCTTTATACGAACATGACACTGATGTAATTACCCCATTTCTTTTTATTTCTCCTTTGATTTCGTGCGGTTTTCCCTTCTAATTCGACGTTTGTAAACAGAGAGCAAATAACTTCACTGTATCACTTTCCTTCGTTTCTTAATTTCTTCCACATAATATAACATGGCTCGCATTGAAGGTTCATTCTCCTTCTACGAAATTTCGGCTGGAAGGAGTGCATTTTGCCCACAAGGAGTGCATTTTGCCCACTGACAAATATTTTCTAACTTTAAAGCTATTCTATCATTGCACTTGTATACATTTTGCGACGCCATATTGCTACGTCACAAGCAAGCTCCTCCTACATGTCAGTTCACTATAAGTAGTTGTTTCATTTTACAAAGTACGGCCCTGAATTCTTTCCCGAGCGAGAGAGAGATAGCATGCGTCCAGCCCCTTTCTCTAACTCACTCGCAACAGAAACGTATACGTTTCTTAACGAGTTGACCAATCAGGACCTCCACCACAACGGAATACTTGATCCTGATTGGTCTATTGGCTAAGATGCGTATACGCAACTTTGCGAGTGAGTTCGAGAAAGGAGCCCCTGGGGTTCCGGCAGGTTTAAAGGTCCGGCGTGGAAGTTGGCTAGCTGTGTAAAGGCCATCACACAGAAAATTCCGTAAGCCGTAAGACGTAAGACGTAAGCGAATAGACCAATCAGGATCAAGTATTCTCATGTCCGTAAGACGTAAGAACCCCACCACTTTCGTCCGTAAGACGTAAAACATAACGTCGAAAACTTTCGTCCGGCTGAAATTTTTACGGCGAAGATCTTACGGACAACCAATCACAAAGTTTCCCGGGTTATTTGATATCATAGGCCCACAAAAATAAATGTTTTTCTCTGTATTTCGAACCAGACCAGGTAATTCTTGTAGATTGATGTACGCTAAAAACGAATCTGACTCTCAAATTTGCGTACCAAGTCAGAATTTCGAGGTACTTGAGGTTAAATGTACGAAAACGTGCGATTTTGGCCATATTCACAGCTCCGTACAATGAAAGTAAAAAATTTTTCTTAATTGCACATACAGCATTTGAAAGTGTTGTTTTTGAACTTTATAATACATTCCTTGATTGCTCCAAAACGATTTTATTAAGCTAAATTTCAATACGATAAGTCTAGCCTTCAAGTTCACTACGCCACGCGTGCATACAGACGCTCTAGAGCTGTTTACATCTAACCTAAAATCTAGAAGTGTTAGTTTGATATTATTAATAATTTCACGTCAATTGGGAAGAGAAGCTTAACAGTAAGTACATTTAATTATTGATTACACTCAGTTCCTATATATAATAAATAGAAAAGCCATACCTAGATTGACATAAGATACAGTGAATCGCAATGTAAAATGCATGACGTAAAGAGTCAGAACTGTCGTATTCATCTGCCTTTTCATAAAAAATATAAATAATAACATTCGACAATATTATTCTCGAGATATAGTTTGATGAACATGACGTGATAGCTTCTCTGAAATTTTATCACATAAATATCTCTTGAAGAACCCTGGAAAAAAATATTTTCATTTCCTATGTCTATTATACAGATAAAATTATTTTTCAGGTAGTTCAAACATGCCGAGCAACGATGAAATATTGTTGGGGATTTTGTTAGTGGCTACGAGTCTGCTTGTTTTAAAGAAGAAACGATCACGAAGATGGTTAAATCGTCGATGGTGGGTTCGACCAATAAATCGTATGCGTTCTGCACAAGGAGACTTTGAGAATTTGTTCCAGGAGATCTGGAAAAACATTTGTGGATCATTTCTGATCTCCTGGAACAAATTCTCAAAGTCCCCTTGTGCAGAACGCATACGATTTATTGGTCGAACCCACCATCGGCGATTTAACCATCTTCGTGATCGTTTCTTCTTTAAAACAAGCAGACCCGTAGCCACTAACAAAATCCCCAACAATATTTCATTGTTGCTCGGCATGTTTGAACTACCTGAAAAATAATTTTATCTGTATAATAGGCATAGGAAATGAAAATATTTTTTTCCAGGGTTCTTCAAGAGATATTTATGTGATAAAATTTCAGAGAATGCTATCACGTCATGTTCATCAAACTATATCTCGAGAATAATATTGTCGAATGTTATTATTTATATTTTTTATGAAAAAAGCAGATGAATCTGACAGTTCTGACTCTTCACATCATGCATTTTATATTGCGGTTCACTGTATCCTTATGTCAATCTAGGAATAGCTTTTCTGTTTATTATATATAGGAACTGAGTGTAATCAATAATTAAATGTACTTACTGTTAAGCTTTTCTTCCCAATTGAAATGAAATTATTATCAAACTGTCACTTCTAGATTCTAAGTTACATGTAAATAGAGGGTGGGGACAGCGTCTTCGTTCAGGATTGGTCAAAGCTTACGTCTTACGCCGCGTTTGTGTGATGAACCTTACGTTTTACGTCTTACGTCTTACGTCTTACGGCTTACGGAATTTTCTGTGTGATGGCCTTAAGCTGTGATAGGGACCGATGACGGTCCCCCGCAGCGCTAGCGCGCTGCGTATATAGGAGCGTGCACAGAGCGTGGGAGTCACTCGACATCCAGGGAGATTCCTCAGTTCTTCTCAGGACTCCAATAGATCGGCCAATTCGCATTTGTTCCCTTGTTCTTTCCCCTCGACCCTTCCTTGACCGCGGCGCTTTGCGCCTTCCACCGCTCCTTTGTGTGACCGCGGCGCCTTCCACCGCTTCCTTCCGCGGCGTTTTCACGCCTTCCCCGACCGCGGCGCCTTCGCGCCTTCCACTGCTTCCTTCCGCGGCATTTTCACGCCTTTTCTCCGCTTCCTTCCGTGGCACCTTCGCGCCTTCCACCGCTTCCTTCCGCGGCGTTTTCACGCCTTTCCTCCGCCTCCTTCCGCGGCGTTTTCACGCCTTCCCCGACCGCGGCGCCTTCGCGCCTTCCACCGCTTCCTTCCGCGGCGTTTTCACGCCTTCTCTCCGCCTCCTTCCGCGGCGTTTTCACGCCTTGCCCCGTTTCCTTCCGAGGCGTTTTCACGCTCGTTCGACTGCCTTCTTCTCCTTCACGCGTCACGACCCATAACACGATGTCCCGAGCTGGGGCACGCACCGCTCCGGAAGAAGCGCGGAGGAAGGAAGGTTCGCTCCCGCCAACAGGCAGCGGTCGTCCGGAAGTTGGCCGCCGGGCAAACCCCGTGGGTCCTAGACAGACGCGAAGAAACGGCCGCAGGATCGGACCGGGTCATCGCCGAGCCGTTCCAATCCCGCGACCGGGGGTATTTCACCGGCGCGGCGTTGCCACCACCCGACCGCGTGGGACAGGCTTCCATCTTGGCGGAGTTGCCAAGTCCTCCCCGAGCTAGACCGGCGACCGACATTCCGATCCCGACTTCCCGGAAGCCGCCGACCCCCGGGAAGGGAATCGAAGAGCTCCTCGCCCGCCGAGCAGAGACAGCCCTGCACACCATTCGGAGAGACTCCTCGTTTGAGTGCTCCCTTTCTTTTCTCCGAGGCGCGTGTCACATTGATGTCCTTAATCGCCTATTGCTATCCTCTGTGATCCACTGATGTCGTGTCTCAAGCTAAAACCAAAGAAAAAATCACAGCCTTTCTTAAAAGAGACAATAGAAATGCTGTTGCCCGCCGATCCTTATTCTGAAGGTTGGAACTCCGAAGCATCGGAAGACGACGAAGCGGAGAACTCGCCTGAGTAATCTTGACACTCGTCATCATCTGATTAATGCAGGATATAAAAACAGATCATATGTGTAAAATTATTGATGTGTAAACATCTTTAGGCTCGCGACGGAGTGATTTCATGGAAGTGGTGGGGGAACTGTTAACGACATTAGTGTGTGTTCGTGTGAGCTCGGTGCAGGATCTTGACATTTGCCTTCGGCCGGGCTTGGTCTGTATTCATACCGGTACAAGTCGAGTCGGTAGTTACAGTCGCTGGCAATTCGAGAGATCGGAGTGTCTAACCTCGAAATCGTGATTTTCAGAATAACGGTGAGTACTTTCCATTCTTCACACAATCACAATTCCGAGGTCAGATGCTTCTATCTCCAGAACGTAAATCTTTCTACTGTTTTCAGTATTTAACAACGCGTTCACTACAATTTCTAATATAACTAGACAACAATTTGTGACTTCCATAACCTAGTATACCTACAATGGAATCACATGCCGCTGATAAGTGTAAATGTACGGAATACTTTTAACATTTTGTATACATATTTCGTTTGTACACGACAATCATTTAATTCCTACTTTGTGGTTTCAACTGTTTCAATTAATTAGTGATTATACCGCATGGCCCGTAAGAAACGCAACAAGCGACACCCCGATAGCCAGGTGGCTCCACAGTGGTGGCACTGTGGGACCACGCGGTGACTTTGAGAAACATCACAGTGATGTCTTGGTGCGTGCCCACTGGGGTACCACTGTGGCATCACGCAGTGTACAAAGTGGATAAAGTAGGATTTTGCAAAAGGATAAAGTACGATTTTGCACGCAGTGACTTTACCGAGGTTTTTCACTGTGTGCCCGTGCAGTGCCGCCGCCTGCCACCCGCCTAGTAGTGTCGCTTTTTTTTTCGCACCCTACCGGGATTTGAACCTGCGATCTTCAGGCTACGAGATGCTTCGAAATTGGGAATGCTTGCATTCTACCAATTGAGCCATCGACTCTTCGAGCGCGATGTTGCTCCACTCCGGTTATAACATAGAAACCGGACATGACAGACAGGGAGGCTTCTCCACCTTTTGTATACATTTTGCGGAAAATCACGGGTAATCCTAAGCGGATGTGTGAGTTCAATTAATTGTTGAAACGTAAGTCTTTCTTTCAATTGCTATTTTTCAAATAGACACCATTTAGAAGTTACGGATAATCGCCTTCGCGCTGCTCTAACCTACAAACGTCCCAGAATGCAACTGTAAACATTCTTGACTCGTGTTTTACATTTTCAGTTTATTGGTGTAAATGATTGAAGGGGTCGCATTCTCGTGTCCACCTGTATTATACATTTTCTGGATCTGGGTTGTGTTTATCATCATGTGTTTAGATCATGCCAAAGGGATTCAGGAATACTGCAAAAGACGCGAAGTGAGCTATTGGAGTATGCTTGATATCTAATTTTAATTGTGTAAAGTATTCCAATACTCTTCTGTTTCCAGATTCAAATGGCTAATCCGACCTTATGTGGTGCTTCAAAAGGAACATCAATGCTTAACGCATTCGCTGCGGACCGCGCACAGCTCCTGCTTTAAAATACATACACCCCCTCATGTGGGAACCACATGATCCGCAGCGAACGTGTAAAGGAAACTCTTTCAGAACTTGATAGTCCTATAGTATACGCTTACAATGATCTTCTACTGGGAAATGTATTGTATTATGAAAAAGAAAATAGCGTTACTTTCATTGACTATGAGTACACTGCTTTTAACTGAGGCTTTTGATATATCCAATCACTTTATTGAATTTGCTGGTAATCAAATTATCCATTTACCACAAACTAATCATTTTTATAGCATAGAAGTAATACAATATTTCTTATTTCTTTTTTCAGGTATAGATAATCCTGACTTCTCTGTATCCGGAGGAAACATTGCAAAGGGCTTGGCTTAGAATATATCTTCGAACGTACAATGAAGCCACAGATGTATCCGAAGATACTGTTACTAAACTTTAACCAAGGTTTAAGTTTCCTCCTTTATCTCATTTCTTCCGGGGTTGCTGGGCGCTTATACAGAGTGAACATTCAAATATCGACTTCGATTTTCTGGAGTAAGTTTATTTAATTATTATCAGATTGTAATTAGGATATTTTCATTTTATAATATTCATATTTCATTTGATGATAATCGTTTTGATAATAGGTACGCTTCTTTCAGATTTAACGAACACTTCAAAATGAAGGACGAATGCCTGAACATGAAGTATAAAATTTACGCCAGGACGAAATCATTCCATACAATGAAGAATTTTAATAATTCCCAACGATGTATTCTATATGACACTATTTAATTTTACCAGCTTGTTAACTGGATTTCTCAAGGAAATTATCTCCTTTTATTCAGATTCATTATAACAGCAGTTGAAAAAAATTGCGAATGAAAATACTATGATATAATAGCTTAAGTCGTACAGTATTTTATATAAAGAATAGGATAATATACACATAATAGAATCATGTACATATTATATTACCAAATAAAAAAATGTTTTCTGTTATCCATCATGTTTTTCCCGTAATTTCTAAAAATGTCCTTTGACCCTTTTTAATGTTATCATCGGAATTAACAGTACAGTTTTTTCTCCGTACTAGTACTTAAATCTTTGCCAGTAAACAATATTTGTTAGAGCAAGTTTAGCATATTTTAAAATATCCTTCAATGCCTCCGAATAGAAATGAATCGATGAATCCAAGAACAGTATAAGTCCAAAAAATGGCGTTTTGAGTTAAGATAGGTAGCCAAAATGTTTAAAATTCTAAGCTCCATATATTGTCAAGAACCGATTCCTATCAGTCATAAGAAAATCCACGTATTTAGCATCCCTCATTACAGTTTTCAAGAGCTTGAAATGATGGCCATTAACTCATTGTGAAGTTATTATGTTTTTTCATTTTTTCTCGAAACTATCTTTATGCATTTGTACTGTTCTTGGACTCACCGATTCAAATAGAGTGCATCTCGCGCCTTACTACGCATGTGCTAGAAAATCGTTCCAACTCAGAACTAGGGACTGAAATTACCGTTCGAAAACCAGTTCTGTTACAGTTCACAGTTGGAACGCTCTTTGAAATCGTTCCAGAACTAGTTCTGTGTTTGTTGGAACAGCTGGGTCAGACTGCGCACACTCCGTCGAGTTAAGAACCAGTCCTCGTGTTAGTTGGAACGAACCTAGTGACTGCTCTCATTAAATTTTGTAAAATAATTTGATATTTTTCTTTTTCAAAATAAATATCAACATAACAACGTAACATAAACAAAGAATTTGTAAATAAAAGTAGTTTTAAAAGTGCAAGTGCAATAAACCCAATTTATAAGTTATGAATATCGGTATCGAAGATATCTTATCAATTCTAGGAGTCAAAAATTCCGCTAGTGGAAGGAGAAGCGGTATTGAAAGCACAGGTTTGTATTTTCCTGCGGAATCAAAAAGAGAAACCAAAATGCAGTGAAAATCATCGCTTCTTGCGTACAATCGGCACATGGTACTATTTGCCGTACTGATTTATGTACAGAAGCGTTGCAAAAACATGTTTGCGTCTTCCTCTGGGCCAGCTGCACTTGCACGTTACTTCTTTATTGTTGTTTACTAGTAAGATGTTCACTTCAACTTCGTGAGGAGCACTTGTTACATGTGACGATTGTACGCAAGAAGCGACGATTTTCACTGTATTTTGGTTTCCCTTTTTGATTCAGCAGGAAAATACAAACTGCTTTTTCAATACCGCTTCTCCTTCCACTAGCGGCATTTTTGAGTCTCCTAGAACTGACAAGATATCCTCGATATCGATATTCATCACTTATGAATTGGGTTTATTGCACTTGCACTCTTAAAACTACTTTTAGGTATTTACACAAATACTTTGTTTACGTTACATGGTTATCTTGACATTCGGTCCGCAACGACGGCCATCTTAGGAAGAACGAAACGCCACCATACAGCGGTGTCCGACGCGAATAAAATTTCCGTACGGCGTCAGCGAATAGACCAATCAGGATCAAGTATTCCGTTCTGGCAAAAACTCGCATTCCGGATCCTCACTGTGGCATGAGAGTAACGTTACTCAGTGACGCCACCGCGTGACTTTTGGGTGAAAGTCACGCTTGGCTATCGGGGGTATTAAATGACTCAAGTACCGACCAAGCCTCCCCGAAGGTAACTTCAAACTGGCCCGTACAGAGTGGGACATACGGTAGGGTATACCGGTACAAGTCGAGTCGGTAATTAGAGTCGGTATCAATTCGAGAGATCAGAGCATCTAACCTCGAAATCGTGAATTTCAGAATAACGGTGAGTACTTTCCATTACTCACAACATCACCATTCCCATTATAGACGCTTCTATCTCCAGAACGTACATCTTTATACCGTTTTCAGTGTATAACAACAGTTGCACTACGATTTCTAAAAAAAACTAAAAACGAGTTAGTCATTTTAACTTGCAATAGATGTGTAAACATATGGCAGAACGATATTGCGTGGAAGTCATGTGGGTGTATTCGGTTAGAGACTATTATTAAAAAACTAAAAACGAGTTAGTCATTCTAACTTGCAATAGATGTGTAAACATATGGCAGAACAATGTTACGTAGAAGTCATGTGGGTGTATTCGGTTACAGACAATTATTAAAAAATTTTTAAAAAACCATGCTGCGTGGAAGTCGTGTGGGTGTATTCGGTTACAGAGAGTTATTTAAAAAATGATCGTCTTTTTCTAATAACTTCATTTAACCGAATATACCTACATCACTTCCACGCAACATTGTTCTGCCAGATGTTAACACATCAATTAGATATCTCTTCCTTCGAACCATGTGAAACAGTATGTGATTGCAAGGAAGAGATATCTAATTAGTGTGTTAACATCTGGCAGAACAATGTTGCGTGGAAGTGATGTGGGTATATTCGGTTAAATGAAGTTATTAGAAACAGACGATCATTTTTTAAATAATTGTCTGTAACCGAATACACCCACACGACTTCCACGCAGCATTGTTTTTTTTTAAATTTTTTAATAATTGTCTGTAACCGAATACACCCACATGACTTCCACGTAACATTGTTCTGCCATATGTTTACACATCTATTGCAAGTTAGAATGACTAACTCGTTTTTATTATTGTACTCTATTTGTAATGAATGTTACTATTTTCTGTATAAAAATTAAAAATAAACATTTTTATGTTATAAATTGACTCAAACAACTAATTTAGATACACAAACCAACAGAAACCCTAGTACACAACAAAAAAATAAAAATATAATTTTGTCCGGCTAGGAAGGCAAAATACCCCAATGTGCGACGTTGTTCTTGGCCGCAAGAATAGCTCGTTCACTCGGCCAATCATGATTCTTATAGTTGGTTTGAATATTGGGAATACTTTTTCAACCAATTCCTCTTTTCATGTCACTAAATTTCAGAAGTTATGAGGCAATGAAATTCGTCCTGAGGTCAGATCAACCGACACCTTTCCATTAACAATTTCCAATAATTGATGTGAGAATATCTCAGCTGATTGATCGTTTTTCAGCTGGACACTCATATTTGTAGTTAATTTTAACGTCTTTACGTATCGCCACAAAGTAGGATAATTCAGATAAGCATTTACTTCGTCCGCTGGTGTCGAGCCTGCTGGTGGATCGAGGACTTACAGGCAATGTTTGCCTGAAATCTTCTGCAAGCAATATTAATGCGTGCTCAAATGGTCTGATGTTTTTACGCAAATCTTGCAATGATCGATCAAGAGCCTCGAGCGATTTTTGTGCGCTATTGTGCATTCATCCCAACCAATAAGTTTGCATTTCTGCAATACTTTTCCCATGCCGAATGCTTTGAAAATGTTGCACGTGGGAGTTTCAATGAATTGCATGTTCCATGGAAATTTGGAAGCGAAATGAGCAGTTCTTCCACCTGGGCTCTGTAATGTAAGCCCTACAAGTGTAACAAGTGTAGGACTTTTAAGAAATTCTCTGTAACACAAGACCTACAAGTGTCAGCTTCACGAGGCAAGACTATCCAACGCGAGCCCCGTCTCGCAAAGTCGACACATGGCTTTAGCATACAAAACAAACGACATCTTCGTGTGTATCAGTTATTTCTCCATATTACGTGGATTGAAGTAGGCACGTAATATCGTGAAACCAGTGATATAAAACATCGTCCTCGTCGCCGCCGTCCTCGTAGTCGCAGTCTTCGTCGTCGTCGTCGCCGTCCTCGTCGTCATCGTCCTCGTCCTCATTGTCGTTGTCGTTGTCCTCGTCCCCACCCTCGTCCTCGTCCTCGTCAACGTCGTCGCCGTCCTCGTCGTCACCGTCCTCGTCGTCATCGTCCTCGTCGCCGTCGTCTTCGTCGTCGCCGTCCTCGTCGCCGTCGTCCTCGTCGTCACCCTCCTCGTCCTCGTCCTCATCGTCGTCGTTCTCGTCCTAGTCCTCGTCGTCGTCGTCGCCGTCCTCGACGTCGCCGTTCTCGTCGTCGCCGTCCTCGTCGTCATCATCCTCGTCGTCGCCGTCCTCATCGTCGTTATCCTCGTCGTCGCCGTCCTCGTCCTCGTCCTCGTCCTCGTCCTCGTCGGTGCCATCCTCATAGTCACCGTCCTCGACGCCGTCGTCCCATGAGAGAGCGCGAAGACTTGTAGAAAATTCTACCCATGATGTCAGTTAGGCAGAAATTTTCTTACACTTATAGAAAAATCGGTGCCACAGACTTGTAAGTGTTCACGTTGAGTTACAGAACAGCTCTACAAGTGTAGACACTCCATAAGATTCCCCTATAGGTTACGGCCTTACAAGTCCTACAAGTAATTTTCTACACTTGTAACACTTGTAGAGCTTGTGTTACAGGGCCTAGCATTGTCGCAGCTATTCCGAACGATAGTTAAAAATATAATTCAAAAGTCTTCTTCCCACATAGTACATATAAAGGGGACATTCTGATTCGATTAGAAATCAAAGCTATTTTTGGAAATTTTTTTCAAGAAATGTCTGTAACGGATCCAGGTCCAACTTCTTAGGTAGTCTAATTTGACACTGAAAAGTAGTTTGACATGTTATCATTTCAAGTATGTCGAAGGAAAGTGTAAAAACAACGTTAACCCCCTCATTTGAACTTGACCGGCGTAAGTCGCACTTGCTGTCGACAAATTTTTTAATAAATAATTGTCAATTCGCTCTTACCAATGTTAGATAAAAATAACTATAAAACTTCGCAATAATTCATTGCAGAGATGTTTCCTGTAAAAAATTCCCGAAAATCGCCTTCATTTCTGAGCTGTCACTTTCCCCCCTTAATCTATAATAACTAATATTTTCAATTGGCGCAAATATGCGCAAACTTTCCCTACACATTTTCAAGAACCATCCCATTTATTACCAAAATTCATTAACACCTTAGCTTAAGAGCGCTTAATACCTAACTTTCATCCTACATATATATAACGATATGTGAAACTTTTTGCTCAATATTTAACCACTTGTTGTACATGTTCCGATTTTCCAATTTGCCATATGATATTATAGAAACTTTGGGTAAAGCCTCCATAACAAAAATTAATTACTAATTATTACTATTACTAATTATAATTTTTGTTAACCACCACTTTCTTTGCTTCCAAAATGTACTGCGACGAGTAGTCTATAAATTATACAATTTTCGATAGGTCTGACAAAGAATGACGCGCTTCCCCCGCCCTTTTCTTAACGGCATATAATGCAAAAGACTTTAAGCTACAGTCTCCAATAAACAAATTATATTTATTGCAATTTTTAATTTTTTACTTTTGGCCAGCTTTTCCTGCATTTGACCCCACTGTGCGGCGTTTTGGTTAAACGGTAGCCAAAAGGGTCACAAACAACCCCCTAAAGCGGTTGCTGCCAATGCGGCTTCGTTTATTTATAAACAGTATTTTAGTTTTTACGCTGCTGGACCGGACGATAGTGGTCTGATTTTAAACGACAGTGTCCACAGCGGTGCGATAGCGCAGTGGTTAAGGGTAAGTCTTACCACGCGGTGGACTCGGGTTCGATTCTTGCTGCGGGCAGTTTTTTCTTTCGTTTTATTTATTTCTATATTGTAAAATAGACTAATTTCTATTGCAGATATAAAAAAATGTGCTAAAAAAATTATTTTTAAAGAGGAAATGAAAATGGGAAAAATCATTCAAACGAAAAATATTTTCTAGTATTAAATGTTTTTGATTTATTCTTATTTCTATATATATAATATATAATTTAATTATCGAAGGAAAAACGTGTTTTTTACATTCAATTATAATTTATTATTTATACTTATAGTAATTATACAAAAATATTTTCGGATGAAGACTCCAATGCGCTATGTTTACAATTTTTTGGGTGATACTTATCATAAAATGATGCGAAGCAAACATGTTCTTCGCACCAAGAACATTTAATAAAAGACACATTTGAACATTCACATTTCTTTTTTGAAAGAGTCAAGGGGAAACAAACCTCATCAACATTAACAAATAACGGCCGTTCATCTGTGAGTTTTGACGCAAATGAAGCATATCTAATCATATCAGAAAAAATAGGAGCACTTAATTGGTGATGAACAATTGAGTGTATTTTTATGGCACATTTTTTTATATCTGAAATATAGAAATTACTATTTCACAATATAGAAATAAATAAAACGAAAAAAAAAAATGCCCGCAGCAAGAACCTGCGGTGATGAACAATTGAGTGTATTTTTATGGCACATTTTTTTATATCTGAAATATAGAAATTACTATTTCACAATATAGAAATAAATAAAACGAAAAAAAAAATGCCCGCAGCAAGAACCGAACCCGAATCCACCGCGTGGTAAGACTTACCCTTAACCACTGCACCACTGCGCCGCTGTGAAAAAACTGTCATTTAAAATCAGACCACTATCGTCCGGTCCGGCAGCGTAAAAACTAAAATACTATTTATAAATAAACGAAGCCGCATTGGCAGCAACCGCTTTAGGGGGTTGTTTGTGAACCTTTCGGCTACCGTTTACCTGGTGTCTCATGGGTCGAGCCCTTCCCTTGTAAGAAGAACCCCGTTATTGACAGTATGCATTATTTGATCGTAAATGCCTATTTGCTCAAGAGTTAGCTTAGGAATATTTGATTCTACATCTGTATTTGGCATTTACCGGGCACTCAGTCCTTTTTGGACCATTGTGCCCGAGCCACACTTGGGGCAACTCAGACAAAGAGGGGTCCCCTCCTCCGCCCTCAACCCCTGGTGAGCCCAGGGCCTCCATGCAGAAGCTCCTTAGCCCTCCCAGGTCTTTCAACCAGAGGGGGGGGGGGGGCTTCTCTCTGTCCTCAATCACTGAGGAAGGGGTTCCCTCCATACAGAAGACCCCCCTCCCCTCCCGGAGTACAGCCGGTCCTAGCTCGATCCCCGGATCCCGGAAAAATTTTTCCGCAAGCCGGGATTCGAATCCTAGACCTATCGCCCAAGCAGTCTTCGAGAGGCCAGCACTTTGACCATTCGACCACTGCCGGCGACTTGATTCCACATACGACAAAAGATAACCCGTATTTTAATTTTGTTCACGACGCAATTCTACAGCGAACGAAGCAGCAGTAGATCGATTCGGTGATGGCATTCCCAATTAATTCAGAACTTTATTCGTGATTTATAAGCACAAATCTTCAATCATTATCAACGCGCTTCGTTGTAGATTTCTGCTGTGAAATCCATGTTCATATTTAAATTTTCCTTGTGTATTCGACGGAAAATATCTTCAGCCATGTGTGTGATTTGTATTTCTTCTATAACTCTGTTGGAGATGAAGGAAAGCAGACGGTCAATATGATTGCAAATAATGCACGAGTTTGACTTGGATGTGACGTATGGCATGCGTCTTAATGTACATATCCCAGTGTCGGTCGTTCTACAATAAATTCAGAGCTTTTGAGGCTGGGTAATTCCCATGTCCCGTACCTAACGGGTATGAGTAGCGGTTGCTCGACCCTGACTATTAAGATGGGCCAGGCTACCTCGAATGACGCACAGTGGGACGAAATCCCGAAAAGTTGGCCAAAAGTCGAAAACGTATATAATCGAGGTAAAATTGAGTATTCGGGGGTTTTTATGGTCGCTGATTACGAATCCAAAGTCAAAATTTCGAAAAACAATATGGCGGATCCAATATGGCGGGAAGGTTCCTCAAAAATTGATCGAATCTGGGTAAAATTGAGTATTCGGGGTTTTTTGGTGTTGCTCATTACGAATCCAAAGTCAGAATTTCGAAAAACAATATGGCGGAAAGGTTCCTCAAAAATTGATCGAATCTGGGTGAAATTGATTATTCGGGGGTTTTTGGAGTCGCTGATTATGAATCCAAAGTCAAAATTTCGAAAAACAAGATGGCGGATCCAAAAAATCTGCAACACAGCGGTAACTTTTGGTTTTCCATTTCGCAAAAAAAATTATTTTAGATGAAGGTTTGTGCTTAAAGGCTAACTAATTTTATACATGTTAAATTTGAAGTATAATATACAGGGTGGACAAAAAGTTCAAAATGGTACCTAGTATTATTCTAAAACTACAAATTTTTGAAATTGGCTTTTTCTGTATCTAGGTCGAATGAAAGAGCAGAAAAATGGAGGCAAAAAAGGCTAATAGCATTGTGTTGCACAAAGTACTGGTGTATTGTACATTGACTTGAATATTTAAATTATTTTTTTCGATTTTTAACAATTAATTAAGTAGGTACATGTTTAGTACTCTTCATCAGAGGAAGAATAGTTACCTGTGCGCCATGACTTGATTCGGCCGTATCGTCGAATCACTACAAATCGGCGTCACTACAGGTTTTCTCACTTATTGTTAGTCCAACACTTGGTGCCTTTAATATTCGGACTGCTTCTGGTAGCAAAGATGTTAATGGTTTGCAAGGTAATTTGCGCAAACTAGAAATATATGGGTCGGATGTTAACAGCAATCGTAAAAAAATGTTTTCCATAGTTTTTTGTCGAGAAGATTTTCTTGCAAAATCTCTTCTATATTTTTTAATATACTTATTACTAGATTCTTGCGCGTCCTCGGACATTTGCCCTATAGATAAGATGGCAGGCTGTATTATTTGTGCGCCACGAATTAAAATTTTATGCACGGAAGTTGGCATGTAGACCCGAGTTGAATATTTTGACCTGGTAAGCCCTGCTAAGAATGAACGTTTGCAGGTCTGAAAGGAATGAACCAGGTCTTCGTGAAATGTAGAAAGTAAGCCTTGCGTGTCCTTTCGTAGCCTATAGTTACGGTGAATATCAAATGCAAACAGGTCTAACACGGACTTTTCACAGTAGACCTGGGAAAGCCGTTATTATCCTATCGCAGGTACTAACCAGGTCTAAGAAGGCCTTCTGAATTTCGTCTCACCCAATCTTTTCCCCTTCCTCCCACGTATACCGCATGTCCCATAAGAAACGCAACAAGCGACATTTACCTTCGGCAGTATTTGCCGACGGTGCATGAGTCGGTACATGTGCAACGTCGGTTGATACTGCCGAAGGTAAATGTCGCTTATTGCGCTTCTTATGGGACATACGGTAAATAAATATGCAGTTATTTAATTTGTATTTAACACACTTAGTGTCATGAACGTCACGTGTCGAAAAATCGTGTTCAAAAATTGTCTGTGGCGAACGAAAATTACGTTCGCCATTTCGACCGGGAATCGGCCTATGGACTCGACAGTAAGGCTAGGCCGACTCCTGCCTTAAGGTAGCCACAGACGTACAGTTATTCCTCAAGGCAAAACTGTGCAGTCAAGGCCTTGAGGATTTCCTTTAATGGCGGATGGCCCACACACGGACTGAAGTACACGTCAGTTCGTGACTCGGAAACTGTCGAATGGCGACATGACCTCTGGCGGTGAAAAAACAAACTAGTTTTAGATAGCAGTTTTGGAGGTTACCTACGCATTAGAAGGACACCAATAGAAACGTATTTATATTTATATGTGTATCGTGTGACGCGTGATAAGAAAGTATTCAAAACTACGCGCTAAAATCACGCCATAAGAAAATATATTCGCTCTAGTGGCAAAAGTTGGAGTTAAAAGCGCCAGTACTGGAGGTTCTACCACACACGCCGAGTTTGGCCTGTTCAGTCAGGTCTGCGCAGTTATTCTCGATGGTTTTTCGAACAGGATTTTGCGGACTCGGGTACTTTTAAGTGGTTATGAAATTGATATAGTTAAATTTCAAGATTATGTCTTACAAACTGCTCGCACCTTCGTAGAGCTATCGTGGTTCCCCGAGTCAAACATTTTGACCTGTTCCATTCTGAATAGACCTGCTTTAAGGTCTGTTTAGACCTGGGTAGACCTGGTAGAGTCTTAGAATACCTGTAAAGGGATTTTCCTCTAAAACACACACCTGAGTTGTCCTGATATGTAAATATGGCCTTCATTGTCCTTAATAAGTCGGATAAGTCGGACTTATTTAAGTCGATGTCCTAACACGTGCTGTTTAGCTCTTTTTCGTATAATTTAAAATTCGTAGATAATCAATTAAACATTCTGAACGGCAAATTATTTATAGGTAGCCTTGAATTGAAAGGAAAGGGGAGGGGGCAATGTATTAGTAATTTTATTAATTCCTCTCTCTATAATGTTGATAAATTAATAAATAAATAAATAAATAAAAATATACACATTTTTGTGAATGAATATAATATAGATAAATAAAATTAAAATTTAATTTTTTTCATTGAAAGAGGAATTACTATAGCGGGAAAGGGAAGGAGTGAGGAATATGATGTTCCTATTTTCTCAACTCATTTCCCTCTCTCTCTTTCAACGAAAAGAATATAATAAAAATCTGACTTAAAATTTACTATCATTTTTATAAATTAAGTTATTTAATACATTTAGTGGTTTTCAAATAATAATTAATTAATAGGGAACTTGCCTGTGTCAGATTTTTAAATACTTTTGGTATTTATCTACTCTTTAAACCTTAACAATAGGTATTTGTAAAAAAGAAAGTGATCAGTTATCTTGTCTAAATATTTTGTGATAGTTTGTGTTTAATTAAAGTTTGACATGTGGCGATCCGTCATGCTTTGGCGGCCTGACGCCAGATAGCGCCGACCCTCTCGACCCTCGGCTCGCGGCTCCTGGTCCCCGGCTGTCGGCTCTCCGCAGTAAAGGCCATCACACACATAATTCCGTAAGGCCGTAAGACATAAGCGTAAGCGAATAGACCAATCAGGATCAAGTATTCCGTTGTGGTGGGGTTACGGACAACGGAATACTTGATCCTGATTGGTCTATTCGCTTACGCTTGCGCCTTACGGCCTTACGGAATTTTGTGTGTGATGGCCTTTAAACGCCGGTAAATTACTATATAAGAGGACCACAGGGCGTCTCAAGATCCCCATACACGTTCAGTCGGCGGCCGGCCGTGGCCTGCAGGCCGACTGTTAGTCGGCCGTCACTCCTGGCCGACCGGCCGCACACACAAAGTTAAGGTCTCTATGCACGTTCAGTCGGCCGGCCGCTTTCCGCTACGCACTCAAATTTAAATGAGAAGTCGCTACCTGCCGGGGGCCTGTTGATTAATAAAATTAAACGCGTGTTGAAGTTCACCGACAGAGATTCGTCCGGTGACGGACTGACGGAAAAATTTTACTCCAGTATGAAATTTTATGACCTTGCAACCACGCCCTTTTCCGGAAAGGTTAATTACCGGACGGGTCGAAATAATCCGTCTCCCGCATTACCTATACCTGACATACTTGCAATTGATCTTTTGAAATGAAACCAAGTGGATAATAATCTACCTAAGAAATGATGAAAAATCCAATATACTACATTTCGTTAAGGTAATTAATTAAAAAATTATAATAGTTGAAATGTTACAGTAATTTGGTGAATTTCTAACCCTCATAATTTTTTAATTAATTACCGTAACGAAATGTAGTATATTGGATTTTTCATCATTTCCTAGGTAGATTATAAACCACTTGGTTTCATTTCAAAAGATCCTAGGAGTTGTCAACTTTGAGGGTTAATTTCACCACCTGGAAATATTTTTCCGCACATAAAAAAATACGTATCTCTTAGATTTTGATGTAAAACAACTTTATATCAGAATGAACGAAAGCGGCGAGGTGCACCTCGGACGGTTTCCTTGTCGGTCAGACTCTCAACCACACACTCCACCACAAATAGAGCCCAATTTTCAGTTTTATACTCGTTCCAATTCACAAGCAACGCAACATTAAAATGTATAGGGCTTTAATTATAGTAATACATTATAAATATTACTTTTGTTCATAAGATATTCTACAATTACTATTTTCTTTATATAATTATAGATATTCATTTCATTAATAGATTTTAAATATTGATTTCATTCATAGAATTCTTATTTTATTAAGAAATTTTAAATATTTCTTTTATTAATAGATCCTAGGTATCAGTTTAATGTTCATTAATTTTGGAATAAAACACTTAAATATATTTCTATATATTTTTACACTACCTTTAAATATTCCTCCTTCAAGGTCAAATATATATATTTGCAAGTCTCTGGGATAATTTTTACCAGAGCTTGTGGCGAAATAATTGCGCAAAATTATAGGTGTAGTTTGAGTAGGGTAAACGATACAGTCATTGGCCATGCGATAGTGATTGGCCCCCTCTCATAACAAATGCATTCGATAGAAAGAGGAAACGATAAGCCAATTACTGTATACTTTTGTCTATTTAAAAGGCCAGTCACTGGGGGTTTTACCCTATCGATAACCCGCGGCCGGCCGACTGAACGTGTATGGGGCCCTTAAGGCAGGAGTCGGCCTAGCCTTACTGTCGAGTCCATAGGCTGATTCCGGGTCGAAATGGCGAACGTAATTTTCGTTCGCCACAGACAATTTTTGAACACGATTTTTCGACACGTGACGTTCATGACACTAAATGTGTTAAATACAAATTAAATAACTGCATATTTATTTACCGTATGTCCCATAAGAAGCGTAATAAGCGACATTTACCTTCGACAGTATCTACCGACGGTACACATGTACCGACTCATGCACCGTCGGCAAATACCGTATGTCCCACTCTGTACGGGCCAGTTTGAAGTTACCTTCGGGGAGGCTTGGTCGGTACTTGAGTGATTTAATACCGGTAGAAGTCTAGTTGGTAGTTAGAGTTGGTGTCAATTCGGGAGATCGAAGCGTCTAACCTCG
This sequence comes from Xiphydria camelus, assembly GCA_963678675.1. NCBI lineage: Eukaryota > Metazoa > Arthropoda > Insecta > Hymenoptera > Xiphydriidae > Xiphydria > Xiphydria camelus. Next base: position 14,917,350 of record OY783194.1, read on the forward strand.
AAATTATGAATTTGTGAATAATGGTGAGCAATTTCCACTCCATTTAAATCCATAATTTCGAAGTTAGACGCTTCGATCTCCCGAATTGACACCAACTCTAACTACCGACTCGACTTCTCTACCGGTATTAAATCACTCAAGTACCGACCAAGCTTCCCCGAAGGTAACTTCAAACTGGCCTGTACAGAGTGGGACATACGGTACTGCCGAAGGTAAATGTCGCTTGTTGCGTTTCTTATGGGACATGCGGTATACGTGGGAGGAAGGGGAAAAGATTGGGGGAGACAAAATTCAGAAGGCCTTCTTAGACCTGGTTAGTACCTGCGATAGGATAATAACGGCTTTCCCAGGTCTACTGTGAAAAGTCCGTGTTAGACCTGTTTGTATCTGATATTCACCGTAACTATAGGCTATGAAAGGACAAGCAAGGTTTACTTTCTACATTTCAGGAAGACCTGGTTCATTTCTTTTAGACCTGTAAACGTCCATTCTTAGCAGGGCTTACCAGGTCAAAATATTCGACTCGGGTACATGCAGTATAACATGAAAACGTTTGATCAAATCTACATTTACCCCCGTTATAAAAGCAGAAGTCGTTGCGTTTTCGAAAAATCGTCGAGCGGTGTTCCCGTCATTAGAACTACCAAATCCAGGCTTAGCTTGATCGACTATCAAACCCAATTGTATCCGAAAACCTTTTTGTATAGTTGCTTTTCGGATTTGTACGTTTTCTTTATCTGTTGTATCACGCGCTTGCCACTTCTTAATTTCAAGTTTATGCCCTACATGCAAACAACATTCAAAGAATCGGATCCATGCATGTAAAATTGATAACCCAAACTGTAAATGATCTTCAGTAACTTCCTTTTCCAGCATCGCATCGATTTTGTTAAAATCTGTTGAAGTTGCTTTACATAAATAGCAACGTTTTGAGTAGATGGATTATTCGTGATTGCGTTACATCGATTAATCGACGGATAGCGGTATCGGTCAAAGTAGGTACTGCGGGAGACGGCTTATTTCGGATCCGTTGGTTAATTAACCTTTCCGGGAAAGGGAATTTTTAATTTTTGCAAATATAACTTCATATTCGTAATCAGCAACCCAAAAAAAAAAACCCTATACCAAATTTGGTATGAATCCGTCGATTTTCTAAAATCTCGCCCGCCATATTAGATCCACCATCTTGAATTTTTGAAATCCGACTTTAGATCCGTAATCAGCAACCCAGAAAACCCCCCTATACCAAATTTGGCGTGAATCCGTCGATTTTCTAACATCTCGCCCGCCATATAGGATCCGCCATATTGAATTTTTGAAATCCGACTTCAGATTTATGATCAGCGACCCAAAAAACCCCCTATACCGAATTTAGTTTAAGTGCATTACGTTTCATATTTTACGTTTTTTATATTCCAAGTGCAGAAAAATGCGTTTTTTTACAAAATAATAGTTCAATCTACAATCTCCAATAAGTCACGATGTGGAATTATGCGGAACTTATAAACTTTTTTCTATGAGAATAAAATTTTCGATCGTAATTTCACCTTACTTTTTGTAAAAATAAGTTGTTCATGGATATTACATTAATTATTCATATGCGTTTTAAAATACGTCATAACAATCTTCAAACTTTCAACTCTCGAATCCATTTTGCAGATTTGAAATCGATCGAGTTTTACAAATTTGCGACCACTTGTAAGTAGAACGTGGCTGAATCGACTTCGATCCGGCGCGTCTCAACGACGAAGGTCACTTTTGAACTGATATCAAGAGACACGGTAGTGTCTCACGGCATGTTCATTCAAGTCGTCAGAACGACGCCGCCAGCGCTATCGCCGCGAGCACCCGTGTATCTTTACAGGAAAAATGTCTGCCCCCTTCACCACTCAATTTTAACATCGAATTTTCTCAATAAATATACGGTTATAACCAAAACTATGCTTAGTTACGCCATATAAATCGACTATTCTCTATCGATAGAGACCAGAGTAAATGTTGTAAGTTACATATTAACAGAGATTTTTCCTTAGCAACGCGAAGCCACGCCCCTCGTGCCTCAAAAGTCGAGAATCCGATTTCTCGGGCGATATATATATGTCAAAATGTCACAAAAATTCCGCCTGTCTTCGGCGATATTCGACCATGGTCGGAAATGTGTACACAGATGCGGCCACACGCATACGCCATCAAATGTATATGAGAGTATGTGAGAGAATATATTCCTCGAATGTTTAGTTGTTTTTCAAAATTAATAAAATATTTCCATTCGCGAAACGATTTCCCTCGCATTTTTTCGATCCTCGGACGCGCTTGTTAATGAAAAGTAAAAATTCAGTGTAATCGGAGTAGTAAATCTCAATAGTGGTGAATGTGATAGCTTGATAATCGTCGAGATAGTGAACGGATGCAGTGGTATTCTTCTCTAGTTGCCTATGCATCAAGAAAGGAGCAGGAAAGGAGACGGTCTCAGAAGAATTGCCATCAGATAAGTTTAATTGCCATCTGGCAGCTTTAACCTCACTTTCACAATGGAAGGACTATATTTTTGTGTTCGTTCTATTTTTTGTTTTCAGGGTCATGCGAGCACGGGAAAAATCGAAGGTTTTTCTTCTTACAATCAGTCATCAATACAAGCCGTGGCAGAATAGGAGATGAAATGGAATTGGATCACAATAATCAAGTAATTACTTTATCACTATTTTTCTCTATCGATATATTTCCTCTTTCGTACTATCACAAGTTCCAATTTACACACCGACCTGTCAAACCTGAAGTGTACACGTACCTCACTTCTATTTCATCTGTTCTTCGTCTCCGGTGTAACGACGGTCAATGACGAATTACTGATACAGATTAGGCAGATAAGTGCTGAATAACGTAGTATAATACGAAAGAGGAAATATATCATTTTTCATAATTCTGTCATTATTAGAATAGAATTGATTAACTCAGATATAGTTTTTTAATTTCTACGCTCGAGTAAGTTCGGTATATTTTAAATAATGAAATGCTGCATATGATTATGTAATTTACAATTTGTTACAGATCGTATGCAAACCCGAGGAGGTTTCTTTCGAACGAGGGATCATCCACTTGTTGTTCCAACAAGAACCAGTTGCATTAGTTGCATTCATTGCATTTGACAGGTCGGTATATAAATTGGTAGTATAATACGAAAGAGATATATCATTTTTCTTAATTCTGTCATTATTAGAACTGGTTAACTTAGATTAATATAATCTTAGTTTCTACGTTTAGTTAGTTCAGTATATTTTAAATCGTTGTGTTATTTACAATTTGTTACAGATCGTATGCGAGCCCGAGGGGGTTTCTTTCGAACGAGGTATGATCCACTTGTTGTTCCAAGAACCTGCTGCATTAATTCATTCGGCGAGCTGGATCTGCAGTCTCGAGTGCATGGACGTACGTCACTTTAAATGGATGAATATCCTTTAATATCCTCCGAACCGTAGACTTGCTAACCTCTGATTTTAACCTTTCTTGCCATAGCCCGAATATTCGTTCGAGGGTTATTCCTTACTCTTTCTAGCAGAGCATCGATATTTTGCTGCATCTATATTCTTCTGGAACTTCCTAAAATAATTATAAAAATCCTATACAATTCAGCCCGAACAAGTACAATCTTATCGGACTATACCTTACCGAGGAGATTTTTCGACATAATGATTCCGAAACGTTTTTATCGAGAAGTATATATTTCTAACATACGGTAGTGTTCACGAATATTGTACAATATCGCAGGAATATTACAGAAAAGTTACTTGCAAGAACGTGCTTTGTGGGGTGCAAATGATGATATTTTGTAATCCATCGTTACACCAGAGGCGAAGAAGAGATGAAATAGAAGTGAAGTACATGTACAGTTCACGTTTGACAGGTCGGTATATAAATTGAAACTTGTGATTGTATAATACGAAAGAGGAAAAACTTATATCGATAAAAAAAATGAAGTAGTTACTCTATTATTGTAATCCAATTCCATTATATATCCCTTATTTTTCTGCCACAACTTTGATTGTTGATAGTGGATGGATCAACCAATAAATTTGATTTTTCTTCGCTATCAGCAATTAAAGTCGTGGCAGAAAAATAAGTGATACACAATGTCATTGGATTACAATAATGGAGTAACTACTTTATTATTATTTTTTCTTTATCGATATAAGTTTTTCCTCTTTCATATTATACTATCACAAGTTTCAATTTATATACCGACCTGTCAAACGTGAAGTGTACATGTGTGTACCTTACTTCTATTTCATCTCTTCTTTACCTTTTGGTCTTTGATGGAAATTACAAAATATCATCATTTACACCCCGCAAAGCACGTTTTTGCAAGTAACTTTTCTGTAACATTCCTGCGATATTTTACAATATTCGTGAACACTACCGTATGTTAGAAACATTCCTTTACGCATAATATATATTTCTCGATAAATTCGCGAATGTTGCAAAACATCATAGAAACATTTCGGAATCATTACGTCGAAAGATCTCCTCGATAAGGTACAGCTCGATAAGATTGTACTTGTTAGGGCTGAATTATATGGGGTTTTTATAATTATTTTAGGACGTCTCAGAAGAATACAGGTGCAGCAAAATATCGATGCTGTGCTGGAAATTTATTTACGAGTAAGGGCGAAATTTCAGCGGTGCATGCAAAAGGATTTCTCAAAATTATTCCAACGTCTCGAGTTAATATATTATACTGTCATAAGTGGTATCTTTACATGTGATGAAACAATTCGTCACGGTCATTGGAAGAGTAAACAGTATGTCCGATGGCAAAAACTCCAACTTTTGAATTTCCCTGACATTTGGCCGGAAGTGGTTGGGTCGTTTCTCTAGTCATTCATAGAATTGGTTTCGGGAGAGTGCGCTGCGGTCTTACGAGCCGTAAAAGCGAGAAGTGTCAAGCGTCTGGAGCCCCTTTCTCTAACCTGCTCGTAAAGTTGCGTATACGCATCTTAGCCAATAGACCAATCAGGACTAATTGTAAGTATTCCGTTGTGGTGGGGGTCCTGATTGGTCTACTCGCTAAGAAACGTATACGTTTCTCTTGCAAGGGAGTTAGAGAAAGGGGCCCCTGATCTCCCAGTAGTTGTCAATTCGGGAGATCGAAACATCTAACCTCGAAATGGCTAATTTGTAAATAATGGTGAATAATGTGTAGAAGTGATAGGAAATAATCATTCGGGTTTCTTCGATGAGATTCCCCTAGTGTTTCAAAATCGGTGTCCGATTTTTGATATAACTGTTGCTTAAACTTCCAGTGATATTAATTGTAAGTGTTACTGCAGAACGAGTAGGTTAAAAGAATTTCGTGAAGACTCACGATTTTCTGATATGTCATTTCGTATAGGTGCAACCGAAGAGGATCTAGCTCGTGTCCTGTCCGTAAAAAGATGACTCGATGGACATCGGAGAATGTCAGGCTTGTCACCGAGCGCCTATTACCCACGGTACATTAATTGCAATACGCGCTTCTCGTTTCATTCAACTATTCCAGCGTTAAATAACTTTTACTTCTTTCAAGGTAATAACCTTTTATGAACTGTTCGTGGTAGGAGGCAGCGATCGATAATAGAGACTCGTTGTAGACAAGTTCGTCTATTAAAACTAAAAGGCAATTGGTGTGCCGAACTACTACTGCGATAATGTGCCCGAGCTCACGGTCTATTCTGCAATTAACGTTAACATAATCGTGATTATGCTCGGGTGATGGGTGTTCCAAAAGAGGTAAGTTGATACTAAACATCGGATGCTGTAAGCTGACTTGCTAGTGTAGTTTGCAACTGGAACATCATCGCAGGAATAATTTGTCTACGATTAGTCACAATCATTGATCGTTGCCCCCTACGATCAACAATTCGTACAAGAGGTAAATGCTTTGAAAGAAGTAAAAGTTACTTAAAGCAGGAATAGTTGAAACGAAAATCGCATATTGCAATGAAAGTACTATGGGTGAAAGGCGCTCGGTGACAAGCCTGACATTCTCCGATCCGTCGAGTCATCTTTTTACGGACAGGACATGAGCTAGATGCTCTTCGGTTGTACCTGTACGGGATGACATGTAAGAAAATCGTGAGTCTTCATGAAAATCTTCTAACCTACTCGTTCTGCAATAATACTTAATAATAAAAAGCTATTCTCCTACATGTACATATTCTCCAGATGAATAAATTCCAAAAAAAAAGTAGTGAAATCTCTCCACAAAAACAGATTCTCTGTAAAAAAAGGCGGCATGTTCATTCAGTGCCAACAAAAATTGATACGTAAATCTGTCAGATATCTACAAGATGTCTATATGTCTAAAAAATGACATCTATATTTGTTATAAACATGGTTGAAATCTAGATGTCTAACAGACAAAGTGAAAAATATAAGTGCTCTCTTGTCTATAAATCCCTTTCAAAATATCACGAGAATAAATCAAAAGTAACGTGGTTATAATTAATTGGCTCATATCGGTATAAAATGTGAGACTTTAATTTTGTGGTAATAAAAAGCTATTCTCCTACACATGTACGTATTCTCCTCACGAATAAATTCCAAAAAGTAGTGAAATCCCCCCACAAAAACAGATTCTCTGTAAGAAAAGGCGGCATGTTCATTCAGTGCCAACAAAAATTGATACGTAAAATACTCTCCAAAAAAGATTTGAAATCAATTAAGATCGTCATGGTCAAGAGATATATAAAAAGTAAAAGGCATCATTTGAAAGGGAAATTATTGTAAATCAAGTGACTACAAAATTCGACTAAAAAAATTTATTAAAAAATTGTAATAAAAAAGAACTTCCCGCGTTGTTTCCCTTCAAAATAAAAAATTCAGACACAGAATTATACTCGATGTTTATGCACTTATGAGAGATTTTAAATAAATTCATACACTCTTATATGATACAACCAGTATACCGAATGTCGCACGAGAAACCAATCAGGCGGGGGCCTTCTGAATTTCTCTGAATTTGACTTCGGCAGTGCAATTTATGAATCACTCTAGCACGGTCCAAGCACTACCAATTATCCGGTATAGTGGACAAAATATGAAAACTTAAACGCGGCAAGTTCTTTTTTATTAAAATTTTTTTATAAATTTTTAGTCGAATTTTGTAGTCACTTGATTTACAATAATTTCCCTTTCAAATGATGCCTTTTACTTTTTATATATAACTCTTGAACATGGCGATCTTAATTGATTTCAAATCTTTTTTGGAGAGTATTTTACGTATCAATTTGTGTTGGCACTGATTACACTATCAGGTAGAAGGGATTGTGTGCTCTCTCTCTATCGAAATTGATCCTCTGACTTATTGTGTCACTAACCAACCACTCGAAAACCCCGAATTAAAATCTTCATTTTTCGACTTTTGGCCAGCTTTTCTGCCAAATTCTGTAAACCTGACACCAAGCTAATCGATTAATTAATTAATTGTGAATAAATATTGTCCAAAACATTCAGATTTCATATATTGTTAGTCTGCTTTGTTTCATTTATACAATATTGAACGATTTGTACAATTTGAACAATTAATCTTATGTGAGCAAAGCTGCTGGTCCATTAACAAAATCTTTCAATAAATCTTTTTGCTGCATAATTTGCAAAGCAGCATTCCTCGCCCCCATCCGTGGACCAGCAGCGACGGCATCATTTTCCTCGCCATTTTCAGCGACAATATCGTGCCATCCTCTTTGTATGACTTTGCCCGTTGGCGATTCAATATCGACGAATAAGGGTGGGTAGTACTTAAAATTCAAATTTCTCTGTCACCTATTTCCCTGATGAAATTGCGTAAGTAAACAGCACACTCAATAATTTGCTGAAAATTGTCTACGGATGTAGTGATTGGTCAACGAAAAATCCTTTACCTAGCTGCTAAAATGCTGAATGCATTTTCGGTAACTCGTCTTACTTTGCTAAATCTGTAGTTCAAAAAAGTGCATTCGTAGGAAATGTTCCGTCCACCACAGGATTTCATTAAGTATGGTTTCAAAGGAAATTCAGCATCCCCCACTATAAAATACGGTATGTCGATATCGGTGCCCGGTAGATTCTTTTAACTAGGAATATGAAGCATTTTTCCTTCCAAGCGAGTGCCTAGCTCCAGAGTTGTTAAAAACTGCACCGTCACTCTGTGACCCTTCGGCTCCAATGTTGACGATAAGAAAATTGTAGTTTGCATCGCAAACGCTCAAAAGCACAATGCTAACAATTTCTTATAATTGAAATATACGCTCTCTGTGATAAATCCGGGGCCTGAATTTGTACATGTGTTTCCCGTCAATCACACCAATGCAATGGAGGAATTGTCACTCTTGCCAAAAACTATCAGCTACTTGTCTCCATTCCTCTTCAATTAATGAAGCTTGAACGTAGACTGACTTGAGTGCTGTAACAAATCCTCTTATTATTTCGGCAAGTATTTTGCACACAGTACTCTGGCCACACCGGTATGCGAAGCTCAAGGTATCTTAACTGTCCCTAGCTGCAAGAAATCTGCGAAATATTATACAGTAGTTACACACATGGATACATGAATACTACGAATTTAGTTAATTGTTACGAAAATACATGTACATACCTGAGGGTCATAACCAACCTCTGGATTGGAATGATGAAAGTCTACATTTGTCTATTTTTTATTACTGGACCAACTAAACTGAGGAAGTATTGAAACCTGAAGAAAAATATGAGTATTAATGATAACTAATTGTTTATAACAGTATATTTAGTAAAAAGACAATGCTATTTTTCAATACCAACCTTTCAACGTTTATCCTGATGTAGGTGAAAAAAAAATCGAGGTCTTTTAACCATAATTCTTCGATAACTTTACGCCCATCTTCGAATTGAATCCTACTTCGGAAAATATCTTAGACGCCGTTGGGGTTCTCACCCTTCTTCTTTCCCTTCTCCTCAACCGCATGTACAAATATCCAGCAAATAAAGTATCCAAATATATATCGTATAGATTTTCGAGTGACATGTTCATCGCAAATCTTTCGACATAATGTAACCTACCAGTACTTGTGAAATTCTGACAAATACTCTTTGTTTACGTTCCCTTGCGATACATCATGGCAATCGTAAATAGACTCAACCTACCGTACTTCCCGTCAATTCACGTTACGTTAACATCGCGTTGCGTTACTTCATGTTACGGCCATATAATCCCGGTTTAATAGGATCTTTAGAAGCAGCTGTTTCATCTTTCATTATAAGTGCTATATTTCTTTTCATAATCTTATTATGAATTTATGTTGGCAGTTTCTGAAGTTTTCTTACATCAACTCTTCTTTATTGTAAATAATTTCCAAAAGTAAAAGGACTGAAGGTGTTAAGAGGTCCGACTTTTTTTAGCATCATTAATAAAATGAGTGAGACTGTTTTATTACACAACATATACTTATGAGGCATTTAATACTAACTCAATAGGATTTCTTCCGTTGTTCCCTCCGATTTAATAGTTGATTTTTAATCCTATTCTCGCGTGGTTGAAAATATTTGTTCGATACATGTCATGAATTTCTAATACTTTTTGGGGAATTAATTCTCCAATGTTCATTTTAATAATAAATTCTAATGAATCAACGAGTATATATTTAATTAATTATAAGCCCATAAAGTAAATTATTAAACATGTACATGAAAATTCTCGCATATTAACACACTTTTTGTGAAAATGTATTAGGTATACAACTTTGCTTCCGCCGTTTTTCTCGTAATTTATCTATAGGGAAACGGCGGAAGCAAAGGTGTACACCTAATACTATTGTACAATTTCTCGACACAATAATGACGTTGCATTCTGTATTTAACACTTCGGTGAGTACGCCAGCGACAAATAACTGAAAATTTTAGTTCCTGTGTTGTATCACAGAAATCGAAAAAAACAAGGCGAGAATGAATTCAAATATTCCTTACTTAGGGGGCGTCCGCCCGGTCGTCGATCCGGAAAACTATTTTTCCTCACTCATGCCCATTCTGAGGCCTTTTCCAGCCTATTTGTAGACCGTAAGATGGCGTTTTTCCTGCGTGATACCGACCGGGAGTCCGCAGGCTATTAAAAGCACTTTACTCATTGTCAGACTGGCGCAATTGCTTAGTCCGAAATGGATCCTTTTTTCAAACTGATGAACGCAACGTGAAAGGGCCGTGTATGCTTCTGTTTGTTTTATTTTGAGAAATGGGCATTCGTGAGAAAAAATATTGTATATATGTCATTCGGCTGATATCCTCGGATTTTTAAGACTGTGTTTAGGTCGTAGCACGAGGCATGGTGTTGGGACGAGGCTCGCCGAGGGCTCGTCCTCCCACCATGCCTCGTGCTACGACCTAATTAAACACAATCTGAAAAAACCTCGGATTTCCGCCTAATGACATAAGATACTATTATATAATAGAGAGATGCTAAATAAAGGGTACAGGGGAAGAAGGGGGAATATCAAAAAGCATATCTACAGGAGAGCAAATTTTAATCTTCAAAACGCCTAAACTAATATTTTCCGTTACTTCAGAACAAACCAAATTAAATTCTAGTTGCTTCAAGATGTTTGTTATAATAAAATAACAAACTCGCTTCCAATATTACAGGTTTTTATAAAATACTTATTTTATCCTTAACGATGCAAAACAAAACATGCAAAAAGGAGGAATGTGCCGAGTTTTCTACAAACATTCTACGAAACTATTATTTTTTAATATGAAAAAATTGACTTCAGTTTAGTAACATTAGTAGATAACATTATAACATCTTTCAATATTAACTACCTGCTATAATAGGTGTATTATTTATTATTGTCTACGTACAGCAATAACACAAACTGCGAAAAACAGAAAAATTGCATCGAATAAACTAAAGGGACCCACACACCTCGTCGTTTTGAACCGACGGTTAATACTGTTCGTCTAAAACTGCCCACAAAACCGAGGTGTGTGGACAAAAATCGTCGGTTTTGCACGTCATTCCAAAATTCAGACGAGGCTTGATTTTTGTCGGTTAAAAGCGTTGGTTAAAAACGACAGAGAAGAACGAGGTATATGGGGCCCTTAATGGGGCGAAATGGACATTCCCCCTTATTTGCATTTTGCGCGCGAACATTCCCCCTTTTTGCCTGTTATATGCTAAAATTTTAAACGTCTGTATCTCTTGACTGTACATTTTTTACCTGGAATCCGTTGCCAGCTGAAAGAATGCGAAATTTTCAACTAGATAGCGTAGAAATCACGATTTGGCTCAAATTTGCATTCCCCCTTCTTCCCTTGTACCCTTCAAATGTTTTCCACGATGTGGTGCTCATAAGGCAATATACTATAGTAGATTTTAGGCTATACGCTATTGATTATCAACTTGAGCATGCCATATGATAGGTCTTAACGATTTACAGTATCTGGTAATTGCCTTTGGAGAAAATTCCTAAGTCCTGATCGCCCAGCAGACGTTTATAAAAACGTGGTGGAAGATGCAAACACTTCTTCTATATTATGCTTTCTCGGCCATATTTCTATGTCTACTAAACGCGACCAGTTTTCAGGAGCTTTCTCTAGAAACAGTTCCTTGGTTATTTTAAGTCATTAAATAGACCGGGAACTGAGAGACATTGAGTATGAAAAAATCGGTGACCTCATTCTGATTGATGATTTGAGTTCAGAAAGACTTAAAGAATAATATCGTGGAGGTTGCCGGACGGGACTAGTGCCAATTTGTTTTTATCGGCCATTTAATAGGAGTTTTCGATTCCGTCGCTGTAGCTGTGAAAAAAACCTTGTTCTTGACTATTAAAAGGTTGTTTCGGTAAGGTATGAAATTAAAAACGGCATCATCATAATACAATACAAATTTATTTATTAATGAAAAAAGAATAAGTGGTTTATATAATTAATTATTATCGAAAACTAACAAAATTGTACAATTACGTAGGTAAGTTTTGACAATGGTTGTGGATGCATTTGCAAAGAGAGATACAATTAACGCGTTGCTTTTTTTACAATTACAGGACATTGTTCTACAATCAGCATTACATTTGCAAGGCCTGATTAAAGAATTTGGCAAAGGCGGTTTTGTCATTTGCACCGGGTGGAGCTGTCCATCTCGTCTTTCATAGCCAAATTGTAGAAAGTTCAGAGGCTCACATATTAGTTGTGAAGAATTTTTCCACAAATATGTTTGGGCTGCAGCTCTTAAGCAATGTAAATACAAAGCATCAGAAGTGCAAATAACTTTAGATATATTGAAATTGAAACCGATATTACGGGTAATTTTGACCTGAAACGTAGTTCATCTGCTGTGAATTTTTCTTTAGCAAATAAATAAGTGCAAACTTCTTCAATGTTCTTAAAAAGGCATCGGAGTTTCGGAGTTATTTGCAAAAGTTGAGGGAGCATCCTGAACGAATACTTCGGATGCAGCGTTTATACATTGCTTCTTGGTTGTAAATCGGCTTGTCGTGTCGCAACCTGTTAGTACTGTACTTAGCATTTAACGGGCACTCAGTCCTTTTTGGACCATTGTACCCGAGCCACACTTGGGGCCACTCAGACAGAGAGGAGTCCCCCCCTCCGTCCACGACCCCCGGTGAGCCCAGGGCCTCCATGCAGGAGGCATGCAGGAGTCCCCTAGCCCTCCCAGGTGTCCCAATCAGAGGGGGGGCCCTCCCTGTCCTCACTCACTGGGGAAGGGGGTCCTCCATGCAGAAGCCCCCCCTCACCACCCCGAGTACAGCCGGTCATTGCTCGATCCCCGGATCCCGGAAAAATTATTTTTCCGCAAGCCGGGATTCGAACCCTAGACCTATCGCCCGAGCAGTCTTCGAGAGGCCAGCATTTAGACCACTCGACTACTGCCGGCGACTCCGCAACCTGTTAGAGCATGTAACGCGGGTAAAATATTACAAATTTTTTTGCCAAGTGATTCAGCTGCTAAATGACAGCTTAAAAGATTTCCTTTTTTATTCGATCCTTCAAACCAGATACCTCGACATGCAATGTTCGACAGTCTATGCCAAAAGTGAATGCTAAGCACGAAAACATCAGTATCCGAACTATTTATAATTACTTGTTCAATCCCTCCACGAACAGCGTGAAAAATATGGCTGAACATTCTACAATCTGCTTCTAGGTGATTAGAATTCAAGTCTAGCACTTCAGATAAACTATTACTTTGGAGCTTGAAGCATTTCGTGGGGTCTTCATATCCACCGGTAATGAACAGTTCTGTTTCAGCATTGATGTTTAAAAAAGTTGGAGCATACATGCAAAGAAATTGAACAAGCTGCAGTTTGTTTTGGGGACAAGAAAAAAAAACTTTGCAGTCGGCCGGGATTTTGGTTGAAGGACTTGATATAACAATTTGCTTCGGTTTCATTCCTTTCGATCGTAATTGCGACTCAACGTACTTAATAGAAACGTCATCGTATCGATCGAAGATGACGTCAATTCTTTTGACGAAATGCTGGTATGAAAGATTCTGTATACATTCGAAAAATGCAGTGGCAAAATCTCAGAAAGTATTATATTTTTGAAGTTGAATTTTATGCACTAGTGACATTCCATCGAAAATACAAACTTTCGAATCATCAGATTTTATTATTTGCTGGAAAGTGTTATTTTTACATGCATGTACTTTTGGAATTTCGATTACTAATGCTGATTTTGTATTTTTCCTGTAGAACCCTTCGTGGTCAAAAAGTGTAGGGTAATCAAGTATTTCATGCGATAAAAACTGTCTAAGATCAAGTTCACGTTGTGATGCCGTCATAAAGGATTGTTGAAATGTAGTATTATTGGTTATGAGTTCTACTTTTTTATCACTACCTGTAGATTGCTTTTCTTTGGTGGGCTTGTAATTGAAATTATAAAATGGTTTTCTTGCTAGTAGGTCAAAAACGTATTTCTTCTTTAATTCAAACCGTTCAGTTTCGTACTCTTTTATCATCGATTCTCCAGTTTCTTTTAAATTCAGCAAACATTTGACAGTGTTTTCATCTGCAAGAGCTTCGGTGTAAATATTGCGAAGACCGAGATCTACATCGATGTTAAATATGTTGCAATCTGTTAAAGACAAAATCAAACTTTGAATGTTTTGTTCGTCCTTCGCTATTCGTGCTTTACTCCACTCATTATGAAAGGAAGATTCAATGTCGCCTGTAGCATCACCTTCTATCTGAACGTATGATACAATAGCATTGTGAATTGCATTTCTAAATGGATATAACAGTAACCACCGTTGAGTTGCATCTTCATTTTTAGTAATCCCTATCAAGCCTCCAGTTATAGCGGATGATCGATTCTGGGACTGCTCGAGTGCCATATCGCAACCAACAGAATTAAATTTACCTGGTGTTCTCTTAATTGACAGCATACCTTTCCGCAAATTGACGACAACGGAACATGGTAATTGAATCATACAACCATTGCATCCACAACCATTGTCAAAACTTACCTACGTAATTGTACAATTTTGTTAGGTTTCGATAATAATTAATTATATAAACCACTTATTCCTTTTTCATTAATAAATAAATTTGTATTATATTATGATGATGCCGTTTTTAATTTCATACCTTACCCAAACAACCTTTTAATAGTCAAGAACGTTTTTTTCACAGCTACAGCGACGGAATCGGAAACTACTATTAAATGGCCGATAAAAAAAATTGGCACTAATTCCGTCCGGCAACCTCCACGATATCATTCTTTAAGTCTTTCTGAACTCAAATCATCAATCAGAATGAGGTCACCGATTTTTTCATACTCAATGTCTCTCAGCTCCTGCACTAAAAACCGAATATATGGTTTTCTCAGGTTGATAACACAGTCACACAAAAAAAAAGTGGGGTATACATTTGATACGATATATGTTATCCGTAGTAATTTTGCCTACTGATTATGAATAAGGTGTCAAAATTTAGCCATCATGTCACTTTTTTTTTAAATCACAAAAAACTGTTTTTCAAAAAGTTAATGGACTTAAACCAAATTCGCTGTAGGGAGTTTTTTGGGTCGCTGATCACGAATCTGAAGTCGGGTTTGAAAAATTCAAGATGGTGAATCCAATATGGCGACCGATATTTTTGAAAATCGACGGATTCATGCCAAATTTGGTATAAGGGGTTTTTTTTGGATCACTGATCATGAATCTGAAGTCAGATTTTAAAAATTCAAGATGGCGGATCCAATATGACGGACGAGCTTTTCGAAAATTTTGAATTTTTGTAAATATAACTTTATATTGGTCATCAGCGACTGAAAAAAACCCCTATATTAAATTTGGCATGAATCTGTCGATTTTCGAAAATATCGGTCGCCATATTGGATTCGCCATCTTGAATTTTTGAAATCCGACCTCAGATTCGTGATCAGCGACCCAAAAAAAACCCCTATACCGAATTTGGTTTAAGTCCATTAACTTTTTGAAAATCATGATCTCTGGCTGGTTTTTTGAGATTAAAAAAAAATGTGACGTGATAGCCAAATTTTGACACTGGATTCGTGATCAGGAGGCAAAATTACTACGAATAACATATATCGCATCAAAAGTATGTACCCCCCACTTTTTTTTTGTGTGTGACTGTGCACAGTTTTTTGAGGTTAGAAAAAAATTGTGACGTGATGGCCAAATTTTGACACCGGATTCGTGATCAGGAGGCAAAATTACTACGGATAGCATATATCGCATCAAATGTATATCCCACTTTTTCTTTTGTGTGACTGTGTAATTAACAGCGTAATTAAAGTTCACTACGGAATATCGTCCTATGAGCATCACCCTGTAAAACACGGAAATTTTTCAGTCGCTATTATGGTATAAAGTAGTGAATGTTTTTATATGAGTGATTTGTCGTCATATGCTTTGCGGTGTAAGTATATATTTTTTCATTATTTTTTTGATACTTCGTCACGTGAGTTCCACAAGGTTCTAAGTACACTTTTGGTGAAAAATTATATATTTACATCAGCGTGTATAAAAATGAATTCTGCATCTGTTGGTTTAGGAATTTTTCCTTTAAGATAAAAAATGGCGCTACAGTAGCATTTTCACAAAGTTCTAAGTAACATCTTTTTGCACATTATTTGTTCCCACGTGGTCTAAGTACTGTTTACAAGCTGTTGCAAGTTTTCTGTGTATCGTTGTAATTTAGATTGCTGTTTTGTGTTTAAATATGTCTGATTCGGATGAGTGGTCTGATTTTGCAAGCTCAGAATCTGAAAGTTCATCTCTATCGTCATATTTCAATTTTGAATACAATATAGACTTCTTAAGACCCACAAATTATATCTGTGATATATGTGAAGAGTACAGGAAGCTGCAAAGAGGAAAAAGAATATTAGTGAGAAGAAACAAATTGATTTTAATAAGCACAGGCAATATTATGGAGTTACATGGTTCTAAGGTCAGGTGTTATTTTTTCTTAAATATCTCAGCAGTATGCTTTAACAATGTAAATGTCAACACATTTTCTCTAGCATCCTTTGCAAATAAGATGATTTATACGTTTCCATCTGAAAATTGTTAAAATATAAATCACAACAGAAGCTGCGCTAAGTTAAACCCTAAAAATGGCTTTATCTCAGAAATTACCAAAATGGACTGAAAACCCTGTGGAACTCACGTGACGACTTGTCATTTCTCAGTTTATTAATTTTTTATAAAAATCCTCATCTAAGCATGTCATATTTGTATACTCTTATTCAATTTATTTTTGCCATCTTTATCACTATCAGTATAACTATATATATTCAATAAAACATTATTAAATAAATAGATTAATACTTATTTTCTTTTTAGAGCTCTATTTTTGTAAATTGAAAGCTGGAATAGTACAACTTACTATTGCGTTATAAAAGCAGTAACATGTCTACTCATTAAAGTGTAATAAATCATGTATAAAGAAAACGTTCCAAAAATTGTATTATCATATGTAGAAGTTAATATGTAATAATATTTGCTGAGATGCGAAAATGTAAAAAGTACTGCGGTCAATGTATGCTTACTCGGCAACTAGAAACTTCCGATTTTTATGAAACTTCATAGTATCATAGAAGGTATCAATATATGAGTCGTCTATTTTGAAAGTGGCCTAAGTCTATTTATACTTAAATTGAGATATTGAAGGGTTTGCGTTTCAATGCAATTAAAAATATACGTATAGGATACCAATGAATCATATTGCTTAAGTGTATCTAAAGGAGTTAAATTTACAGTTCTTATTAAAATAATAGCAATTATTAATGGAATAATATGCGTTTTCTTACCAAGAATGGACTTAAACCACTTTCAAGGTTAACAACCAGATTCCTTATAAAATTTGAAAGAGCCCAAGTCCATTCAACATAATTTAAAATGCTTCAAATTGAAAAAAACAATATTGAATTTATTTGATATATCTTTACAACAAACCAAAAACACAATTTATACAATTAAGAACATTTTTTAACTATATAAATTATAAAACAATTTACTGCTCATCTACATTTTGTGTATGTGAGAGGGATTTGAAGAAGTCATGATGCTCCGGTGGTATATATCGTAGTAAGTCCATTATGTTCTTGAATTTCACTGTTGTAATTTGTCTTATGTTTTTATAAAGTGGTGTCAATACAATATTTTCGAACTTTCTTGGTCTACCCCGACGTGGTAATAAATCCAGGATTTAAACATTTTCATTCTCATTCATTGATGTCTTATAGAAAATTTTATGTTTCATTTCTCAAAAAACGCACCCAACATATTTTTAACTATTTTATTGTTTCTCCGTTAGAATTCTTTACCCTTCTAAAAATTGCGTCTTCTAATAAATTTGTTGATACGAAATCCTCTTGTTTCATTTCATTTAGAATAAAGTTATTACCTCTCCGGCACTTTTTGATAATATTATAATAATCTTGGGGGACAAACAGTAAATTATTTTTCTTTAATGACATTTCTACCACGCCAAAATCTCTATCATTTGGTAGAAACGAATGTCCTGATATTAAAAATTTATGATCTATGATTTCCACATTATGTTCAACAGATTGGACAATGTGTAGCCACATTAAACCTACTTTAATGTTTCTATTTTGTCGTGCACAAATATCACTGTAAGCTATAAGTGTCTTTCATGTCTTAAATGTTTAATATGGTCATCTATTGAATCTGTAATTTCTCCCCTTTACAAATCTGACTTATTAATCGACGAATATTTCTGATCCGTTCGTTAGTTAACCTTTCCGAGAAACATACGGGGCTACAAGCGCATTTGCCGCCTAGATTCCCGAAATATACCGTCCGCACTATGTCGAGATTGACCCGATATTAACGAGGTATATAGATCGCAGTGATACTCACAAGGGGAGGGCTCGACACATGGGACACCGATTTGAACGGCGTTTTTGTTAAACGGTAGCCAAAAGGGTCACAAACGACCCCCTGAAGCGGTTGCTCCCAATGCGGCTTCGTTTATTTATAAATACTATATTAGTTTTTACGCTGCCGGACCGGACGCGATAGAGAGAGAGTGGTCTGATTTTAAAACGACAGTTTCCACAGCGGCGCGATGGCGTAGTAGTTAAGGGTAAGTCTTACCACGCGGTGTGGACTCGGGTTCGATTCTTGCTGCAGGCAGTTTTTTTTTCGTTTTATTTACTTATATATTGTGAAATAATAATTTCTATTGCAGAGATATAAAAAAATGTGCTGAAAAAATTAATTTTAAAAAGGAAATGAAAATGGGAAAAATCATTCAAACGGAAATTATTTTCTAGTATTAAATGTTTTTGATTTATTCTTACTTCTATATATAATATATAATTTAATTATCGAAGGAAAAACGTGTCTTTTACATTCAATTATAATTTATTATTTATACTTGTACTAATTATACGAAAATAAGCTCAGAAAAATCAAATTTCCATCAATCCGTCCCGTTCTGGCATGACGTTGAAAACAAAAAATAGAATAACCACAAAGATATTTGTTCTTTATAAATGATCAAAATGAGGTTAAGACGGTCAGTTAGGAAGTAATTTATCTGATGCCACTTCTTCTGAGATACTGATGTCTCCTTTCCTGCTCTTTATGCACAAGCAACGAGAGAAAAATGGCACTGTTTCCGTTCACTATATTGATTATTCGAAAAAAATCCAAACGATTATCAAGCTATCTGTCAGAGCATCTGTCACATTCACCACTATTGAGATGACTGATGTTTTTCGGACTGAAACGTCTATTTGGTTCGTGCCCTGGCTATTAGGTTCGTGTCTGGGCTGTCGGTATTGTCACCGAATTTTAAGGAACCATCTTGGATCCGATAGCGCCAACCGATATGCAATGTGCTACGCTGGCGTGTATAACAGGGAACAGTCTGTATATTGAAAAATAAATGAACAGTTCATGAAAAAGAAAGTGTTTAATTTAAGAAGTATCGGACTTTTTACTCTGCCTCGTATCATACTGCTTCAATTGCACTTTTTGAAGTTAAACAAAAATTAAAAAAGATAAATCACTCTAATTTTGTTTAAAGTAAATATTGGATATGTATTATAAGACGTGCTTAAATTTCAAATAATTTAGTCCAGCCGTTTTTTTGTAATTCATTTTTGAAAATGAAAATTTTAACATAAGCTCTTATGGGCATACTTCTTTAAATGCGAAAAAAGAAACTTTGAAAAAGACAAACTATGATAAAAACTTGTTAATTTCACAGGATTTTATATCAAGTATTTTTGAGAAAAAAAAACAGAAAATTTAATCCAGCCACTTTTTCGTTATTGTCTAAAAACGGATAAAAAAAGATTCTTTCACTTGATGCGGCGGCCATATGCAGAAAAGTGGCAGAGCTGCGTAGTGACATCAGGATGAGATCTGGAAAGCCAAGAGCGCGAAATTTCGTAATTCAGGTGTGTCAGTGGTGGATTGCTCTCTGGAGGTGTCACCGGATTCATTTTCCAATCGTGGTCTTTTTGCTCTCGATTGACCAATCTTTTGCATTTGGAGTTTCTTTTCGTATGTTTGTTTTGACACTCTCCTTCCTTTCCATCGAAATTCTTGAGCTCTTGAGAAGTTAAACATTTTTATTTCACTTTTACTTGACACATGCAACTTTTGTTTACACTTTTGGCGAGGAAAAGAAAGGTTATGTCTGCTCCTTAAAACAGCACTCGGCCGATAACTCAATGAATCGTACTATCCAATTTTACTACCAACTTTGTAGATCATCAGTGCAACGTACCACATTTTATGTCCATTTAGTTGAAAAAAAAATTAATTAGTTTTCAGGCATTAAAAAAAAGATTGAGATTCTTCTTGTGATTATTAAAATGTGTAATGTTGAAAATGCACATATTCATCAATTTAAACCACATTTACCTCTCTATTCAATTGCAAAAATTTGTCTATGTACTGTTGGTAAATGCTGTCGGAACGTTTGATGTTCCGCCCCGCTTACCTCACCCCGTATCGAACTGGCGTTCCTCCTTAAACTGGCATTACCAAAAATAAGTGCAATTTTATATGATATAGCGATGAAATATCTATATCCTATTTATCACTATTTATCCTTTTCCATTTATAAAGTAACACATGAAGAAGTAGTTAGGTGTAAACCCAATACGCAATTCAAATTATGTGATCAAAATTTTTTCCGATGTCTTATTGAGTGGATGGGGTGCTTACTGCAATGAGCAATCAGCCAATGGTTGGTAGAATAAGGAATAAGGTGTGCAGTTTCCAATTCTCAGTGAGTTAGCTCGACAGATATGACTATGGAGCGAAGGACGGCATATCTGGCTTCACGCGTCGTATATCCGATCACAGGATAATGTTCAGGCAGATAGAGCTTCCAGGGTCTCAAACATTGATACGGAGTGGGAAATATCTGATGAAAAATTCGAGGAAATCAATAGTAAATTCGGTCCATTTAGCATTGATTTATTTGCGACCTTTGCGAATAAAAAAGTCATTAGGTTTTGCTCAAGGTATCCCAACCCAGAGGTTCTCAAAGTATACGCGTTTCCCCCGTTTGCACTAATTCTACCAACATTTAAAAAACTCATCACCGACAGAGCTGAAGGCGTGGTTGTGGTGCCATACTGGCCGACTCAGCCATGGTATCCTCTATTTAAATTGCTGCTGAGAGGTTTGCCACTGATATTGAAACCAAATAAAAATCTTCTGGTTTTACCGTGTAGGACAAAGACACACCCACTAGTGAGGACACTTTCATTGGTGGCCGGGAAATTGTCAGGCAAACATTTTTAAATAAAGGACTCGCTGAGGATGCGGCAGACATTATGGCAGACTCGATTTCTTCGGCTACCATGAAGCAATATGAATGCTCACTGAAGAAGTGGTATTTTTTCACCAAAGAAAATGGATATGAGTTGTTTAACATATATACCTCTAAGGTAATTGAGTTCCTTACTAAACGGCACCAAGAGGGTGCCAAGTATAGTACACAAAACTCTGATAGAGCAGCGGTAGTTCTCATAACTTCAAAACAATTTTCAGGTGATAAATTAATATCCCGATTTATGCGTGGTATTTTCAAAAAACGACCCACGAAACCGAAATATGACACCACATGGAATGCTGATATGGTATTGATATACAGAGGGTGACATTTTGAAAACTTGCCACCCCAATATCTCAGAAAGTTAGAGATTTTCTAAAAAAAATACGGTTTCGGCAGTGGAGAGGGGGAACCGAAATGACATAATCGGAGACGCACCCACTCCAACCCCCTTAGGGGTAGCCCCCCCCCCCAACTTTGTAATCTTAAATAGCAACTCCTCATGTATGATAGAACGTTGGAAAATTCTTTAAAAATGCTTTACAACCACATCAGATTTTGGTACCTTTCGATGAGTAGTTTTTGCGCAAATCGAGAAAGAAACTGCTCGGAGTAAGTTTTGTCAATTTATTTATTAAAGGTCAATTATGTTACAATAAATTTTCGACGATGATTACCTCCCACCCGGAATTAGTACGAATTATAAACACCAATGAATTAATAAGAAAAGTTATGTTTCCCCTCTTTACCCGTAATCATAAAAAAAATACTGTATTAAATTTTTTAACAGGTGATCTCTAAACATAATGAGATACAGAGCGCCACGCCTAAAGGTGCGTATACATCTGCGAGCTGAGCGTGAGCTGAGCGGAGCCGAGCGACTCGCGAGTCGCTCGCGAGTCGCTCATGAGCCACTTGTTGAAATTAATGCTTCCCACTTGAGACTAACGCTTATTCGAAGGATCTCTGTTAAAAAACAGATACTGTGACTTGACCCCTCGCAATCCAGACCTGTAGACTAGGGCGACGTGTGAAAGAATACTTAAACCTAACATCTTCAGATAATATTAAATAAGTTTATTTTGAAGAGGTGACAAGGATTGATTTTTGTAATAACTTTCCTCAAATATACCAACATTAAAAAAGTACGTTATCTTTACGTCGTTCACCTGCGTTCTCACAATAGAAGTCAATGAATTTAATACTTGCATGCATTATAAAAGAGGAAAATGTATTTCATAAAATTTTTTAAGAGAAAAAACCCCTTCAATAAATAATATACGGTGAATTGAAGTATCATAGTTTTTTGTACATTACAATTTTCAAGAAAATAATAGAATAAAAATGAAAACTACATAGAACAGTAGAAAACAATATTTATATATTACATTATTTATTCTAATTCCTTAATGTTAATATGATAAACCACATATAATTCATTGTTGAGATTAATGTATATACAAGGTGTAATAAGACTGCTAATTGGGATGGCCTTTACATTATTTATTTGATGACATTTGTGGAAAAAGCCGGAGCTGTTGTATCTAAAATTATCAACTTCTGCTATGTATATACTGTCATTAACTAGCTTTCGAATGATAGCAAAGTATTCAAATCTACAGTGACAGTATTAGGTTGTTGCGCTTCACATCGACAATTACAATATTTGACGAAGCACCAAATCGAACTCATTTTGGTAACTCCATCATCATAATAGTTGCAAAAAGTATAGGACTACTTCATAGATCTGTTAAATAATGTTTTAAAAATTCGGTAATTATTTTCATTCGTCTCATAAGGAAGAAAATTATTAAGGCACTGCAACAATTTGAAGTAGCAAAATTAGCACTGTCTTCAGTGTCAAATGAATATAAAAATTTCGGCCTTTGCGTTCACCAGAAAAACCGACAGGAGACGGATCACCATGAGTGACTCGTGAGCCGCTCACATTGAGCCACGGGAGGCGGATCGCAGTGAGCGACTCACGAGTGGCTCAAAGTCATTAGTTCAGCGCTCTAAACCACGTCCCAATCAAGCGAGCGCGAGCCGCTCGGCTCGCAGATGTATCTAGCTGGTCGTTGGAAGTTCCTTGGAAGCATTCATTTAAATGGACGGCTCACGAGCAGCTCATGAGTGACTCGTGAGCCGCTCGGCTCACGCTCAGCTCACGCTCAGCTCGCAGATGTATACGCACCTTTAGACGGTGGCGCCGAGCGCGGAAAATGTTAATTCTGGTACTCTGAAGTTGTGGATTTGGGCATAGCTAACACTACTACAAGTAATCATCTTCGAACGAGACACGTCTTCGTATAATCACGATTTAAATTCCCCGGCCTTCGGCGGGCTCATTTGGTTGTTCAATAAAACGGAGGTCGTATAAAGCAAATTAAACAAGGAAATTGAACGGTGCCGCCATACAGTCTTAGTGCATACTGTGATATGATATATATGTATATATACTGGTTAGTGAATCATTCATATACTATATGAAACTTGCAGCTATATTGCGAAAACGATCTTGTAATTTTAGAAAGTTACAGACAAATTGTAGAAATCTATCTACCAAATAGCGTGTACTGTACGAGGTAATATTGTATAATAACACTACTTATTTCTGTAACGTATTTCATTAGTAAGATTAACGCGTTCTCCTTGAGTAAAGGACGTATTTTTTAAGATGAGTTGATAAAACGTTATAAAATCATAGATTTGAATCATTCCATGTACCTAATCTCATTAAAAAATTGTGACCATGTGATGGAGAAAAAGTCGTCTACATTTAGCTAATAGAGTATTCACCTAATTTCGAATCCAATTATACTCAATAAATATCAACGTTCGTTTTTCTATATATCGTGGTTTATGCTCCTCAATTCAAAATGATCTGATAATTTGCATATCTAATATACAGCAAAATACGAGATGAAAGACATGTTGTTGTAATCTATTTCAAAGATATTATAAAATTACGAAAGAAATAACCTGTTGCTTAAATTGATATATTCATTATGAATCAGTTATACTATTTAGGATTACTCTCGACAATTAAATCGACGTACTTATGTTTTATTTCTTCAGTTACCCGTGCTTAAAAATAATCCCGTCTGTTTATTAAGTACTCACTAATTTTATTTCCAATTAGCAAATTCTACCCGGTGTTGCACGGGTTTTTGGCAGTTTTGTAAAAGGTTTCTGTAGCGGTATGCAAGCGTAGTGTCGCCACACCACTTTTTAAACGATTTTTTATATTTCAAATTTCTCGGCTCCTAATTTTCCGATCGGAACCGGTACAACGCCATCCGATAGAACATTTTATGGGCTTTCATAATATTACTATTCACTTTTCCCGTTATTATCTGTTGCTTTTACGTCAAACAGATAGCGCTGTTTTTCACAAAAAGCATGTTTTTACCTGTCACAGGTGGTAGGTATATAAATAGCAGGTAATAAAATCACGCGCGTATTTGAATGCAACATTGTGTTAAAATTTCCGAGATTTAAGATTTTGAACAAACGAACATTTACATTTATATTAATATAGATTATTATAAAGTCAATTACCTTTTCTCGATTTCGATGTTAATGTTGTTGAATAGGTGAAGATTCAAATTATTTCTTTATTTATTTCATATTTTCCTTTGTATTTTAAGTATAGATAATTAATTAAAATCATAATAAATTTCATGACAAATTTTTCGCCTTCAAGGAAATTATAATTTATTTTAGAGGTGATCATCATTAAAATTTACGCCGAGAATAATTTTAAATTATATTACTTAATCTGCAAAATATATGTGATAAATGATATATTAAAATTATTAATATATTTACTTCCGAATAATGTCATATGTGTTATGTGAGAACGAAAACGTGGATCTATAAATTTTCACTAGTAGTAATACAAATTAACTTTAATGGAGTCAGACTTGGATTAATTTTCTTCCCTCAATAATGATCCATAGTTTAATATTAGTTTTTGATCACTCTTGTAGTATTAATGGAGTCAGAATTTATATTCATTTCCTAAATTTTACCGAATTAGAATCACACTATCATTAAATGTATTAATTTTCAGTGGAAATTTGATTATAAACTAGGTAAAGATTCTTAAAACCAAGAACATTTAAGATAAAACTGATATTCAGACATACACGCACACACACGCATACGCTCGTACGCACGCAGGCACTCATGCATATACACATAAAGTACATATCATCAAAACTGTGCAACTCACTTTACTGTTCTACAAT
This sequence comes from Xiphydria camelus, assembly GCA_963678675.1. Lineage (NCBI taxonomy): Eukaryota > Metazoa > Arthropoda > Insecta > Hymenoptera > Xiphydriidae > Xiphydria > Xiphydria camelus. Next base: position 14,942,899 of record OY783194.1, read on the forward strand.
CGAGGTCGAATTCCAATTGTACTGTCACCGTACCATTGAGTGCCGACTTGCTTCATCCAAGAAACACTTCCACTCGGACGGACGGTCACCGCACTACTGCGTTAGTTGGGTATCGGTACCGTTCACCTTTCAGCTTTCGCCTTGATGTCCTTCGATAAAATTTTGTTCTAATGATAGGATAATTATCAAAATTTTAACGACAACTGACACGAATATATGATATTATGAACGTACGGCAAACATTATTAATACAGAGCAACTTTAGTTACTCGTAAATGTATAATTATACAAAGGATATGTGTAGATATTCTTAAGATAATCAATTGAATATTCTTATATGTTATAATTAGCGAGCATGAGTAAACACCAGAATATCTAATACTTTCAAATATCACCATCATCATTGTTATTACTATTGTTGTTGTTGTTGCGATAGTTTCCAAAATGAAATTGAATTATTTAAAGGAAAAATGTTTATACAGAAGAGAAATAATTAATACAATACAGAATTATTAATTATAAATAATGGTTAGTAGTACAAACTAATCTTTGATTCAATACATAATTAAATATGTATTAAAGAAATTAATTCAGATACTGTAAATAGAAAGTTAATTTCAAACATTCTTCATATCGTATTAAAATCTTTCAATGCTAAACCGAAAATACTAGGAACGAACAAGAAATTGTCCATCTACTGATAATAATTGAAAGAATCAGACTCAAGAGATTAGATATTCCCTCTATGATTTACCATATTTACCCTTATGGAAATATTCTACAGCATTTTTCAGAATTTACTTAAAATCCCATAGAGCTTTTTAAAGATATATAATTTTGAGAGATCCTAATAAATTCTGACATGCCTATGAAATGATAAGAAATTTTTTAAAAAAGTATCAGGCATTTTAAGATATATAGTTTCAGGAAAATTTCTCAAAAAAACTATGGAGGATATTTGGAGAAAAGATATTAATAAAATTCATAATGCAAAGATTATTTTTTCTTTCTGTGGTACTCTGTTAAATTATTTTGCGCTAATTCTTCCGCGAGATTACAGATATTTCTGATATTTCTAGAAATTCTGAAATTTCTAAAAAACATTTTAGAAAATGCTTAGATTCTTAGATTCTCTTAAGAATTATGCTTGGAGATATTTCGAAAAATTTCAAACATTCTTAGGAGCGCCTGAAAATGTTAAGAAAACTGGAACGAATTTCGAACAATTCTTAAAATCTTTAAAAAATATCAGAATATAAACAATATACACTTTATATATTAAGTGCTGTTTTTTAAATTTCTAAGATTTAAGATTTCTCGAGCGTTATACTAAAAATACTAAGAAATGCTTGAGAATGATTGCATTCGGTAGATTGAAGTAAAAAAAATTCAGTTAAATTTTCAAGTCTTTTAAGAAGCTCGTTGCAAAGATTTTTTGATAACAAAATAACATACGTTCTTATGGGTTATAACTAACAAACCGCGATATTTCTGAGAAAAATAGTGAACAAATTCTGAAATTTGTTGAACAGCAAGTTTAATGAACTAAAATCATCTATACCAATTTTCACGTTCATTAAGAAGCCTGTTATTTTTTTATTAATTGTTCTTTATAAATTTTACCTTTGATAAGTCAATATGGCAACGTTGCATGACGTTACAACATGACCAGATGTTTTGGGCTCCATTTTTGAACTCACAGATACACACAAATACTACTGTACGTCCAACGTTGTTGCCAAATCGCATGAAGAACATACTTTAGAGTGTTACTGTACTTCAGTGGACTAACTTTTAGCAGGGAAAAAGCCCCTGTATCGCTCGAGAAACCTTAATTAAGATTTTTGGGAAAGTATATGAAACTACGAAGTTTCGTAAGAATTAACTAACATGTTATGAAGCTTTCTGAAAAATATCTGACATTTTATGCGGCTTTCTAACAAATTTTTCAAACATTTTCTGAAAAATTATAGAAAAGGGTCTAGTAGGATAAGCATATGAAATTTACCTTTGCAGAAATCATATAGCACTCTAGGATCATAATTATTATCTTTTAAATTAAAAATTCTATACAAGATTTTAGCTTTCCAGTCGTTCTGATTTCCATTAATTAATCCATTTCTCATTTCATAAATTTTGTCCCAATAACCGTTTTCTGTATCTTTACAAAAATTCACAGATCTCGCAATCCTTGCAACTATCGGGGACATTGAAAATGATAGGAAAAATATATAAATGATATTGTTATTAACTATGTATTACAATGCAAGAAAGATATATAATCATATAATAGCATATTGTATATTTACCGCGATATTACAAAGTAATTTTTTTTGTTTTACGAATACAACGAACAGGAAATATATAAAAACTATTACAATAGGTACCTATATATATATTGGGGTGGCACGTCAGATTATATTAGTTTATCATGTTTTAAGAATCGTCACCAAAGATCTGCACGATAAAAATTTTCTAGAGTTCGCTCACGAATTTTGAAAATTCAAAGACAGTGAAAAATCGATTTTTTTTTATTAATTTTTTTGTCTTTCTACTTCGAATACAACATACATCTCTAACACTAATCGAATCTAAAATTACTCTGTTTCTTAACTCTCATTTTCTATATAATCCTCAAACGCAATATCCTCGTCGCTGTCGTAAATCATGTCATTATTTTCAGCTCTGAATTATCCTCCTCCTGCTCCTCCTCCTCCTTCGGAATTCAAAGAAGCTTTAGTCGTTTTTCTGATTCCACATTATCAAGCTCGAGAAGTAGGTACCTTTATTGGTAATAAAAATCTCTCTATATTAAGTATGTAAAATAGTTTTTCCTCACTCATACCCATTTCGAGTCCTTCTCTCCAGCCTATTTTTAGACCGTAAGATGGCGTTTTTCTCGCGTCACACCGACCGCGAGAGTCTGCAGGCTGTCAAACGATTGTTTAGTCCGAAGTGAGTCCTTTTTCCAAACTGATAAATGCAACGTGAAATGAGCCATGTATAGTTATGTTTGTTTTGTTTTGAGAAATGGGCATTCGTAAGGAAAAATAGTATATGTTATTCGGTTGAAATCTTCGGATTTTTAAGACTGTGTTTAATTAGGTCGTAACAGGAGGCATGGTTGGGGGATGAGGCTCGCCCCCAACCATGCCTCCTGTTATGACCTAATTAAACACAGCCTGAAAAAACCTCGGATTTTCTGCCTTGTGACATAAGATACTATTTCGATATCCGCTGCCTCATTCATTGATATACCCAACATCCGACCAAACAGATCACGTTGCGTACGAACCTCGTGTACTTTATTATTAATTGTTACTTTTTGTTCGTTATTACAGCTCGCAAAATTCAAAATTTTATTTTGTTTGATTGGTGCTTCGAATCTGCTAACATCTTGCGAACATTCGGATATAAATAAGTCTTGCATTGCCCGTCCATTTTCTTCTATATTTAAAAGAAAATTAAACACGGGTTCCGATGCACGACGACCTGTTTTAATATTAAATAAAAAATTTTCCTTAATTTCCAAGCAATTGAAAGGATTCATATTCTATTTAAGAGCAGCGATAAATGCAGCTAAATTTTTGGAGTCATCCTGATCGTGTGTTTTTCCAAAACTGGTGTTATATCCTACATTTCTATGTCGCGTGCCTCAATGGAAAGATTTTCAAACGTAAATAAAAAAGCAGTGATACTTATTGGAAACGTAATCAGTAGGGGATATAAGCGTGGAAAAACTGTAAAGAAATTATGAAAACAGGCGAGGAAAGAAAAGGCCGAAATAAATATGCATTATCTTACTGGCATATAAAATATAAATTTATACCTTTTGAATTGTTTTTAAACATTTTAGTTTAAACTATTGTTCGTCTTGTGCATTTTCTACTCTATCGCCAGTCGAATCTACAGCAATAAACATTGGATTATGGTAACTGAAAAAATATGGGACAAAATGTTTAACTCTCTTCGATAGTATCAATGTTTCTCGCAAAAATTGCATCAATCGTAGTGCCTCCTTTCGTAATGGGATCATTTCTACCATTAATTGATTTAAAAGCGGCTAGCAGGGCAGGGGTATGCTTCTGCTTTTTTCTATGCATGGTGGGATAAGGAAATTCTTCGAAACCACCGAGCTGGAGCATGAGAATTGGCCCCGGGAGAGTACGCAGATTCGGCGCTGTCGGGTTGGTGTTATCCCCGAACAAGTGCACGTGCACCGCAATAGTCGAATTTATTGCAGGTCTGTACTTTGTCCGAGGAGAGCGAAAGGCAGAGGGTTTCTGTGTCCTCCCGCCGCAGGCTCCTGAAATCTGAGCACGCGCGATCGAGGGGCTCTTTGCTTGCGACCCGGCGCCCGTCACTACAGTACAGGGAATGCGGTGCGCATGCGCAAACCATTTCCACCTCCAGTGGGCCTATAGTGCCGCTGTGGCCGTACCCCCTCCAGAGGAGCGCGTTAAACGCTCCGACATCATAGACGGAGAGCCAGCGCCTAAAAAAGTCTCTGAATTTACTAAGCCTAGTTTTTGATGTGAAACATCTTATGCCGCGCTTCGGGGGTGAGACCGGCTGCTCGTGAAACGTCGCTGGAGTGGCTAAATACGCTAAGGCCAGGCGAACGTTGAACATTGCCTCTATATCTATATCTATTCTATATATAGATATAGAGGCAACGGTCACCCTGCGTCTCCTCACTGAACTGCGTCCCAACGTTCGCCGAGCCCTAGCTTAACCACCACACGCTCACTGTATCGGTGTACGAAGCAGTATTTACCCTCATTAATGAAAGCATGAGGATTGATTGATCATTGGTTAGCACGTTTAAAAATAACATTTAAATACCGTTTGTATAGGAAAAGTGTTAGATGTGAAACATCGAAATTCTTCTTTGTAGAAAGTATGCGATAGGAAGGATGGACCACGCATCCGTTGAAAGAATACGTGCGCCAGTGCGCGCGCATTTGTATTTATGACTGTGATACCATTAAACGGTACGAACCGTTGTGTCGAATTCCGTTTATCGCGAGACGGAACAGCGACTGATGGCAGAGTTAAGAGAGAGTAAACTAAATGCGCTTTTTGAATTAGACACAACGGTTTGTACCATTTAATAGTATCACAATTATAAATACAAATGCGCACTGGCGAACGTGTTCTTTCGTTTTCAGCTAGATTTACTCAAGTGGACACAGCATTGAGAACAATCTAGCGAGAGTTAGTCTAGAATCTCGGTTGAGAAAAATAAATCTAGCTAGATTGCAGTGGATACACGATAAAAATTTACTGCCAGAGAAATTTCAGTCTATTTGACCGGCTAAATAGATAGTAACTCAGTCTAGCGAGAGTGATAGGCGCCGGGTCGCAAGCGAAGGGCCTCGACCGCGTGCTCAGATTTCAGGAGCCTCGCGGGAGGCAACAGAAACCCTCTGCCTTTTATGCTCTCCTCGGACAAAGTGCAGACCCGCAATAAATTCGACTATTGCGGTGCACGTGTACTTCTTCGGAGATAGCACCAACCGAACGGCGCTGAATCTGCGTACTCTCCCTTCGCCAATTTTCATGCTCCAGCTCGGTGGTTTCGAAGAATTTCCTTCTCCCACCATGCATAGAAACAAGTATTGATCATTGTCAAATGAAGTGAATACAATTGAAAGAAAACCAAAAATAGAGATATAAATAATAGTATATACAAATAATACGTGTGTGTATAATAACATATAATATAAAACAGTTTTTATAGAAAAATTGTTAGATGTGAAACATCGAAATTCTTCTTTGTAGAAAGTATGCGATAGGTAGGATGGACCACGCGTCCGTCGAAAGAACACGTTCGCCAGTGCGCATTTGTATTTATAATTGTGATACTATTAAATGGTACAAACCGTTGTGTCTAATTCAAAAAGCGCATTTAGTTTACTCTCTCTTAACTCTGCCATCAGTCGCTGTTCCGTCTCGCGATAAACGGAATTCGACACAACGGTTCATACCGTTTAATGGTATCACAGTCATAAATACAAATGCGCGCGAACTGGCGCACGTATTCTTTCAACGGATGCGTGGTCCATCCTTCCTATCGCATACTTTCTACAAAGAAGAATTTCGATGTTTCATATCCAACAATTTTTCTATAAAAACTGTTTTATATTATATGTTATTATACACACACGTATTATTTGTTTTTACCTCCAATATATGCCGGAATTAAAAATCTCTAGAACTCTGCGGTACAATGCCACGGTAGGAATATCAAGTTCTACCGACATGACATGCTTCGACAAGGTCTGTATCAACTTTAGCGGTATATTGGGGGCACTGCACTAATCCTGTGTTTTTATAGTTTACTAGCAGCCCGTCCCAGCTTCGTACGGGTAGATTGTGGATTGATTTTGTCCGTCCACCATTGTTTAAATACGTTTTTAATACAAAACTTTTAGTATTTTTCCCGGGCTACGCAATGGTCATATTGGATTTGACCTTGACCATGACCTTCAAGGTTATATCGAGGTTAAATTAATTTTTTTTCACTTTCAAATGTGTCCTTAACCATTTTTTTCATGTTACCTTTATTGTCAGCGGAGGTCAAATTTAGGTCAAGTATAGTTCGACTTTTTGAACACCCTGTATAAGATTTACTAACTCAGAAACCTTCGCGGATATGCGTCCAACTGTTCCCCAAATTTTCATCGCAATCGGATGAACGGTTTAGGAAGGCATAATAATCATCCGTACCGGTACTTTTTGAACACCCTGTATAAGATTTACTAACTCAGAAACCTTCGCGGGCATGCGTCCAACCATTTCCCAACTTTTCATCGCAATCGGATGAACGGTTTAGGAAGGCATAATAATCATCCGTACCGGTACTTTTTGAACACCCTGTATAAGATTTACTAACTCAAAAACCTTCGCGGGCATGCGTCCAACCATTCCCCAACTTTCATCGCAATCGGATGAACGGTTTAGGAAGGCATAATAATCATCAGTACCAGTACTTTTTGAACACCTTTTATAAGATTTACTAACTCAGAAACCTTCGCGGACATGCGTTCAACCATTCCCCAACTTTTCATCGCAATCGGATGAACGGTTTAGGAAGGCATAATAATCATCAGTACCGGTACTTTTTGAACACCTTTTATAAGATTTATTAACAATAAGAAACCTTCGCGGGCATGGGTCCAACCATTCCCCAAAGTTTCATCGCAATCGGATGAACGGTTTAGGAAGGCATTTGATATTACCTTAAAGGTCACGGTCAAGGTCAAATCCAATACGACCACTGGGTAGCCAGGGGAAAATCCTTAAAGTTTTTTATTAAACATTTTTCTCTAAAATGTTTTCCCGCTGAGATAATCGGCCGTACCGGGACTTTTTGAACACCCTGTATAAGATTTACTAACTCAGAAACCATCGCAGGCATGCGTCCAACCATTTCCCAAAATTTCATCGCAATCGGATGAACGGTTTAGGAAGGCATACGAGACATACAGACAGACAGACAGACAGACAGACAGACAAACATTCATTTTTATATATATAGAAGATTACACTGATTGTGTAGACTAACATACTGCGGTCAGTCAAGCGAAACTTAGAACAGGTGTCTCAGGGACACTATCAAAGTTGTCGTTCCTGCCGGGGTAATAATATGAATTTACTAAGGTTTAAAATCGGTATACAACTTGTATATTGCATATAAATAAAAGTTATGACAGTCAGTCAGCTGAATGTCGGGACAGAGCTGGTCAGTCAGCAAAAAAAGAAATGAAAATTTCGCGCGCTCGGCGTTGCAGGCGATTTTAAATCAGAGTATAGGAAAGAGCGCAGGTATACTCGTAGGTAAATATCACGGTCCCAAACCTTCCTTGGAAGGTAATTTCCGGACAATTCGTAACCAGCCATCTCCCGCAGTACCCGCATATTGTCCGAAAATTACCTTCCAAGGAAGGTTTGGGACCGTGATATTTACCTACGAGTATACCTGCGCTCTTTCCTATACTCTGATTTGAAATCGCCTCCAACGCCGAGCGCGCGAAATTTTCATTTCTTTTTTTGCTGACTGACCAGCTCTGTCCCGACATTCAGCTGACTGACTGTCATAACTTTTATTTATATGCAATATACAAGTTGTATACCGATTTTCAACCTTAGTAAATTCATATTATTACCCCGGCAGGAACGACAACTTTGATAGCGTCTCTGAGACACCTGTTCTAAGTTTCGCTTGACTGACCGCAGTATGTTCACAATCAGTGTAATAAACTATAAAAAAACAAGGCTTAGTAAATTCAGAGACTTTTTTAGGCGCTGGCTCTTGGACTATCACATAAGAAGTTTATCTTCAAACAAATTTTCGTTCCACAGACAGAATATCATACATTGTGGTTATACTGGAAGTTCAAACATGAGAGTGGTATTCTACGAATATTTAACATTCTTAACCCTTTCGGTCATTGCGTCCATTTGGATGGGCATTTCTAAATAAAACATGTTCAGAAATGTATTTTCAAGTAGTATATCACATTTGAGATTTTTTTTAATAGAAATAAAATATGTACTAAAATGCAAAGAAAAGTGTAGCGCCGACGCTCTTAGCATCGGAATTATCTCCCTTATTGTTTTATCTAGCCGTCTGGCGTTTTGCATGTAATCTAAATTTAAATTATAGAATAAGTCGCCCCCTATTCTCGGCGAGCGATGCCACCGGCGCGAGGGGACGCGCCTGTAGCCAAGCCGCTCACACCGATCATACGCATTTGTATCGTTCAGTTCCCGCCGAATAAAGAGTTCTTTCTTCGAGCTCGTTGTTCTTTCTTCGCCCCGCGTGGCTGCCTCACCACCCGTACCACTACATAGTACCATCACTCGACCCGCTCTCAGGCTATAAAGGAGGCCCTAGACGGTCAATCATTTTGATCAAATGCTTGAATCAAGCGATTGAATCAAGCACGATTGACCGTCTAGGAACCTGTTTGACGTTTGAGCCAAGCCTTGACGGTGATTGATAAGGAGGCCCTAGACGGTCAATCATTTTGATCAAATGCTTGAATCAAGCGATTGATGTGCGCACCAATCAACTTCAGTGAACCTTTCAATCTTTTTATCAAAACTTAGTCATAGTTCAGTTTTCGACTCGGCTGGTGGTTCGAACAATGATGTCCAACACGGATTTGGCCTTTCTAGCATTGACGTTGGTTGTCGTTAAAAAGAAAGACCAAAAGCGGAAACGACGTTGGTCCAAGGAGTGGTACAAATTGAGAAATCGTTTCACTCATGAGAATTTACTTAATTTCCTACGCGTTTCCGAAGCCGATGATTACAAAAACTTCATCAGAATGGACGAAGGGAGTTTTGATTTTCTATTGCAATTGATACGCCCCAAAATCGAGAAAAAGGATACTAATATGCGTGAAGCGATTCCTGCAACTCAGAGACTTTCCATCACATTAAGGTATCTGGCTTCTGGCATGGATGTGGAAGACCTGAAATTCTTGTGCGCCATTGCTCCTCAGACTCTGGGACTCATTATAATGGAAACTTGCTCAGCAATTATAGAGGCATTAAAAGAGAACATTCAGGTATGTATCTATATTTTCTTTAACCTTTAATTTTATTATATAAAGTACAAATATAGGTATAAATAAATTATTTCACATTGAGGTGAAAGATGAAAAAAAATCAGCAGCATTTGCGTTCTGAGAGGTTTCTTGATATTGTTGTTGGTGTGCTGAAGTGGGAGAAGGCAAAGGAGAACTGTAAACTTGTGGTGCCGAGTTGGGATATCGTTGCATATTGTGACTTGAATAATTAAAAAAATTAGGCGATGACGACGAAGATGTTGGCGAAGGTGACCAACGTGGATACATTTCAAAACGTAATCCGTCCCTTGTCAAGTTTCCCGATTCTGCTTCAAAAAGCGTGTCGTTAATGATTTTTTCAGCGAAGCGTCTTTGGTCAGGAAGTAGCCTCTTTAATTTAATTGCCCAGCCCTTAGCTAGTATGTCCTCTTCTGACTCGGGCCTCTTAAAATACTCAGTTGCTAATCCCACCAGTTGTTCAGTGGAATCTGACTGAACTTTTCTTTTCTTTTTTGGTGGAAGTGGAAGGGCTTGTTCATTGAGACTAGGTGGAGCAGCTTTGTTGGAAAGGGACTCTTCACTTTGGGAGGCAAACTGTGACTGTGGGTCATCATCAGACAATGGTTGCTAAAACAAACAAAATAAATTGATAAATTAATGAAAATGATTGAAAAAAACTTATTAGTACACAAATACGTTCAATTACATGTACCTATTTATTTCTTGTGTTACTACTAAAATGTTTATGCAACGATATCTCAACTCGGCACCACAAGTTTACAGTTTTCCTTTGCCTTCTCCCACTTCAGCACACCAACAACAATATCAAGAAACCTCTCAGAACGCAAATGCTGCTGTTTTTTTTTCATCTTTCACCTCAATGTGAAATTGAAACAAACTATGGAGATAATACTAAAATTTTTGTTTCGTATTGTTAAAGGTTCCTAAATCTGAAGAGGGATGGAAGCAAGTCGCACAGGGATTCGAAGATCAATGGAATTTCCATAATTGTATCGGGAGCATCGATGGCAAGCACGTGTTACTCCAAAAACCCTATAACTCTGGTTCTTATTACTACAATTATAAAGGTTCCTTCAGTATTGTGCTTATGGCTATTGTTAATTCCAATTATGAATTTATGATGGTCGACGTAGGAGCGAATGGTCGAGTGTCGGATGGAGGTGTGATGAAGAATACGTTGTTTTGGCAGAAGTTGTCTAAGAACCAACTTAATATACCTGATTCTCGTGAGTTTCCAGGTACTGATAAAAAGTTTCCGTACGTGTTCGTTGGAGACGAGGCTTTTCAACTAATGCCTAATTTTATGAAACCCTACAACAGAGCCTTATTGACAGATGAGAGAAAGATATTCAATTACAGATTGTCCCGAGCAAGGAGGGTTGTTGAAAATGTTTTTGGAATATTAACTAAGCGATTCAAAATATTTCAGAAAGAAATTAAATTTGAACCTAACAAAGCTAGAAAAATTGTTCTCGCGTGCTGTCATTTGCACAACTACCTGTGTACGAGAACCAGAGCCAAATATTTACAACCTAATGACGTTGATATTGAAAATCCTTCGACTGGTGCTGTGGAACATGGGTCATGGAGACAAGACACACAGTTGATGACACCACTTCAAAGAACAAGAGGCAACTCAGTTGTTGAAGCAAAAAAAGTGAGGGATGATTTCTGTGAATTCTTCAACACCTCTGGGGCAGTTCCATGGCAAAATAAGTGCCTGAATAATTAGTAACAACAAGACTAGTAGCAGTATATTTTGTATTGTTTAACGATAAAATCAATAAAAATTGAGAAACTGGTATTTTGTCTGTTATTTTATACCCATGCATACGACTAAGTAATACCTTTGAAGTATTCCAGTCAAGTAACGAAGTTTAGCATGAGAAATTTACATAATTATGTACAGCAATATAAAGTGCTTACCTCTGAAGTTTCGGTTGGTGCTACTTCTATCTGATCCTTTATGAAAGAAAGCTCCTTGTAATACCACAACGAAGGTTCCGGGATGTCATCCGTTGAAGCCCCAGACACCTTTTGTCTCTCGATTGCCTTATGCTCCCTATTGAAATTGGTTCTCAAAACATTAATTTTCTTCTTCAATTCATTAACTGTGTAATCCGGTTTTAACGCCTTCAATGTCCGTACTATTTTTTCAAAAGCAGCACTTTTTTTGTTCCTATTAAAATAGTCCTTGCTCTTTACCCTCCAGAGTTCAGGGCAATCTCTGTACAAGTCAATTAAGAGACTTATAAACTCGTGTTCCGAATTTTGCAGTTGCTGGCTCTTCCCAACACTTTCCTCTTCGTTTTCCACTGGAGTTTCGGAGAGCGGTGAAGCCTCCATGGTAGCCGCTATGTGACTGACGCAATGCTTGATAAAACCCAGCCTACACGGTCAATCGCTTGAGACAAATGCTTGAGTCATTCAAACATTCTATAGGAGGCCCTAGACGGTCAATCATTTTGATCAAATGCTTGAATCAAGCGATTGAATCAAGCACGATTGACCGTCTAGGAACCTGTTTGACGTTTGAGCCAAGCCTTGACGGTGATTGATAGAATGTTTGAATGACTCAAGCATTTGTCTCAAGCGATTGACCGTGTAGGCTGGGTTTTATCAAGCATTGCGTCAGTCACATAGCGGCTACCATGGAGGCTTCACCGCTCTCCGAAACTCCAGTGGAAAACGAAGAGGAAAGTGTTGGGAAGAGCCAGCAACTGCAAAATTCGGAACACGAGTTTATAAGTCTCTTAATTGACTTGTACAGAGATTGCCCTGAACTCTGGAGGGTAAAGAGCAAGGACTATTTTAATAGGAACAAAAAAAGTGCTGCTTTTGAAAAAATAGTACGGGCATTGAAGGCGTTAAAACCGGATTACACAGTTAATGAATTGAAGAAGAAAATTAATGTTTTGAGAACCAATTTCAATAGGGAGCATAAGGCAATCGAGAGACAAAAGGTGTCTGGGGCTTCAACGGATGACATCCCGGAACCTTCGTTGTGGTATTACAAGGAGCTTTCTTTCATAAAGGATCAGATAGAAGTAGCACCAACCGAAACTTCAGAGGTAAGCACTTTATATTGCTGTACATAATTATGTAAATTTCTCATGCTAAACTTCGTTACTTGACTGGAATACTTCAAAGGTATTACTTAGTCGTATGCATGGGTATAAAATAACAGACAAAATACCAGTTTCTCAATTTTTATTGATTTTATCGTTAAACAATACAAAATATACTGCTACTAGTCTTGTTGTTACTAATTATTCAGGCACTTATTTTGCCATGGAACTGCCCCAGAGGTGTTGAAGAATTCACAGAAATCATCCCTCACTTTTTTTGCTTCAACAACTGAGTTGCCTCTTGTTCTTTGAAGTGGTGTCATCAACTGTGTGTCTTGTCTCCATGACCCATGTTCCACAGCACCAGTCGAAGGATTTTCAATATCAACGTCATTAGGTTGTAAATATTTGGCTCTGGTTCTCGTACACAGGTAGTTGTGCAAATGACAGCACGCGAGAACAATTTTTCTAGCTTTGTTAGGTTCAAATTTAATTTCTTTCTGAAATATTTTGAATCGCTTAGTTAATATTCCAAAAACATTTTCAACAACCCTCCTTGCTCGGGACAATCTGTAATTGAATATCTTTCTCTCATCTGTCAATAAGGCTCTGTTGTAGGGTTTCATAAAATTAGGCATTAGTTGAAAAGCCTCGTCTCCAACGAACACGTACGGAAACTTTTTATCAGTACCTGGAAACTCACGAGAATCAGGTATATTAAGTTGGTTCTTAGACAACTTCTGCCAAAACAACGTATTCTTCATCACACCTCCATCCGACACTCGACCATTCGCTCCTACGTCGACCATCATAAATTCATAATTGGAATTAACAATAGCCATAAGCACAATACTGAAGGAACCTTTATAATTGTAGTAATAAGAACCAGAGTTATAGGGTTTTTGGAGTAACACGTGCTTGCCATCGACGCTCCCGATACAATTATGGAAATTCCATTGATCTTCGAATCCCTGTGCGACTTGCTTCCATCCCTCTTCAGATTTAGGAACCTTTAACAATACGAAACAAAAATTTTAGTATTATCTCCATAGTTTGTTTCAATTTCACATTGAGGTGAAAGATGAAAAAAAATCAGCAGCATTTGCGTTCTGAGAGGTTTCTTGATATTGTTGTTGGTGTGCTGAAGTGGGAGAAGGCAAAGGAAAACTGTAAACTTGTGGTGCCGAGTTGAGATATCGTTGCATAAACATTTTAGTAGTAACACAAGAAATAAATAGGTACATGTAATTGAACGTATTTGTGTACTAATAAGTTTTTTTCAATCATTTTCATTAATTTATCAATTTATTTTGTTTGTTTTAGCAACCATTGTCTGATGATGACCCACAGTCACAGTTTGCCTCCCAAAGTGAAGAGTCCCTTTCCAACAAAGCTGCTCCACCTAGTCTCAATGAACAAGCCCTTCCACTTCCACCAAAAAAGAAAAGAAAAGTTCAGTCAGATTCCACTGAACAACTGGTGGGATTAGCAACTGAGTATTTTAAGAGGCCCGAGTCAGAAGAGGACATACTAGCTAAGGGCTGGGCAATTAAATTAAAGAGGCTACTTCCTGACCAAAGACGCTTCGCTGAAAAAATCATTAACGACACGCTTTTTGAAGCAGAATCGGGAAACTTGACAAGGGACGGATTACGTTTTGAAATGTATCCACGTTGGTCACCTTCGCCAACATCTTCGTCGTCATCGCCTAATTTTTTTAATTATTCAAGTCACAATATGCAACGATATCCCAACTCGGCACCACAAGTTTACAGTTCTCCTTTGCCTTCTCCCACTTCAGCACACCAACAACAATATCAAGAAACCTCTCAGAACGCAAATGCTGCTGATTTTTTTTCATCTTTCACCTCAATGTGAAATAATTTATTTATACCTATATTTGTACTTTATATAATAAAATTAAAGGTTAAAGAAAATATAGATACATACCTGAATGTTCTCTTTTAATGCCTCTATAATTGCTGAGCAAGTTTCCATTATAATGAGTCCCAGAGTCTGAGGAGCAATGGCGCACAAGAATTTCAGGTCTTCCACATCCATGCCAGAAGCCAGATACCTTAATGTGATGGAAAGTCTCTGAGTTGCAGGAATCGCTTCACGCATATTAGTATCCTTTTTCTCGATTTTGGGGCGTATCAATTGCAATAGAAAATCAAAACTCCCTTCGTCCATTCTGATGAAGTTTTTGTAATCATCGGCTTCGGAAACGCGTAGGAAATTAAGTAAATTCTCATGAGTGAAACGATTTCTCAATTTGTACCACTCCTTGGACCAACGTCGTTTCCGCTTTTGGTCTTTCTTTTTAACGACAACCAACGTCAATGCTAGAAAGGCCAAATCCGTGTTAGACATCATTGTTCGAACCACCAGCCGAGTCGAAAACTGAACTATGACTAAGTTTTGATAAAAAGATTGAAAGGTTCACTGAAGTTGATTGGTGCGCACATCAATCGCTTGATTCAAGCATTTGATCAAAATGATTGACCGTCTAGGGCCTCCTTATCAATCACCGTCAAGGCTTGGCTCAAACGTCAAACAGGTTCCTAGACGGTCAATCGTGCTTGATTCAATCGCTTGATTCAAGCATTTGATCAAAATGATTGACCGTCTAGGGCCTCCTTTACATACACACGGTCGAGAGCGCTAGAGTGGGGGCTTTCCGGTGGCGCACGCACGAGAGCGCTAGAGTGGGGAGCGACATATCCATCTTAAGAGGCCGACATACCAGGCCCACTAGTTTCTCCTGCGGGGCAGCGGTGAGACGAGGTAATGTCAAAACGCTAGAAGGGGGTGGAGCTACGCGAGGTTAGCGATGTTGCCAAATGCATGCAGTGTGGACATGGTCCGGTCTTACGCCGGCCTCAGTGGCGAGAGTATGGCTCGCTCCCGTTTAGACCGGGATACCGCGTCGCGCGCGCGTTCCAAGTGTCTCCGGGATTGGCGTACGTCATGTCACCAACGCTTCGATAGCGCAACGGTTAAGTTGCCGGGCTGGGGGTCTCGATGTCGCGGGTTCAATTCTTGTTGGGATTTTTTTTTATTAACTTTTTTCATTCGATTACAACCTTTTCTTGTTATAGAAAGTGGTTTACATTATCGAATAAAATAAGAGTTTCAATTTTTTTCATAGTTTTACGTTATTTTCTTCCTCGTTGAGGTGAACCAATATTATTAGAAAGAACAGTTGGAAGCATCGTTGCATTTTTTTATTCTTACATTTCGTCATGGGAATTTTTGGCTGCCGAAGATTTTATACATGATTTTGGATAATAATTGTCGAAAAAACATTTGAAGCACACCGTATTTTGACACCATGAACATTTGACGAATGGAACTTTGCCACACGCACATTTACACTTTAAAAGCGTTATGGGAAAGCAAATTTCATTGACATTTTCGAAAAACGGCCTGGTTGGCAATAATATTGGTTCACCTCAACGAGGAAGAAAAAATAACGTAAAACTATAAAAACAATTGAAACTTTTATTTTATTCGATAATGTAAACCACTTTCTATAACAAGAAGGGATTGTATAATCGAATGAAAAAAGTTAATAAAAAAAAAAAACCCGACAAGACTTGAACCCGCGACATCGAGACTCCCAGCCCGGCAACTTAACCGTTGCGCTATCGAAGCATTGGTAACATTGTGCACGCCAATCCCGAAGACACTTGGAACGCGCGCGCGACGCTATTCCAAGAAGTTTTCAAGACAAAATCGATTTGACATCTACCGGGGTCCCCTTGTGAGATACGCCCTTACGTGATAAGACCGACGATATTCTGCTATTCGTGGCGGAGACAAATCTGACAACCCCGCAGTCCGTACGTAGTGAAGACGCTAGATGGAAGCATTACTCGGCTGATAAAAGTAGACGAGTAATAGGTTTGAAATAAAGGTTTTCTGCAATGGGCTTTCAGAAATCTTTCGTGCAAAAGGCGGTAGTACCTTGTAAAAGGTTTATTTTAGGGTCCCATAGAAGAATTAATTTCAATACTTTGATTGTTTCCGCGTTTACAACTTGCAAAATATAGGTATATTTGTGAGGTCGCCGATCTATTACAACAAAGAAATTTATTTATTTTTTTCTATAGGGCCCTAGATTTATGTTTTTTAAGTGTGGTGGCGAAAAGTACAAAAGGTTCTTATGCACCATGTTGGAATTATCGCTTTACAGCCGCGACAACTTTTCGGGCGTTTCCAGACGGGGTGTGTCGGCCGCTTAACTGGCTCGTCGAAAACCTAGAAATGCCCCCCATTATACGGGAACATAAACATTTTCAATGTTAAAAATTTCTGTGCTTAAAATTGATACTAGAGTTTAAAAAAATTGTACTGCTGAATTCCGAGCCATGCTTGATTTTTAAACAAATCTGAAAATATTAATGTGGCATTTCTTCAACGATTTTGTAAAGTGAAAATTACCAAAAGATTTTATAATTTTTACAATCTTTGAAGTATTATATTATTCACCAATTCTTCCAGAATTTTTGGATTACTGCGCCAGTTTTAAAAACAATGAGAAGTAACTTTTTAGTGCTTTTCGGCTCATTAGAGTTATACATATACCGAGTGATTCTTTAATATTGCGACAACTTCAAGGATGAGTTCCTTGATGAAAATAAGAAAAAAGTTCCTATGCACATGAGTCCGGAAACGCTGAGTTTCAGAATTACATTTTTAAATGCCTTATCCAAAAAAAAAATAAAAATTTAAACGCAATGACGCATCTCTTCTTCTGAAATGATATTTAATACTCCTAAAAAACCCTATTACAAAAAATAAATAAAATGGAAGCTCTGCAAAAATATATCTGTACCCGAGGATAAAAGTGTATTAAGTCCACTTAATACTTAATAGGACTTAAGTAACACTTTTATCCTGGGGTACAGATATACTTCCTGTTATTAGTATAGAAAATTTGTATAAAAATGAACACCCTGTTTTTCCGAAACTCAGCGTTTCCGGACCCATGTTCATAGAAACTTTTTTTTCTTATTTTCATCTAAGGAACCCGTCCTTGAAGTTTGTAGCAATATTAAAGAATCACACGGCACACGCGCGCACACGCACACACGCACACACTTAGAGAGAGAGAGAGAGAGAGAGAGAGAGAGAGAGAGAGAGAGAGAGAGAGGGGGAGAGGGGGGAGGGGGAGAGGGGGGGAGAGGGGGAGAGAGGGATTGATTGATTGATTGATATTTTTATTTATGATCCACAGTTGGACCAAATATACATGCAGCGAACTGCAGGAACAAGCAGAAAATAACAATCATTAGCATAGTAAATAAACATAAGTAAATTTAATAGATATAAGCAAGTAAATAACTTAAGATTTAGCAGTGGGAGAGTAGCAGTGGAAAATTTGCTCTCTAAAACAATATATTGTAGACCTGTCATCCCGCGACAATACTAGAGATGGCATAAATAACAGATTTATGAGGGGAAAAATGAGAGATGAATGGATGGGTGACATTAATTAGTTGATAAGACCATAGTTAGTGATCTTTCCTATTCAACGAGGTAGGCTTTTAAGTTCGTCTTGAAACAACTACGAGATGATGAAGCTTTTATCTCAGCCGGAAGAGAGTTCCAAATGGATGGCGCGGAGACTGCAAATGCATACTTGTGTGTGTATGCATCAGTACGATAATTAGGAACAAGCAGTTGTTGGCTATGGGGGCCTCTCAGAGGCCGTGGCGTGTTACGAGAAATAAGTAACTCTGCAAGGAAAGATGGGCAGTTCTCGCGCAGAGCTGTGTAAGTCAGACAAGCCACTGCATGTTTCCTGGCATCGTTGACAGTGAGCCATCCCAATTCACGCCTATAAGGGGTGATAGACGCGTCACGTGGGAGATTAAAAATGTGCCTCATACCTCTGTCTATCAGCCTCTGCAGCTTCAGATCACTGACTGCCCCCGCACCAAGAAGGACAGCAGAACAGTAGTCAATATGCGGAAGCACTAGTGCAGAAACTAGGCATTTGCGCAAGCCACTATCAGTGTACTCTCGCATCTGTTGGAGTTTGTAGATAACTCCATTCACCTTTGACGTGACGCTAGCGATATGCTGGTGGAACGTCAACTTTAAATCCAGTGTAACTCCCAGGTTTTTAACAGTTTTGATGAACGGAATTTTATTAGAGCAAAAGAAAAGTGTAAGAAGATCCGAAAAGTTGATTTGGTTTACCAAGCGGTTATTGCCAAGAATGATTGCCTTAGTCTTATGGGGGTTTAGACGAAGTCAATTTCGCCGGGCCCAGTCTTCAATACCTGCAATGTCATTGTTAAGGCCTTGGATACTATTGGGCAAGTTCGAAGGTGGACATGTAGTATAAATCTGGAAGTCGTCGGCAAATAAGAGGGAGAAGAAGAAGAAGAAGAAGAAGAAGAAGAAGCGTTTATTTTGCTCTAGGGCAACCTCTCTAAGAGCTCTCGAGGAAGTACAAAAGTAAAGTAAATAGCTAGTTAGTAATAAAGTAATAAAGTAAATAGTTAAGTAATAACTAAGTAAGTAAGATACAAAAATAAAGCCAGTAACTAAATAACTAGAGCGGTAACTATAACGGTAATAAAAATAAGAAAAATTAAGTAATTACTAAGTAAATAAGGTACAAAAATAAAGCCAATAACTAAGTAAGTAACTAAAGCGGTAACTATAATAGTAAAAATAAAAATAAGAAATAAAACAAGATAGTGATAAAGATAATAATAATGAGTTAATGAGTAGCAAGTCAATAACTAATAAAGTAACTAAAGCGATAATTATAACGGTAGAACGGCGATAAAATTGGCTAAGGAATGGATGAGTGCGAACGTCTTCAATAGAATTATAAGATTGGATGTGTATGGGCGGGGGAATGGCTAGGCCCCGACGTAAGAGACTCAGGCGGCACGGATGACACAGCCGACACAGATGCGCTGGTGGTTGAGATAGATGTGCGGGGGCATGTGGTAGGAGTCACAACTCCCGCGCAGACTCTGACGAGGTCAGCACTTGAAGAGATTTTCACGGGAGAGGACGAGGTAGACACCCTGACGTGGACAGTGCCACCGGACGCCCAGGCATCCTTTAGGCGACCAGCGGCGACGAGTTTCCGAGCCTCTCAGAGGACTTTCCGCGCAGCCGGGGGCAGACGTTCGTTAATGTAAATGGTGCCAGTGCCATAGGAGGGTCCTACGTCGGTCCACTAAGGGTCGTGGCGCTCCGGGTTTTCCAGGGATCCGAAAGGTGTCCTCCACACCGCCGACAGGGATAGTAGTGACCAGGGCGCCCGCCACCATTTCGAGCGTCTGCGAGAGGTCCTCGTTGGCCAGCTCACAGAGTCCTGAGATGACGGCCTCCTTGGAGTAACGTTCCCGCTCCAGGAGCTCGATCCGCCGATTGAGAGCGTCAGAGTCATCGGAGGGTGGTGGAGGGGGTGAGACGGCTGCAGACTCAACGGCAGTGACCCGCGCGTCAAGCCGCTCATACTGCCGACGAAGGTTCTCCGTAATCGACTTAAGGCTGGAGACTTTGGTCACCACGCTATTTAAATCCTCCGCTATTGAGCTCACATGCTCCTTAACAATTCTGAGGTCCGACAACTTAGCCTCAATGCCGTCCATTTTTGAGTATAAGGAAGCGAGGAGAGGTGCGATGCTCGAAAGCGAATCCGCCGGCAGCGAAGAGGTCGAGTCCGAGGTTCCTCGCAAAAGTGTAGGTGGCACCCGCGCCACCCCCCCGGGAGGGGGTGTCTGCGGCAGGTAACACCAAAGTGTGCAAGCATAGTTCGCTGCACCGACCGCATTTGAAGGTGGCAGGGTCGCCGCTCCGGCCTGCCTTGGCCTCCACGCATGATAGATGATAATAATTATTGCACTTTCCGGTGCAACGCAATTCACCCTTATCCGCGGCAAGGAACTTGCTGCAGAGCCCACACTTGCGTGCCATGATGACTGCCGGTTGGTATGTCACAGTTGAATTAGGCCAAGTCGTCAGGCAGGTAGAGGCCGAGGGCAGATGCAAATGAAAATGGATTCCGACACTAGAGAGCACGCCACTGCCAGGGATGATGGAATATTCTTCTTGAAGCGAATATGAGGCGACGGCCAGCGAGAGCACTATTCTAACCGAGACACTGTGCACAACAAACACCTCGCACATGCGATAGACAACGGGATGTAGGCAAATGAACTCAAGAAATAAATAAGCAAACGCGGAGCGAAGCGATACACGACCGACGCCTTCAAGAAAGCGGAGAGAGAGAGAGAGAGAGAGAGGGAGGGAGAGAGAGAGAGAGAGAGAGAGGGAGAGAGAGAGAGAGAGGGAGAGAGGGAGGGAGAGAGAGGGGGGAGTGAGGGAGGGAGAGAGAGAGAGAGAGATTGATTGATTGATTGATGATGATGTTTACTGCCCATGGTTGAGCAAAAGTTTGCAGTGTGACTGCATGTACAGCGTGAATAAAAATAAAAATAGTGGATTAAGTAACAATAGTAATAAAATAAAATAATATAAAATAATATAAAATAAAATAAAATGAGATAAAATAAGATAAAAAGGAAAATATGAAATCGAATAAACTCAAATAAAGAAAAAATAAAATAATAGTAATAATAATAATGATACGTTCAACTGCCTGCTGCACACACGGCAGTAAGAAGAGATATTTATTTATGGGGTGCATTGTCCGTGGCGATGAGGGTAGAACTCGAGGCTGCTGCAGCGTTTTCCAGAGACATCAGGTGGGATTTGATCTTCGATTTGAACAGCGTATCGGAGGATGATGATCTCACGTCATCCGGGAGAGAATTCCATACATATGGAGCTGCGACGGCAAAGGAGTGCAAGTAAGCATCAGTCCGGAATTTAGGTACAATTAGGCGGTCATCCGATTGTACTCTCTGGGTCGTCTTTCTACGCGGGCAAGCAGCATGTCTCTGAAGAAGGAGGGTGTGCCTAAACGAAGAGCAGAGTAAGTGAGACAAGCCACTGCCTGTTTCCTTACATCTTCTATCGAGAGCCGTCCGAGATTTCTTCGATGAAGCGAGACAGAGGCATCACGCGGGAGATTAAAGATGTATCTCACTCCTTTGTTGATAAGCCTTTGAAGTATGATGTCATTGGCAACACCTGTGCCAAGAAGAACCACTGCGCAGTAATCCACATGCGGCATCACCAGAGCATTGACTAGTTTTTTCCGTATCTCCGTGTCAGTGAAGTCACGAAGTTGCTGAAGTTTATAAATTGCACCGTTGACATTTGACGTGACTCTGGCAATGTGCTGGTGAAAAGTTAGCTTCGAATCGAGGATAACTCCCAGGTTCTTAACTAAAGAGACAAATGGAATGATATTGTTACCATCGCCCAGCGTAGGAAGTGCATCATGGTTGACTTGGTTGATCAGGCGATTATTGCTCAAGATGATGGCCTTGGTTTTGAGGAGGTTGAGTTGTAGCCGATTTTCGTTTGCCCAGTTGCTAATGGCCAAGATGTCTTTGTTCATACTACGCATGCAGTTTGCCAATTCGTTAGGTGAGCATGTGGCGTAAGCCTGTAGATCATCTGCGAACATGAGTCTATTGGCGAACTTGATTGACTGCCCTATGTCGTTGACGAAAAGTGTAAAGAGTAAAGGGCCCAGAACCGAGCCCTGGGGGACTCCTGTATTTGTATATACCCAGCTAGTAAGTGCGTTGTCATCAAATTTTAACGCTTGACGTCTGCCGACCAGGTACGATGCTATCCACTTTATAACGCCTTTGGAGAGAGGCCTTTTGCCAGTAGGATACCATGTGGAACAGTGTCGAACGCTTTGGAAAAGTCGAACAAGGCTAGTAATGTGACCTGGCGCCTGTCCATCCCATACCTAACATCATTTAATAGCTTTAGCAGTGCCGTTGCCGTACTGTAGCCGGTCCTGAATCCGCATTGCCACGGGTCCAGGATGTCGTGTTGCTTGATGTAGACAGTGATTTGATTGAATACAAGACGCTCTAGGATCTTACTTATTGCGGGTAGTAATGCGATAGGCCTGTAGTCATTTGTTGAGCTTGGCGTGGCGACCTTCTTGATGGGAATGATGATGGCTTTCTTCCAAGTAGTGGGGAAAGAGTCCATGATGGAACGATTGAATACGTTTTTAAGGAAGGTTATTACCAGATGCAATACTGGTCGTAACATGCGTAGGTTCAGGCCATCAGCTCCAGTGGCATTAGGTTTAATTGATTTTACTACCTTCTCGACATCAGTGGGTGAAATAGGGGAAAAAGTGAGCTCCGGCCGGTCAAGTGCAGGCAGAACATCGTGGTAATCAGGTAGAGTGAGCGACTGGTCAGTGATGGAAACCTTGGCGAGGGCCAGATTCAGTTCTTCAGGAGGCACAACCAACGGATGTAAGGCAAGTGAATTAATAAGGCCAAGATTCCTCAGCTCCGCCCACATGGCAGCAGGTGCAAGGCCGTCCAACCTTGTGCGGTAGTACTCGATCCGAGCGGCAGATAACCGATCACGAAGACTATCGCGAGCTTCACGGTAGGCCATAAAGTTATTTTTACATTTGTTGCGCCTGTAGCGACGATAGACAGTCCGCAGCTTCCTTTGGGCAAGATTGAGCTCAGAAGTGACCCAAGGAGCATGTTTTACACCATTGACTTTGAGCATGACAACTGGTGCCACAGTGTCGAGTACTTTGTGGAAGTTGAGATAAAAGTTTTCCAGTGCTGCATCAACACTGGAGTCGTTGGTACCCAGTAATGTTCAGTCTATGCTAGCGAATTTTTCTTGAGCCTCAGTTGACGCCATGCACCCCAGTCGCCTGGTGCTAATGGTCTTGGCAGATGGACGAATTCCTTGAATGACAAGATCAGCATGTATCAAGTGGTGCCCCGCTCCCAACAGAGTGTCCGATTTGCCCTAGGAGACAACTTGGTCATATTCATCAACGATGCAGAGGTCCAGCCACGTCTCAGAACTCCCAGTGGTATGAGTAATGCTATGATCGGCTATTTTCAGTGACAGGTCCCTCACAAGTGATTTAAGGGGGTCGAGTCAGCCTGAAAAAAAAATTTCATATTAAGATTTTATTAGGAAATAAATTATGTACATTTTTATAAAAAATACTATATACTACTCCCCCAAAATACTTAAAAAATTACCACTAAGAATAAGGCTACCGATGGCTCCAATTGTCAATATAAGCTATTTTAATTTTTGTACGTCTCGTAAGATTCAGAGTGAACCGAAGCACCGACTTGGATGGGCTACAACTTTTTCTCTTCGTAAAAAGATTCTTTCTCGTTCGAGTGTAGGGATTTCAATTTGTAACTCCACAAACGAAGATATCACTATATTTATTCGTGAAAATTTTATTTATCAAAAAATCGATATGGAAACGAGTACCACTACCACAAATTATATTCTATCATAAATTCCTACACTCGAACGAGAAAGCATCTTCTTATGAAGAGAATAAGATGTAGCCCATCCAAATCGGTGCCTCGGTTCAATCTGAATCCTACGAGAAGTAAAGCAAAGTGTAAGTGTTGGGAAATGAGCGTTAAAGTTTGTCTTATGAATTTACTACTTTTAATTGAAATCTTTGCTATTCACTTTCCATACATTTCTCTTTTAGTTTCTAAGGTCAAATAATATAATTTTTCCAACTTTTACAATAAAAAAAAATTTTCAGATAAAAAAATATATTATTGAAAGAGATGAAAAATATGAATATTATACACAATGTTATAAGTATATTTCCCATCACAGTGCATCTTATTTGCATTCTGATGTTCTATAAAAGTAATATCACGTATGTAGGAAAGATATGTTATATTCAGTAATCGATCATTTCTGCTCTAATGGCCATAACATCTCAATTTTTATGAATTCGAGTATATCGATTTTTTTTCATGTAGATTATATATATATGAGTCAGAAAACGCAAAAAACCAAAAATTGATTTTTTTTTCAAATTTCAACTGACTCGACCGCCTTAACGTAGCGAGCGTCATGGCTAAGACTGAATTGATCGGCATTAAAGTCGCCCAGAATTACCTTATGTACGTAGTCTTCCATAGCAGACGATAAGTTTGTGCAAAAGTCCACAGGGGTGGTGAACGGGACATGCGGCGGTCTATAGACGACTGCCATGAAGATCGGCGGGACAACAGGCTTCCTCAGCACACACATGATGTATTCAATCATTCCAGATTTATTGACCGTGTTAGAGCTAGCGATAATGGTGGCTGAGAAGGACTCGTGGATATAGAGAGCTACACCTCCACCGTGCACGTTTCTATCATTTCGAATGACGGAGTAGTTGGCCAGGCTGATGACGGAATCAGGTATCGTGGGAGAAAGCCAGGTTTCAGTTACGGCAATCACATAGTAAGTTGGACTGATATCAAGATGGCTTTTGAGAGCGTTCAAGTGAGAACGTACGGAATTAGTATTGAGACAACAGCATCGAAAAGTGTTACCATATGAAGGACTATTTACTAAGCGAGCAGGTCGTGAACTTCATTGCGTTGAGTTAGTGTAAAGCTGTGCAATCTTTGGTATGTCTGCCTGAGAATTGATAATGTGAACTAGAGTATCGTTATTGGCTTTAGCAAAGACTGTACTGCTCTTTGCCCAGATATATTTGAAGCCAGCATCCCTAAGAGCTGACTTTACTGCTGTCAGGAGTTTCATGACGTTGGACGGCAATAAAAGGTTGATGTAGATAGTCGAGTTGCTATCGGGCGAGGCAGTTTGTCCGATGTCACCTAGGGCTTCCTTGTCGAGTTGAGAGAATCTGAGTTGGCCATCTGTGCGTTTAGCGGCAATAAATCGGGATGCAATTACTAAGGTCTTGCACACTACTGCGAAAACGGTCCTAGTTGGTACAGATTCCACCGGAGCAGCCCCTGCAGAGTGAACAGCAGCTTTTTTGCGAAGAAGACGAGCGCTTCAAAGGTCATCAGAGTTTAGATTGATCTTGAGCACGTTGG
This sequence comes from Xiphydria camelus, assembly GCA_963678675.1. Lineage (NCBI taxonomy): Eukaryota > Metazoa > Arthropoda > Insecta > Hymenoptera > Xiphydriidae > Xiphydria > Xiphydria camelus. Next base: position 14,968,561 of record OY783194.1, read on the forward strand.
CTACCGCAGTCGCTACTCGAAGTAGGGTGGCTTCAGAGACAGATCCAAAAGGAAGACCAGAGATCGTTATTTCAGAGTCAAAGCCAGGACTAGTGGTTCCTCTCTGGATGCGCAGGACATTAGCATTCGCCGCAGCCGTAAGTCTCGTGAGGTCGATAGTATTCGGCGTATCAGGGCCACCAGCCTGTGTCAGATCATCAACTCTTTTACTAAGTTTGTTGACCGAGTCTCTAAGCTCCGCGTTTTCTTCG